>VZSC01015660.1:31766-79973 GCA_013398225.1 Steatornis caripensis
AAGGCCAAGACCTCGCTGGAGGCGCTGAAGATCAGCCTGCGGCAGCTCCGCTGGCGGGAGGTGAGCGCCCGCCCGGCCCCTCGAGCGCGGCGAACCGCTCCCTCGGGAGGCTCCCGGGGCTCTGCCCGGGGCCGCCTTCCCCTTCCCCGCCTGCCCGCGGCCGCGGCAGGGCCCCGCGCTGCGGAAACCTCGCCTCGGTTGCCTGGGGGTCTGCCCTGGCAAAGCGTTTGCCCGGCGCCCTCCTGGCCCCGGCTGACCCAGCGCCGCAGCAGGCTCCTGCGGCCGGGGGCTCGTCCCGGCTGGGGTCACCTGGACGCCGGCGTTATTTCTAATCAAATGTCAGCTCTGGGGGCCGGTGCGGTTGATGATCAAGAGTGCCATCACCGGTTACGCAAGCCGGAATGAGGGTAATCGGATATTATGCTTCAAAGCTTAAACCGATCACTGGAAAGGGCGAGAAAGAAACCTACCCCGATGTGGCAATGTTTGGCGTGTTGCGCCCATGTGCGGTTCTTTCCTTTCGCCCTCCCTTCGTAGTATGAGCACGTGAAAAAAACGCTCACGACAGTGGACAAAAAAGTTTGACGTGACAGAGCAGCTGTCTGATGGCATGGCAAAGCCTCTGCGTCGCTGATTGTCTTGGAGGCGTGTCAGAGACCACTGTGTATGAATGAAATNAGTAACGGCCCCGGGCCCACCCGCCTCGCATGGAAATCACGCCACCACACCATAAGGAATCGATTTAATTTCTAAGCCACGCGGGCACGGGTTTCGGCGGCAACGGCTGCCAGATCCACAGCATCGGCCTCAAGCCGGGACCGCCGCGGCGGGGCGGCCGCCACCTTCGGGGGTGATTTCCCGCCCGGCGCCGCCCGCTTCCAAGATGGCCGCCCCGCCCCGCGCCGCTCCGAAATGGTCTCCCCGGAAGAGGCCGGCGGCCCTGCCCGCTCCCAAAATGGCCGAGGCGGCCACGGTGCGTCATTACCGGCGGGGCGGGGCGAGCGGGGTCACCGCCTCCCGGCGACTGGCCCCGCGCGCGCCCCGTCCGCCGCTCCGCTCTCATGGCAACGGGCGGGGAGCGNGCGCGGCGAACCGCTCCCTCGGGAGGCTCCCGGGGCTCTGCCCGGGGCCGCCTTCCCCTTCCCCGCCTGCCCGCGGCCGCGGCAGGGCCCCGCGCTGCGGAAACCTCGCCTCGGTTGCCTGGGGGTCTGCCCTGGCAAAGCGTTTGCCCGGCGCCCTCCTGGCCCCGGCTGACCCAGCGCCGCAGCAGGCTCCTGCGGCCGGGGGCTCGTCCCGGCTGGGGTCACCTGGACGCCGGCGTTATTTCTAATCAAATGTCAGCTCTGGGGGCCGGTGCGGTTGATGATCAAGAGTGCCATCACCGGTTACGCAAGCCGGAATGAGGGTAATCGGATATTATGCTTCAAAGCTTAAACCGATCACTGGAAAGGGCGAGAAAGAAACCTACCCCGATGTGGAAATGTTTGGCGTGTTGCGCCCATGTGCGGTTCTTTCCTTTCGCCCTCCCTTCGTAGTATGAGCACGTGAAAAAAACGCTCACGACAGTGGACAAAAAAGTTTGACGTGACAGAGCAGCTGTCTGATGGCATGGCAAAGCCTCTGCGTCGCTGATTGTCTTGGAGGCGTGTCAGAGACCACTGTGTATGAATGAAATAAACGTTAAACCACCTAATAAAGTGTATATAACAGGCTTTAGCCTTCTAAATTACTGTTTTTACAGACGGTGTGGCTATATTTTTGTTTTCCTCCGGCTTGATTCGCATGTTTTCTCTGTGCTGCGTGAGGAGTTCAGTGGCTGCCTGTTTATGCCGGAGTCACGACAATACGGGAGCTGGCACAGAACTGATGCTTTGGAACTCCTTATTAAATCCGGAAGAGATTTCTAATACAGATCTTATTATAGATGCTAGTTTGTTCTCAAATTGTAAAGATTATGATTCCATAATAGCTTTATAAATGGCATTTATAAATGCATTATCTGCATCCTCCTTCTGGCTCTGCATCCCGCAACAGCAATCACTTTTGACTTTGCTTAATCTTTCTTTGTTTACTGTCCCCCTCGATATTGTTTCTCCTCCATCCGTTAGTCCAGTCAACACTTTTCACTTAGTCTGTTGTCTGCCACTTCGTACTCTTAATAAAAAGAGGAGACCAAATACGGAATTTTGTGCCATTTGACCATGCCATCTGGGTGGCTAGTAATTTATTCCTTATAAGCAAGTCACTGTAATGCATTTCTCTAAATTTTTCAGCTTATTATAACAAAGAGGTTAATGTGTATGAAGGTAACATCATCTTTTGTGAAGAAAGTATCTTCTCGTATCACTGTATGTGTCGGATCAATTCTCTCTTTCTCTCTCTATTCCCCCCCTTCTTTCCATTCCCCCCAAAGCTGGAAAGAGTAATGAAAGGGGCACCAATATTAGCTATGAGCTTAACTAGTACCATTTACACTGGGGAAAATAAGAAGATGAAAGCCTTCTAGGACAGGAGCAAGACAACCTGTTGACTTCAAGCTAGCAGACTTCACTAGCTAGCAGACACAGGGAATCAGTGGGCAAGATCATGCCTAGATTTGAAGATAAAAACAAACGCTAAGAAGAGAAATCCAAGGAAAACTAATTTATTCAAGTTGCATGTAATTTTGAAAGCTCTCCCTTTCAAATGTTTAGAAAAATAGCACTAAAGTATTTGCTCAACCAGCCATCCTTGATGGCCACAGAGCCTTGGAAATAGTTTAACTGTTGCAGAGGAAACACGTATGTTATTTCTTGCAGGATCCATACAAATGTTAAAAAAAAGAGAAATGCACATATTTAAAACCTGATGTTTTAGGGGTTGGTATTACACTGTTGTCCCTTGTATAACGCTTTTCAAGGTGATTGCATCTCGGGCTTTGATTTAGTATTTTTGATCCTTCTTCCTCACCACTTCTTTTAAATTTTTTCCATTGCTGCTTTTGTTTTGTTTCTGTTCTTCTCTGTGTTTGCTGCTGGATGTGTTGGCTTGAGTGTTTTGTTGGACAGGAGATGTTACAGTAGGCTTTTTAAAGCGTGCTCCTTTTTACCGATAACTTTCTAATGGATAGCATTGTTGCAGTGTCATAGGCTTTTGGTTTAGATCGTTTTTGGTTTTAAGTCGTACGTTCTGAAATCTCCTTGCGATAGTTGGCCTGACTTGCTGGAAGAGCTTTGTTTCAGTAACAGTCTGTTCATGCAGTATGTTCCCGGATCATTTTTAGAAATAAGCCATAATGCACCATGTGATCACAGAGTTGTCCCCACGGTAGTGGTTTCATTTTAGTAAATTAACATATGATAAATGCCACTATAAGGAAACAAAAAAGGAGTAATACTCTAAACACGGCTAATACTGGTGAGCGGTTTATTCTGTGGCCCTGATACATGAGGAGGAGGTGAAAGTTCGAGAGAGCACAATTTGACTATTGAGATTCTGTTATTGGAAGCAAAAGACAGGAAAAACTTTTTTTTTTTTTTCAGCTGTGGGAATTTTGAGTAAATTAAATTATCAACCACAATAGCCCTGTCTGGGGTAGTGCACTGGGGTGGACCTTTTAAAAAGCATTGCAGAATTTTAATGCGCATGCCAGTGAAGCAATCACTGCCATCACTAGACCGGCCTATCTGATTTAGTGTGTCAGATTCTTTAAATGAACATGATATGCCAAACGAAATAATGGGCACAAATTGAGCTTGCATCCTGAGTTTGTTCATCACTTAATAAATTATTTCTTCAGCTAGCTTTCAATTACCAGGAAAATGGAAGAAGCAGATGTCTCGGGCATCAAATATCCCAGCATTAAGCGTTTCATTTGTCTCGCTGTTCAGTAGCTGCATGGAGGCATAGAAATAGTTTGAAATTTTATGCTAGGAAAAGCTGCCTAGAAGACAAGAGTCATTTAACTTGTCATTAAACACGGTGGAACGGACTGATGTGACCTGTGAGACTATTTAAATTACTGGCTTCCAATCAAAAGGTAGAAGTGGCCTGTCAGCCAGATTTGACTGTGATTGATTATTAATGGTGTCAAAGTTGTGAAAACAATTCTGTTTTCTTTGTGCTCCTTGTTTATTTGTGCTGGCAAATGCCTCCCAACTCTGAATAAAAAAGATTTTAAATAAAGAGTTCGTGAATTGATGCAACCTGGAAGTTGTTTGCAGTGACTGACCCTAGGACTGGAGTCTCGGGTTTTCTGCAGAGGATGGGCACGGAGCAGCAAGGAGGGCTCTGGTCATGCTTACAGCCTCCGTCCCCCCATGGCTGAGAGCACCCCAGGTCCCTGCGCTGTGAGTACCTTGACTTTGGCACCGCTTAGTGCCGATCTGAGGCTGTTCCAGCTGGCGCAAGGGAGCTGTAGACCGAAGTTATTACAAGAACAGAGGACAGCTTCAAGTATCTGCCTTTGGTTTTAGCTAGCCCCCTGCACCAGGAGCTGGGGAGGTGGCAGAAAGGCCTCTCTTACCAGAATAAGTTTGATTTTTATCTGCTTGGCACTGCCAGAGGGAGCCAAGTAATCGAACTTGTTTGTGCCTTCCCAAACCCTGTTCTTATGTAAAAGTATAGCGTGGCCAATAAAGAATCCTTCCCAGCTCATTCCAGAGGTGAGTTTGATCCCGTTGGTGGATAAATCCAAATAATCTTGATGTGTCAGGAGCAGGGAAGTTGTGGTGCTATCTGAATCACTGATGTGGGGGTGCGATGCTTCCATTTTCCAGTCCAGAGGTGCTCACTCTTCATCCGTTGTGAAATGATTTCTGTGCAGTGTTTGTAAAGTGCTTTGATATCCTCTGTAGATGAAAGGTGTTATATAAATGCAAATTTCATTCCTTTAATTTCAATTTCATTTAATAAATAAATAAATTGTTCAGGTTTTAGTGGGAAGGGTGCTCTGAGATCTAATACTGCATCTGTATTCTGGATATACCTGTGGAGAGAGGTTAAGGCCACTGATTGTCTTTCAGAGCCTAACAGAATTAATTTTCACTTGTACAAAAACAGATTTTGCAGGCTGAATAATAATAAGTGAAGAATCCACTGTCTCTGTTAAATTGGGTATCTCATCCCTATGAGTAAGCAAACAGAGAAAGGATGCATTGCTCAATTAGCATTTAAAATTAATTTTTCAAGTCTGTTTACTGAGGAAACTGAAATTTTAATTAAAGTAACTCATTCAAAAGCTTTATGAGATTCTTTTTTCTGTCATACCGAATGTTTTAAAGCAAGAAAAACTACATTTGGAGTAAAGAACAAGTAGTTTCTGCAAAATACTGTGATTCTTTCAGTAAGTAAATGGTACTGAAGTCACGGGGTGATGAGGGTGGTGAATATTTAATACAAATGTGTCCTAAAAATGTTGTGATCAGAATTACAGCGTATTTATTTGAAAGCTATGTAGCCTAATAAAAGAGATTCCTGTGAATGTATTCCATGTGGTATTTAAACGGCATCTATGTGGTGTTGCAGATAAAATTGTTTTTTTGGATTGATAGACATGACGGTGTCTGAAAGAACAAGCATGAAAAAGAAGAGTACCTTTTTTACACAAAACTATTTTTTGTTATTGTAACATGGATTACAAACGTTTGCTTTTCAACTTAGGTTCTTTTGTTTTGGATTGCTGATAGTGCTAATTCATGGGGCTTTTGTTCTTACTGCTGGTAGCTTTTTATTTTTTTAAAGCACTTTACTACTGTTAGAAACTGTTGCTGTCAATAATTGGCAGTGCTGTTTCAGAGCTCTGCAGACTGCTTAAAAAAAGTTGGTCTTTTTGATAATAGAAAACAAACTATACGGTTTTCCAATTTATGGTGAAATCTTGCGTGAATGGGAAAAGAAGCTGGAATACTTAATATCGTTGAAATAATTGCCTTGGTTTTTACTAGTTGAAATACATATGCTCAACAAACGATTAATTGAACTGCAAGCTTTTAATTACAAGCTGTTAGTACCGGAAAGGAATTAATACGGTATAAATTAATACATATAACTGAATATACATAAATGAATAATACAGTTACTTCACTTAAAAGTCTTGCTTTGAACATGCATTTTAGATTTATTGCATCTTGGACAGCAGTGTAAATCAGCTCGCTTGGAAAGTGCTTTGCAGTTACAATTTACTATTAATTTACAATAATATTACTAACTGTATGTATTCCCTGAAATAAAGTACTAGGAAGCAGAAATGTTTTGCGCTCGTGCAAGACTGGGAGCACGTGGAGATACCCCGCGGTTGGGTTGAAGGGCTGCTGCTGCAGGTGTGGGTGCACTCTGGGGAAGGGGTGTGGGTTACCAGGCTGAGAGGGGAGCACAGTTACAGGGCATGGGACTCGGCACTAAATGGTGCTCTCCTTAAGAACAGGAGTTGATTTAGAAACTGCCGGTAATGACAATTCCTCCGTGGCCTCTAGTGCCTATCACCCCTTAAACTGGGGAGGGGAAAAAAACCCCAACCCAAAACATCATCAGAGTTTGTTTACTTCCCAGCTGTAGCACTTGCTGTTGCTGTGCCTTCATGTGCCGGAATTAAGTGCTTTTTAATGAAATTTTATTCCCTGTAATAGTATTTTAAATTACAAATGAGTCATGCCTTAATTGTGGTTGATAACAAGCTGGGAGTTTCTCGGTGCAGATCATGCCTCTCAGTCATTTGGTTTTAGTTCCTAGAAAGCTTTCATAGTTTGTTAACATCTTGGACTTCATAGTCTTGAACAGATCAAAATAGTCTTGGTTTGCAACCAAAATATAGAGCATGTTTTCTTTTGACAGTCGGAAGAGTGTTCCTGAATGGTTTGTGCTTATTATGAGCATTTAGAAAAGTAAGGAATGAATTGGTATTGCCAGATTGCTTCAAAACTTGTCTCCTGTCTTTTTTTCCAGTTTCCTTTGGGCAGACGCTTGCCGTGCGATATCTACTGGCATGGAGTATCATTTCATGATAATGATATATTCTCAGGTCAAGTCAACAAGTTTCCAGGTACCTTACTTATGTTTCTAGTTTAAGCAAATGCTTTAAAAACATGATCATTTTAACTGGTTTTGTCTCTTTCTGTTTTTTAATGTGAACTATCTTTCTGATCAGCTGATAGTATTTTTAGCATATTACCGTTTTTCATACAATCATTTAGGTTGGAAGGCCTTTAAGATCATTGAGTCCAAGCTTTTTTGGTAGGTGATTTCTGCTTAGGAGGTAAGAATATCAGAATGGATGTCTCCAACAATTTCTGAACTGAAATTTGTTGTGGAGAGAAAGTATTTTTGATTAAAAGAATACTTCATATGTATGAATTCAGGAAAAATGAGAGTGTTAGGCTATGATTTAAGTGAAGTATGCAATTAATGTCTGTTACCTGGCATTGATAACAGTGCTGTATTTTTGGATTTGGTTTTGATTCAAAGTGAAAAGAATCTGTTTTGTTTTGTACTCTGGCCTATCTCAGGGAGAAGCTCCAAGAGGAGTTCCTCAAATGGATTTTTTAATATTGAAGAGTTCATGTCAGCCCTCGTGATGTTTCTTCAACTTTTTTAAGCTCCCTTTTTCTCATTTAGTCTGTGTTGAGATCTCTCTAAATAAGAGCTAAGAGCTTAGGTATTGACTTATCTAAGCCCTTTACCTCAGATTTATTGCTGCTGTTAGTGTGCTGTGAGAATAAGAACCTTCAGATATTGAACTTTATGCCTTATTTACCCTGGCTGTCTCCTGTCTGTGGGAAGTTCACGTTCAAGTATCGGATGGTGTCGTTTTCTGGCAGTTTAAATTTGTGTTAGATGAATGTTACCCTCTCTGCATTCTGGCTTCTACATGGTAAGCAAGTGGCCTGCACAGTAGTCAAACCCAGAGTCCTTCAAAACTAGACCTGATTCCAGGAACATTGCACTAACTTGATGCTGGGTTTTACTAAATTCTTTCTCTTGAGTAAGAGATCTTGATGCTTTTCTTAGCTACTTGTGAGAGATTCAAAGAATCCGACAGGATTGGTCCTCAGGAAGACTTACAAACTTTTCCATAAAAATAGCTTTTTAGTCATGTTCCCGATGGAAATCAGACTTCAGCAAATGTGTGTGTGTTCCCTGTTGCTTTCTGTCCTCCTTGTACCTTTGGAACCTCCTGGCCGAATCAGCCGCTCTCGACGGAGGTTTGCGGTCCCAGACTACTGGGTTCCTATAGGTGTTGTGGAAATTTGTTGACCGTGTAGGAAAGAAGTCCACAGAAGATGTTCTCGCTGAAAGTATGTAAACAACACAAGAGTAACCCTTTGCCCAAGTAACCTTGAGAAAAGCTTCTACCAGAGCTCACACAGATCTGGAAATGGCATGATCCGAGCCTGAGATTCAGAGCTGCAGGAAAGCAGCTAAGTTTGGCTGCTCACAAAATAAGTTATTCTTTCTGACATAGTTACTTAAATGAATGCAAAGTAAATGCAAAGTGGTTGATTATATTCAAATTACATTTTTGCCTATTCCTGGAAGGATAGCAGGCTAGGGCAATAATTTTGGATTATGGCGGAGACAGTAGTTACTATTCAACTAAAGGTTTCCCTTTATTATTCTGAGCTGCGTTTTGCATACTTAATGATAATTGATAATGAAAATTTATAATGAATGCTTTCCTAATATGATACAGTAATACATACAATATTAAATATGGCAGGGGAATGCTGCAAATATTTTGTCAGATTTTAAGTTTTAAAAAGTTTCCAGCGTTATTGAAAGCAATGACTAGAGTGCGTACCAATAGGGTGAATGATGATACAGCAATTTACTTTTAGGATGAGACTTCAGTGCACATTTTTCATCACTTTTAGACACTGTCTGTTCTTTTCCTAGGCATGACAGAGATGGTACGTAAAATTACACTGAGTCGGGCAGTGCGAACAATGCAAGATCTATTTCCTCTTGAGTATAACTTCTATCCACGATCCTGGATTCTGCCAGAAGAATTTCCCCTCTTTGTGGCTGAGGTAGATTACTTATACTCTCAGAATAGTATAACTTGTTGTATATTGTTGCTATGTCATTCTTCAGGTTTTTTTAAACCTACCAGATTATTTAAAATCACACTTGGGTGCTGTTGATGACATCTTTGTCAGTTGGCCTGAGATCAGACATAGTGTGGATGAACTGCTTTTGTTTGTTATGTTCTCAAATAAACTTAAAAACAATTATGCTTCTCTACAGTGCCAGAAGAGATGTCTGAAAATTAAACATGGTAGAGCCATAAGCCCTTTCCCTGCATATTCTACTGAGTTTAAAAGGGCTGAGTGTGCTCCAGTGGAGTAGTGCATGGAGTGTGGTACCTCACCAGGTTCATTGTCAGTAAGTCTTTCTAGTCCATCCTTGCCTGTTCTATCCAACTGTTTCAACACAGCATTTCGTATGGTGCGTTGTTAAATACACTCACATCTTCCTGAATAATTGTTTGAATCTCTTGTCAGACTGTTGCCTTGTTTAAATATTCCTAAGTGATAAAATGCCATTCTTTTTCAGCTTTTCTGAAAAAAAGTGATACTGTGTGTTAGTGTTTGGTTCTGTTATTACAAGTAATTTAAAAGATATTGTGTATGTTTGTTTTAACCCTGTCCGACTCACCCAGTGCATTCTTGTATTCTGTGGTGTCCTCTGCTTGGAAAAGTGGGAGAAAAAGGTATGGAGTTTAATAGACTTCTATACTGTGTGTTACTTTTAAGATAATTACCATATCCACAATCCAATTAAATCCATGAACATCTTTTAATATATACTCTTCAGGTGTGCTGGTTCACTGCTATGGCACTGCTGGTAACAGTAGAAATGAATAAAATCCCAACAGTACTTCAGCCTTACCGCTTTAGATAAGACCAGTTTGTAAAAGGAGTGTAAATTACCCAGTCAATTTGGCAATGACAAGTAGGTAAGTGCAAATAACTTGGAAGTAAACTCTCAAAATGGTGGACTGGGGTTCTAGCAAGGACATTTGAGAATCGTGCCCGTCGCAGTTACAAGGCAGTGATTAAGTGAGCAGCGCGTGGCAATGCGGTCTGTACATCAGGTTAAGTGCACACACTCACACGCTGTCAGCAGGTGGCACTGCAAATAAATACTTTTCTCTGGCTGAACGGTTACTGGAGTGAAAACGATTCAGTTTTTGTTCCAAGAATAACAGATGTCCAGCAACACACTCCCAGGAGTTTCCTTTGCATATGTTCTTCCATCTGTGTTTGAGAAAAGCATAGTTCTTGTTATCAAACATTTGTTTTATGTTGTAAGAGTTTATGTTCTACTTAACACAAGTTTGTAACGTTAACCCCTCCAAAACAAGAAAAAAAACACAAACCAAAAAAATTCCAAATCCACTGTGAACCGTAAGTGGTTCAGAACACTTTTCACTTGCAGTTTCATGAGTTCTCACTAGGAGCTCTCCAGTCTCTTCTGTTGTTTATTTGTTCATATGTGGTTTTGTTTGCTTTACAGCCAAGGGACCCTAGTGCTGCTGGAAATGTCAGCTCTCTGAGACTGAATTTTCAGCTTCTTCACCAACAGGAACATTACAGCATGCATGGTGCCTGCGTGTTAGACATACCTCTATGGGAACTGGCATATGTTTGAGTATGTGAATATGCATGTACATTTATCTGCGCAAAAGAGGATTTAGCCATCTCCAGTGCTTCTGGAAGTAAAGCTGTATTGTCGCGGGCTGCAGCTGCTAAGTATGTAGCTCTAGATGAGCCGTGCTGAAACTTGTCTTGCTGTACTTTCTCTATTACTCGTATTCAAGCCCTTTAGGGCATAGTTAATTACCAAAGGTCACAAATTCTGTGTCAGTGTAGGTATAGGTTAGACATGAGAAGCTGGTTAATGCCATTTGTAATAGAGGATTTTGTTGCAAAGGGCTGGACTGAGAAATTAACGCCTATGAGATTTTGCCTGTCACAGGAATTACTGCTGAAAGAAGAAACTCCTTGAGAACTTCAGTCTCGTTACCTCCTTCTGAAGCACCGCAACATTTCAAAACAATTTCTCTCTCAAATCTTCTTACTGTGCCTCAGTTCTGTAGATGTGACGGTGAACTTTTAGCATACATTTTTATTGATAACAAAATCAAATGCTGTCAGCTTTCCCCACTTTCCCCCATCCCTTAATCCAGGTGGAAAACACTGCAGCTAATCTAGTATTAATTAGCTGGTAATCAGTGGGAGAGCTGCACTCCTAAATTTGTTGGGGATGAGCTTCATATTGGGGAATATCAACAAAATGCTAATCCCTTTGGTGTCATTTGTATTAAACTGAAATGGTGACAGGTATTTTTAACAAGGACTTAAAACTTAATTTTACTAATTTAGCTATTTTCAATATTCACCTATTTTTTTACCTTCTAAAAATTCTGTACTAACGTGTCACTGTAAGAGAAGAGGAGTTACAAATAAGCAAATCTCTCAGATGCTACAGTAATCACCCCTTCACTAATAGAGAAGAATGTTGGAATCTGTGTGATGCGAACTTATTTCTAATAGGAAGTTCCAATTTCTGAAAAGTAACTAGCTTGAGATTCGAACCAGAGCCTTGATTGCTTTCCTACTGCCTTCTTTCTGTGAGGATGATGAATAGGCCTAGTATGAATAATTTTTAACTAGAATCTTAATTTGGACAGTCTGATTTCCAGCACAGCGTATTTTTGGTGCTTTAATCAGGTTTTCAGCTTTTGGATACCTCTTAGGCATGGACATGAATATTCTGCTCTTCGTGCTGTCAAATCTTATAGCCCATTCTAGGCATTTTTTTTCAGAACACTATACTCATTCAGCCTGAGTTTCCTCATGAAAGGCAAACCTACAACTGGATGAGATTTTCATACCATCATACTCTCCTCTTGCTGTTGGCTGTAAACGATTAATGTGTTTTTAAAGATAATTTCCTTCTGTCAAGCTAAGTACACAGAAATACCTCATTTCATATGAACTTTTCCTACATGACTGACTTTTCTAAGTCTGGACAAGCCTCCTCGTAATGAGAATTTGAAAGAATATAGTTGAGGGGATTGTGGAGAATTTGAAGACAACTATCGGTAATTTCCTTGAAGATCAAGAAACCATCTGCTTCCTTCAAGACAGTCAGGCTGCTGAAAAGCAGACTGACTCTGGAGTACTATTTCCCCTTCCCCCACCGTCCTGTCTTCATCTGCCATGTGGAAGTTCTGAAGGACTAGAAGGCCAGAATAATATCCAGGCCTTCTCGTCCATCAAAAAATGGACTGGAAAATTATGGAGAAAATTATTTCCTTTCCAGCTAAGTGGTAAGAGTTAATTGTGAGATCTGTGAGGCAAATGATTGTTAAAATGCGGGACTTCAAAAGCAGGTTGCTGTTGTATCTTTAACAACGGTTCCCAGAAAGCATGATCTTTTTTGAAAAGGGGCTGCTGTAGCAGAGCAGAAGCAGCCTGAGGCGTGAACAACAGGCATGGGACCAGGAAGCAGGTTGCCCCGGCTGGTTTCATGGAGGTTCATTATTACTTTCTGCCCTAGTAGACCGTGACTGGCACTTCGTACGTACAGCTGGAGGCGTGGTAGGGTACATTTAGTCACGGAGGTTTAAGATTCACCAAGTATCTTTCTGGGATGCTGACTTCAACAACGTGTGAACCAGAGCCACTCCTCTAGCATGCAGAGTAATGTCACGTCAGGGGCACGTTCTTGTTTTGTGGTAAAAAGACTAACAGCATAAATCCTGCTTCGCTTCTTTGCACGTCTAGGCCTGCCGATCTACTTGGACCTATTTATCCAGACACCGTTTATGTAAGCTTGATCTCCATCGTGGCGTTTTATCCCTCAAAGTGACCTATTGTCTTTGGTCACCTGCTCTGTCACCCAAGGACCCCTCCCCACCTGGGAAGGGGAATTGGGAAACGGAAAGGAGACTGTGGGATGAAATGGAAACGGATTTAATAAAATAATAACAGCAAACTAATACTGATGCCACGAGCTGCATGCCCCCAGCAGTGAATGCCAGGTGTCTGAGCCCTGCGAGCACAACAGCTCCGGTGAAAGCGCGACGGTCACGGAGGGGAGAGCAGAAGGACAGCCGAGATCCTCCAGGGACGGTGACCATTGAGGAAGGATGGGGGAAGGGCTGTCCCCAGCAAACTTTCCAGTGTATAGTGAGCGTGACATTATGGTATAGAATACTGCTGTTGGCCAGCCTGGGTCAGCTACCTGGGCTTTTGCTCCTCCAAGGTTTAGCACCTGGCTTATGCGAAACTGCTAAAGGCCTTGGTCACTGTGGAAGCCCGCGTACCTTGGCTGGTCACAAACTAAACCATGGTGTCTCATCAACTTTGTTCCCACCAAATCAGGTGCTGCAGTCTTCTCAAAAATGCAGCTTTCCTGAATAGAAAAATGATTATATGATTTAATCCAGTGAAACTAGGACACATTTTGAAGAAGGATCTTTCATAGAGTTAGTGTGATACTTGTCCATGAGAAAAATCCTAGTCTAAATAATTAATCTTGAATTTGGGCTGAAGGTAGTAGGAAGGCTTTTAGCAGTGTGATTCTCAATGAGATAAATAACTGGATAGGATGGAGCGAGAAGTCCTTTGGGCCTTGGGAACATCGCTGCTAGCAGAGCTGCGCCTCCCGTCTGGGTCAGCAGCCTGATGTCGTTGCAGCAGAGGGTGTTGCCTGAAAATCACGATGGTCTGACTGGTGCTCAGCCTTTTCCCGTGTGCTAATTTTTCTTCTTCCATTCTGCAGTGCGAGGGCTGATGGTGACAATTGATTGTTTTTTCTTTGTTAGCTTGTAACCTCAGGCATCTTTAGAATCAATCTCCAGTTGGTGCTGGTGAGCCGCAGGCCTGTGGAAAACCCGATCACCAGCTTCATTGAGCACGTTGCTGAATGGAGAGAATAGCAGCCGCAAGTCTGGTGCCGTAAAATGTGTGAATGCAAGACGAGAGTGGTCTGTACTGTGACATCCCTCCAGTTCGAAAAGAAGAGATTTTAAGCGCTTTATTCTTCAAATCCCATGAGTAGCTGATAAAGTTGTTAGCCTGCATCCTGCATTTTCTTCAGCTACGTTCTTTGTTAGGGCACCCTGTGCTAGTGCTGTTAGGAGTTTCATGAGCTGCAGTCCTTTAGCATCTATTCATCGAAACCTGGGTTTTATAGTTGTGTTTTGGTAAATTACAATTTGTGCTCTAACAATTCCTTTTACAACTTGTGCTCTAACAATTTCTTTCGTCCTAAATATTTGTGAGTGCAGTGCCACTGTATTTACACCTGTAGGGACTTGCAGAGAACATGATAGATTGGTATTACCAGTGCCAAATTTTTGCTTCATCTTTTCTTCTCCCGGCATTGTTTGTCTGCATTCATACCTGAATAAATAAGGTGCCTTTCCTTAGGTTAATGATTATTGTTGTCAGTAGTTCAAAATGGAGCATGGAAGTTTAGCTTTGCATTCCATACACATGCAGAGAACAGTGGTAGGGCTAGGGGACCTACAGGGGCTTCCTCGCAAGGATCCCGTTGCTTTACCGTGAACTTCAAGGGCTGCCCGAGAGGGTAATGCAGCAGTTCATCTTCCACTGGTTGCTCAGTCCTTGACGTCCAAACCAGTTGCCAATTAATGCCGCTTTTCCTGGGTTTTCTTTTTGTTGGTATGTGCCAGTTGGATCACTACATTCACACTCCACTTACCAAACAGCTTCTGATAGCCGTGAGCACCGCTGGTGCTGACGGGGTTTGGAGAGACAACAGACAGGTCTTCAGTCAGCCCGTACCTCAGGTAGCTGCTTTTTTCCTCCTGTGCTTCTGAAGGCTGAGACACGTTAACTCACTGGCTTAAACATCCTCATATTCTTTCCTTGCTACATGTTGTAAAACATGCCATATTTTATGAATAGTTTTAAAAATTAATCTGAGAAAACTCTAAATCGTTCCTGACTTCCTTCCTTTCTTTCTCAAATTCACTTCTATTAATTGAGGTGTCCAAATCTGTGCAGTTCTTACTTTTGCTATACAACTAACAAATAAACTAAAATTTATCTAGGTAGTGGGAGATATGCATGTAACATGAAAGGTCTGGTATTCAGCAGGTGTGTCAGGCCCTTACAGTGACCTAGTTACTGTTCATGATTTTTTTTGTCCTCAAATAAAATGTGTTGAAGCTTGCAAATTTTGGGTTTGCTTCTTGGCAACATGAGCTTTGTAGGTAATTTAGATAGCGTAATTGTTCTTTTCTCTGATGTGAAAAGATACCTTAATTATATTGATGTTTTTGAGAGAAAGAGTCTTGAGTGAATATGTGCTGTTTACAAAAGTGCAGGTTTGGATCCAGCAGTTAGTTATTGGTGCCATGTTAATTCTGACTCACTGTATCCAGTTGGGAATGACATCAGCCTCCAAACATTCCCTGCTAAATGAACGTATCAGTTTAACATGTTCAAAGGCCAAAACAACCTTATTACAATAATTATGTTTTGGACTGCTCACTAGTAACAGTCTGTTCCAGGTGGGATTGTCTAATTTTCTCACAGATCGGATAACTGGTTCTTTAAGAAAGAAAAACAGCCATTGCCCTTTTTAAAAAAAAAAAAAAAAATTCATTATCTAACTCCTAGTAGTTTGTAAAAGCCCAAACCTCCAAAGGCATGTATTGGTGCTTCCAAGAAGCCAGTTTCTGTAAAAGGCTGTTGTCTGTGTGAGTGCCAAACTCTTTTTATGCCCCAGAAAACAGGCTGCTGAAGTCTGTATGTAAAAGTGACAGTGGAATTGAGCAAAAAGTTCAGATTTGATTGCCTTTTGAATTTGAAACGTTTGGATCTAGATTTCAAGTTTTAGAACTCTTTTTTTTTTTTTTCCTTCTTCCCCCTTTCTGTGTGAGGATGCAGTCACCTCTCTATAATATTATAATTCAGTTTTGTGCTTCATCTTACTAAGGCCACATCTGGGATTCTGTAGGACACTTAGATTCTGACAAACCACGGGTATTTCCCCATTACTGTGATCATAATTTCTATTTGTGGTAAACCATTTCCTTGTACGCCCCAAGAATCTAGGGCACGGTGTGGAAAAAACCTCAAGATACGGGTGTGATGGCTTATACTGTGCTCGTGGATATCTACATAGCGTCGAGAGAACTGGATACACCCGTATCGAGGCCCAAGCTGCTGTAAACAATACAGAAATAGGATGTATAGTCCTCCAGTGACATTCCTGTTAAATACTAAAGTTTATTCTAACAAACAGATCTTTCGTGGCAGGGCATTACAAAGAATGGAAGGAAACATACTGAAAGGTATTGGTTTGCTAACCTTTTTTTTTTTATTCCTTTTTCTTCCTATTTCTGTTACTTCATGCCTTTTGTACACGTGCTCAGAGTGTTAGTAGGGGTCAAAGTTTCTTACCTACTGTTTCCTTTCTAGTGAGTCATTTCCCATCACCCCATACACAACAACTTCAGTTGTCAATGTGGGTCTTTGGAAAAAATGTTTTCTAGAATGATCCTGTTAATTTAACTTGTTAGCAGCGAAGATTATTTGACATCATTTTTAAGAAACCTGCAAAGGGAAAACATGTCTCTGAGTGAAATGTGTCTTGTGCAGTGACTTTTCAAAACACTTTTGTGTATTAAAATGCATTATGCTGTGTAGATGCCGGTGCTGGTTGTTGCAAGCTCGTACGCTAGAGCGCACTGTGCTTCACACAGAAGCAGCACGGCGCTGGTGAAGGTCTGAGTGCGGACCGAACATCTGCACCAGCCTGGGGAAATGACAGGCTGGGCCTGGAGAGCTTTGTAGATTCATCCAAAGGTTTTGATATGGTGCTAGGTACCATCGCATTCTCCACCAACTTCCCTTGCTTTTGTGATTTCACACTGGGTGCATCTTTACAAAGCGTCTGAACTGTCGTGTGCTCTGAACAGATCTTCCTGATACAAATCAAAGCCACTGAGAAGAGTTGTTGAAATAATGGTAGAATTTTCTTTACCTTGCATTGGATAGAAAGGCTGTAATTGCATTCCAGCTGTGAGAGGCGTTCTGGTGTAGATTAGAAACCCCTTGGTTTTGGAGAGTAGTGGTGGGTAGCAACTGAGGCATAAAACCTGTGCTTTGTTTAGTAAATTTGTGGCATTTGTGTAATATCTGTACATGGCTCAATATTCCATAGTTTTACTAACACTGGGTATCTGATTGTGAAAAATATTCAGTGGTGGAAAAAGGTATTATGAGTGCCAAATTTTTACTTTATCTTTTCTTCTCCCGGCATTGTTTGTCTGCACTTATACCTGAATAAGTAAGGTGCCTTTCTTTAGGTTAAAGATTATTGTTGTCAGTAGTTGTTCAAAATGTAGCATGAAAGTTTAACTTTGCGGTTTCTTATACACTAGTGACTAATACTAAAATGGACCTCATGAGTATATGGCATTTCATCCTGTAAGTTGGTACACAACATTAAAAAGAAGTTCCTGGAATCATTTATACAATGGCTTATTAAATAAAACGACCTTTTATCTGCACTGGTAACTCCCTACTCATGTTTTTTTGTTTCTTTGTGCTTGACAGCACAGACTATCTTATCTGCCTTTTTTGCACAATGTTTACTGCTGTAGCGATGTGATCATGTTATTTTTATTTATTTTTATTGATGAATGCAATTTGTTGGCTTTCATAGTATCGGCCCTTCTTCGCTTCCAGTTAGTGTCTTTCAGTGCAATTCTTTTCCTTCTAGGTTCGTATGATGAAAGAGGGCGATCCGTCCTGGAAGCCTACTTTTATTGTCAAACCTGACGGAGGATGCCAGGGAGATGGAATCTACCTCATTAAAGACCCAAGTGACATCAGACTGGTGGGAAACATCCAGAGCCGGCCAGCTGTGGTCCAGGAATATATTTGCAAACCCCTGCTTGTCGATAAACTGAAATTTGATATTCGTCTTTATGTCTTACTGAAATCTTTAGAACCTTTAGAGATTTATATAGCCAAAGATGGACTTTCTAGATTTTGTACAGAGCCCTATCAAGAACCCACTCTAAAAAATTTGCACCAGGTTTTTATGCACTTAACCAACTATTCACTAAATATCCACAGCGGGAATTTCATCCATTCTGACAGTGTAAACACTGGCAGCAAGAGGACTTTTTCAAGCATTCTGTGCAGACTGTCTTCCAGAGGAGCTGACGTCAAAAAGCTGTGGTCAGATATCATTTCACTGGTGATTAAAACAATTATTGCACTGACACCAGAACTGAAAGTTTACTATCAGTCTGACATACCAGCAGGAAAGCCTGGGCCAACTTGCTTCCAGGTAGGTTGGAATTTCTGCCAGCAATGCAGTTATTTCCATACATGGATTAATTTTCTGGATGCCTAATTCCTTTTCTAAAAGCTTTCTCTAGTGACGTTGCTGATCACCAATTGGTTGTAGCACATTCACCGAACCTGGGCGTGAGCTCAGAGTTTAGGTTTTCCTTGCCCAAGTTTTACCTTACAAATCTGTCTCTGACCTATGGTAGTGCTTGCCATAAACATATATGGAGAATTTTCAGTGGGTATCAATCATTAGTAGCGGTATTTACTCCAGTATCCGTCTTCTAGATGTCATGACTGTGAAGCTTTGCAGCTTCCTAATGCAGCTATGATGATGGCGATTTTAAGACCCACTTGTCACAGTCGCTAAGGTTCCGTGTAGACAGATGCAGTATTTAGAGATGGGAGTAGTGTGAAAGTAGCCATTAGTATCAAACACAAATGGTTTCAGTAACTATTCATCAATGTAGCGCGTTTCTCAGTTATTTCTTTTGTCCCTCAAATGTTTCTCCCTCCTGAATGTTGACATTTGGGTGACCCTTGCGTTCTCTAGAAGAACACTGGAGTAGAGTGGATGTAACACGTTGCTTGTTGTGCACAGATTTTAGGGTTTGACATTCTCCTGATGAAAAACTTGAAGCCCATGTTACTAGAAGTAAATGCAAATCCCAGCATGAGAATAGAACATGAGCAAGAGGTAAGACCTCTCAATGGGATAGAGATAATGGAATGAAATTGTTTAGGTTTGGTTTTCTGGTCTTTTTACTTGTTTGAAAGATGAAAGCTGTCTGCTAATATGAAACCTCCAAGGTCCTCTGTAATTTTCTGCTTTGAAATCATTGCTAATCTTATACACTGAAAATGTGACTTATTGGAATTGTGAAAGCGCTCCATCATCTTTGTCATAAATACATTTATTCATCATCCCCTGCGGTTGACTTAATTGCGTTTGGGGGATTGCTAATAATCTTTTTCATGTTTGTATACATAGTATAAACGGTAATGTTGGCAAAAGTCTTCTTTTTAATATTTCAGTTTACTAGAGAAACTTGCCAAAAATTCTTGTAATATCATACTGAAAATGTTAACGTATTTGTGTATTCTTTAAGGAGTATTTTGTAATCTATCATTGTGTACTTAAAACACACACGGCATGCACGAAGTCTGAGCAAATGTGGAATAAATAGTTCCTAGTTCTATACTGAATAATTTTATCCCTTTGTAATTTAAAGCGTTCTCCCGGAGTGTTTGAAAATGTCCCAAGCCCTGTTGACGAGGAAGTGAAAGTGGCTGTTATCAGAGACACTCTTCGTCTAGTGGACCCTCAGAAAAAAAAGAGAAAAGATACCCAGTAAGTGTGTTGACTTTCTTTGGTTTTTTGCATCAGTGCCTTGAATAATTATAAAAGCGAAATATTTTTCCCCACTTACATTAGTATATTCAGGACAACGATCTCCTGGCTGACTTCTTTTACATTCACGGTGTTAACTCTTTCAGAAAAGCTTGTAGGATATTAATTGGTGGCATGGTACAAAAAGAGTACTCAGATTTGTGGATCTGCCAGGGGAAGGTCAGGGGGAAAACCAGTTCATTATACTTCCTATTTGGTAGCAGCAAGTCCACCAAATGACATTCTCACAGCTCAGCACCGACCGCTTCATGTGCTCCTTTCTTAGAGGAATGGCAGAAGTGTGGAAGGAGCCGTGCAAGTGCTCTAGCTCAAGGAATTGAAAAGATCCACAAACTGGTAGCAAATCAGGCTTTATCAGTTCCCCTGGAATATCTTACCTTTGATTCAGAACTGGTGCAAACAATTTAGTAACTCAGGTTTATTTATTTGTACTTTCACTTGAGGCCTCTTTTTTATTCAGAAGAGCCATGAGATGTAAATTTGTGTATTAATTTGCTCGGAAGTCACAAATTACTCTGAATGAATTGCCTCATTGGAGCTGAAAAGTACGAATATTGTCTTTAGAAATTGCTTCCTTGATCTGTGATAATAAACACAGTTAAATCTATGATCTAGAAATGAGAGGAACTGCCTGAAGCAGCTTGCACAGAAATGCTTGTGGTGGGATCAGGCTGAGAGAAATAGGATCTTCTTTTTGATGAAACACTGCGTTTTAAGCAGTTCCTTGGAGACGTGAAAGGGAGAATTTTTTTTTTTTTGGTCCCTAGAAATTCTTGCTTACAGGCCTGCCTCCATACTAGAATATTGATTTTGTGCTTCTCTTGGCACGTAGTGGCAAGCTTAAATGTGTTATTCATGTTCTGTAATGAATTCAAGGGCAAACTTGCTGTCCTTTTGTAGACAGAACAAGACATGACTGAAAATACTTACAAGTTCTGTATTATTGTAATATTATTATAAGATCAAAGTGTTCTTTCAGAGGCAGTGCCACACACAGAGGTTGCAGTGGTCAGTATACAGAATGTCTTGCAAAGCAATCTATACTGTGTGTTGCCTGTACTTAACCTTCACCCTTAAGATTACTTCAGTGCATGAAGCTGAAAACGGATCATTTTTTAACCTGTAATTATGTAGTCACATATTTTTTTTTTAATACTGAAGTTATGTCAGGCATTCATTAACTACATATTAGATATGGCAAAAAGGCAAATGATAATTACAAATAAATTGCTAGAGAACACCGGTGTGTGTGTAACACTCATTCAGCTGAGGATCCTTCTCTGATATGTTTTAAGTACTAAATAATTTATAACAGGCTTACTCGGTGATGAGACAAACCATTGGTTCTTCACAGCAAGAATTCATCAGTGATGCAGCTTTTGTTCAGGATAATCTGGTTAACAAAGCATCTTGTTGATGAATACCTGTGTGTCTTCACCACAAGTCAATCCTATTTCTCGCTGCAAAGGGCAATATTTGCCTAACTTTTTGCATGGATATGTGGGAACTCGTGTGTGACAACTCGGCACGTGTTCAGCTGAGATTTACCCCTCCTGCTTCCAAGTACTTTTTATTGAACTGGACATGGTGCGTGAACTTCTTGAGAGAGACGTGATCTTACTGTGAGCTTCAAGTAAAGGACCTCATCCTGATCACCTATGGAGACTTGCACCAAAGTAAGAGCATTTGAGAGCGGAACTGAGCACCAGTGCCTTTTGCCTTGTCTTCACCAGCAAAGGTTTTGGAATGCTTTTGCTTTGTGTCCTGCCTCTCACTCATTTCAGTGCATTTCGGCCAATTCTGCCATGTGCTCCCACATTTGCTCTCCAAAAGCTCCTACTAGTGACTGCAGAGAAACAGCATCATTCCTCTGTTTGCAGAACAAAGATAATAACTAAATAATTGACCAGAGATAGAAAGCTGGACAGTAGTTTACCTATCAGTTGTAATACTTTTGCTGGTCTAAGTGTGCCTGGCAGCAGGGAAAGCAAAATTTGGCCTATTAATAGGAAAAAAAAAACCAACTGAAAGAATTCCTGTTCTGATGGCTAACCATCATCAAACATTGCAGACTCTAGTTTTGATGCTAATTAAGTAATGGACATTAATTTAAGTAAAGTTTTAACAATATATATCTGAGTTTGAACACACAGGGGAAATACTATGAAGTCTGAGCTGCACCTCAGGTAAATATTCTGCTGTGGAGATGGATTTGATTTCCCTCTAATTATCTCCCAGATTAAAATAAATGAAGCATCTAAATGAAAGTGAGTTTTAGAAGTCATCCTGAAGTACTTCATTATCAGGAAAGATTAATAGCTCAGAAATCTTTTTAGTTTAATTTTTCCTCATCTTTATGGAGTTTTGGTTTTTTTTTTCCTCTCTCCTGTCATGTGACATATAACACTGAAATATGTTGGGTAAGATCAGTTTATCGTGCTATACATATCTCTTAATTTTTCCAGCACAGCCCCAGTCTTTACATGCACCAATCACTAGTAGTTAGCTTGGCACTGCCAGTAATTAGTCGTTGAAAATCTGCAGTGCTACAAGTTCCGATGAATGTTCTTAAATACACTTAGTGGCTGTTGTTCTGCAATATGACTGATCTTTTCTTAGTTTTAAGACTTTATCCTAGGCATTTAAGTACTGCAGTATATGCTTAATACTTTGCGCATGTAACGTGTTTAAACAGAAACTTTAACTGCATGCAAAGATATTTTACTTTTTTTTAAATCACTGTTGAGGAAAATGTCATTTTCCAACAGAAGAGGAAACCTCTTCTGTTATAGAGATGAGGGAAGGCTTTGCGTAACTCTCTGCTGCAAAGAACATAAGAAATTAAAACAGACTAAGAAGTGACTCAGGCACGTGTGAGGCTTTTGGGAGGGATGAGCAGGGTGGGTACTGCACAGCGCCAGCTTCTCCCTCACGTTATGCAAGCCCCACCGGACAAACTCCATATGCCTCGTACGCATATGGACCTGTAGGTATCCCTGTAAAGGTTAATGTCTCGCTTTGCCACATTGATTTCCTTGCTGCTTCCCAATCCTCTGACAGTGGAGTTTCCAAGGAACTGTTAATAGATTTGGAGCCATGTACTGCTCTGCAGGGCGAAGGTGTACGTCAGCGCTTGGAGCCTCTCAAGAGGAGAATGTGAAAGCGGCTCTGCGGGTTACTTTGTTAGGCTGTTTTCAAGCCATGTGTAGCCCGGAGGGTGAGTGGTGTCTGGCTCTGCCTGACCAAGGAGAGCCTGGGTAACCCTTTCTGAAATTCAAGGCTGCAGCTAATCAGCTACATGTTGCGTCTTTTGTTTTACTTTTTTGTTCCTGTTCTTTAAAAAAATCCAACTAAAAATGCATGGTTATAAAAAGAGTGTTTCTGATATTTTATTGTTTTAAAATATTACTTTGCCAAATGAAATTTTGCAGGAGCCAAAATGTAGAGCCTTTTTTGCCCTCCTTAATTTGGAAATCAAGTTTCATTCATTGTTAAGATATTAAAACATTTCATAACATAATATGGAAGATACTAACTCATTGCTTTTGTTTGTGTGGCAGTACTGTTCTCATGGATTTTAAGTCCTTGAGTAGATCATTGCAATCATCCAGGCGGATGACATGCTGGAACAAACACAACCATTTGTGTCTGAGCTGTTTTCTCGGAAAGATGGAATTTTAAACTCCTCTGTAAATCCGTTAAATATTACCAAACAAAGCTTACTTTCTTCTAGCGTTACCACGGAGTGAATTCAGGCGGTAGTGATGGCCAGTAGTCTTGATTTCTGTTCTGAACATCTGTCACTGCTAATTTCACAATCATCAAAGTGGTTTTTCCAACTTCCATTTTTTCAGCAGTGGTAGCTCTTTTGACTTGAATTTATAATCTGATGAAGACCTTCAGTCCCGGATGAGCCAGCTGGTCATTGTATCATCAGGAGGGAGCTTTCCTCCTGGAGTGAGAAATCTGATGTAAAAAAGATGGGGAAATGCAGGAGTTTTTACTTAACGTGTTCAAAGCGTTGTGTAGAGCAGGGGTGGCACATGTCCCTTTGCAGGACTGGGAAGTGATCACAGTATGCGTTTTTATCCACGTCTGTAATAGGCAACGCGGTCAGACAGCTTGGCTTCGCCCAACTTGGAGTGAAATCCGTGTTTGCGTAGGTCACGTCGCTTGGACTGTGCTCTTTAATGTTTCTCCAAAGGAACTTGTATAAAGCTTGTATAGTATTAAATTTGCTCTGGATTTACTTCTTGCAGCAGAGGTGCTGTTCACAGCCTGCTGAAGGTGGGAGGAGACTTCAGCTAAAGGAAATTTGCACAATTAAATGAATGGTCTAATGACGCCGAACAACATTTAAATCAAGGTTACTTATGTAAACAGCAGTTTAATTAAGATAATCACTGATGCAAATCATTGTTTATATTGTGACTCCAACGGAAAATCCATTTTAAAAGACTTGGCAAACTTCTACTTTTTTGTGCCTGATTTTGAACTTTATAGTAGTAAAATGTTTTAGTTTCAGGGTTTGTTTAATTATTAGCAATTTATTCTTTTTGAAATGGCATTAGATTTGAGGAGCAAAAAGGGATCTCAGTCTTGTATGGAAATGCGGTGTATTCTCCACCGGATGTTAGATGTAAACTATTCGACTGGTGGTGTAATTGTGAGCCGTGAGTATCATTTGGAGCAGGTCTGCTCTAAATGTCTTAGGAAGATCATTTATATTATGTCATCAATGCTAATGACCTGCTTTCCTCTCCTGACAAAAATATTTGTGCCCTAGTTTATTAATGCTAATTAATCCAGAGATAATAAGAGACTTCTTTGTATTTTTGTTGCCGCTGTTTATTCTGTGTCCCAGTATGATCTCTTGCATTTACACGCCTAGATTCTTACATCTTTCAAGACAGAAAATAAGAATTTTATTCCTTTAACAAAGAAAGCATAGTATTATGGCATGTTTGTCATTAGAAATATGAGTTGCTCATGGAATAAAATCTGCTTTTTACTTGCTGGAGATGATGAAGGCGCAGCCTCCTAAGTAATGTAATGACTTTTATTCAGCACCAAAATAGCCATTGACGGAAGAAAGAATTGAAACATTTTGGAAATGGAATGTAATTTAATCTATGGCTGTTATAAAAACAATCAATTCATTGTGCCCGCAAAAATGAGTGGTTTTGTTTTATTACCTATTACGGTATTGCTGTTTCATTGCTAGTTTATGTTTTCGTGAGCGCTGTTCTGTGTACGTACCACTGCAGTGTTTTCCTGTTTGAATTCCGCCTTGACATTTATTTGTGATGTTCTGATTATTTTTTTCGTCTTTTAAAAATGTGTCAGGTATGATTCTCTTCTCTGGGTTCTGTGGCTCTAGCAAATGTCGAATTTGCTTAACTAATTTTCTGAGCAGGTGGAGCCCCGATGCGGACTCTCTCAAATTTTTGCAAGATCAGCATGCAAACACTGGCTAATGTCGCTCGGTTCAGAGAGCACCCTGTAAATACCAGTGTATGTCAGCTTGACTTTTTCTCTCTACGTGTTATGTAGTTAGGAAGAAATTCTAATTGAGGTTTTTTAGAACTTACTACACAAAAGATCCTGCTCTTCTCTTGCACAAAACAAGACGGTTCATTTTTTCTACTGTGTGGATTCCACGTCTCTCTCACTTTAAATGATTTCTGTCCCTGATACAGGACAAAATGAATAGTTTCTAGGAGGAGAATATGTGATCTGTATTAAATGAATGTCCAAAAATTAATTTGCGTTTTCTACTTACTTTTTGCCTTAAATGTAACTTACATTAAAAGTGGCAGCTTCCTCGGAGGCGTCACCCGCTGTTTAGTGACCGATGGGTCTAACCTTTCCACTGAACTGCAAGAGGAACGTGGGTCTTTACTTAAACAGGCCTTTCAGTAACGTTTCTCTTTCATACGTTTCCAAGACATTTTCCAAATCCTAATGCTGTTCTTAATTTCTTCATATTGAGGAGCAATTTTGTACTTCCTTAAAGAAGGGGGGGAAAAAAAGCCAGAAATCACCAGTGTGACTATTCCATTTATTTCCCAAATAGTTTTTATTCAGTTTCATAACCTCCCCTGATGTTTGTGTCATGTTTAATGCAAATATGAAATTATACTGTGCAAAAATGTCTCGAGAGTATTATTATCCTAGATTTTGATGATAAAATCATCCTTGCCATTGATTACTGTGTTTATCTCACTACACATATTCTGAGGTTATGATTGTGTGACAGGGGTGGTTTAGGAGGGTCAGAAACTCGGTGCATAAACATATGGAGACACCGAATGGGAGAATACTGGCGTTGCCGCCATCACTGATCAGAAAATAATGACTCTTCTTCAGCCTTGTTGTAATGTGTCTTGGTTTCCGCTTCTGCGCATAACTGTATTGTGTTCTGCAGGGATTCATTACTCAGAGTTGTCCGTGTCTCTTGCCTTATGTGGGGTGAGTTTAGTGCTTGTAAAATTAAGCCTCTGATAAACCTAGCTATGGTAGTAGCAGTATTTTGGTTGCCATTTGCTAATTGGCTTGGAGCTGACTGCTACAGCTTTAGGTTGATTCCTGTATCCATTTGCTGCCGCTTGGAAGTCTGGTCAGGTTTTCAGCTATTCAGATGCTTCTCAAGCACAACCTCCTCATTCCAAGCCTTATTCTGCCAGAGAGCGTATGAACTCCTATGTGTGGCTTTCTGGAGACTGATCTTTCTCCTCTGGTTCATTTTGGAGGCTGACACAATTTTTTTCCCCATCAGTCAAAATGACGCAGCATTCTTATTCGGGATCATTCTGCCAAAGCCCTTCGCAAGCACATTGAATTAGACCCTTTCTCTTTCCTAGAGGACTTTTTTGGTTTATTCCTTCATCAGGCCATCTGCCAGCTTCGGTCTCAATTCTTGTCTGTTACTTTAGCCTGTGTGGCTTTTGATGTGTTAGACACGTGAGGGAGGCTTTGAAATGTGGTGTTTGTCAATGCTATTTCAGTTCAGCTTAGTGAAATGTTAACTTTGTTTTTCTGAAGTTGGGGAGTATTTATCGCTATTGCTATTTCTCTTCCGGCCCAAGAAGACCTAGCCTCAACTACTCTGTTCAGTTTTGTGAAGCAAATGTTACAGTTGCCTTAATCTTTGCCCTCTGATCATGCTCTTCCAATTATTTATCTGCTTCATCCTTAAGAGCTTTTAACATTTCTCCTATTGATTAGGACAGGCCCTGTTGGAAATTCTACGAACTGCGATGTGAGACGTCCTTCCATGAAGGGAGGGGAAGGATCTTGTAGTGCTTGACTCACAGAATGGTTCTACGTTGGTTTTAAGAGCCGCTTAGAGGAAAGTGCCACAAGAGTGATTACTGCAACGAAAGAAAATACAATACTGAGTGCAGAACCGTGGCAAATAATTGGAACGTGCTGTGGCAGCAGTCCTAATATAGAAAAGAAAGTAAAGTCTGCTGATAGAACGAAGTTCAGATCTTTTAGTTTATAAGTGGCTCTATTTCACACGTCCTCTGAAATGTTTTGATTGACTAAAAATGCGTAAATACACGAGCAATAATGTTTCTTCAAAAATAGCTAAACCATATTCATAGCATAGAGACAGTAGGAATTCAGTAATTCACTTCAGTGTTTTTCTCTGTCAAAGCATTACAGCAAAAGTTGGTTTTGTGAAAATAGCTCTGGACTAGGACATAAAAGATGCAATTTTGGATCCTGATTCAGCCAGTTTACTGAGTGACCTTTAGACAAAACGTTTTCCTTCTGCTACCATTTTCATTCTGTGAAAAGAGGATGATGCCTCGCTTCTCCCATGCATTGGCAGTCTTTCTAAATTAATAGTGTTCAGGATATGACCTGTTACTATGCTTAGTAGTATATGAGGTCTGTTTATGTATTGTTGTTATATAAAAATATTACAAAAAAGCTTCAGTTTTCTTCTTTGGAAGACTCTAGGTCCAATTCTCCACTCTTCAGTAGCTATTCCTGGTGGTTACTAAGGTTTGCAAAGGATTCCTCACATTTTGCCAACCTGATTGTTATTAGTGATTTCTCTCTCTTTTTCTTTCTGTCATATGGAGTGCTTAGAGTTACTGCATTTTCTATACAGTATCATAACTTGGTGCATGGTGTGCTATTTGAATATTCAGGATATTAGGATTTTAAAAAAGAATTTTTCTCAATGTCATTCTTTGATGGTGTTATTTTCATCTTTCTTCTAATTTTTACAGTCCTTTGCTAATAAAATGGAGAATTTACAGAATATCATTGGAACGCACACAAACACAGCAGTAACGACCCCACGCTTGACAGCAGATTAATTTACAATTATTCCCATTTTAACCTTCACCACTGCCAGAAGTGCTGTTATTCACAGTCCAGTTTTGCAAATTGGTCTGCGTTTGCTCATATATTGTATTCTAAGCACTAACGTCTTGAATGTAAAGACTGTATTTTAACTTCCACATAAAGAGTGAATTCAGTCTTGTTTTGAGTCTCTTGAAACGGCCCCATATTGAGGGACAGCTGGAAGTGCTTAAAACATACTAAGCAAGCAAGCTGGTGACAGGCCCGGTTCATTTGCAAATTTTAATAGACAAGAATTGGTATGCGTTGCAGAATTTTAAAAGGTTTCGTTTTCAGCACTGTGAAATGAATTGGTCCAAACCCGTAGTACGCTTTTGCAGTAATTGGCATGCTGCAGTGCCCCCAGCGCCCGCGTGAACCCAAGTCTAGTTTTAGCTTATCAAACTGCAAATGGAGACTGGTTTGTCCAATTAGAGTTGGATCACAGTGTTTTGAGATGCAGCTTATCTAATTACACTTTATTGGCTTCTCCTTTCTTTTCGCTCTCTAAAATTTCTAGTGAGCAATAGACGAAGGATTGAAAATAAACTGAGCAATGTGACCTGTCAAAAGCGCTTCCATAAAATCTGAACTTTCTAAGTGTATCAGTGTATCAAAACGTGCTGTAGCAATTACATCTCTTAGGGATTCAGGCTGTGTGACATTTTAAGTTGATCATTTAGAAGTCTTTTTGCTTTTTCTTAGCGGTGACTTGTAAATGAAAAGAAAACCTTTGTGATAAAATACAGAGGCAAGGAAGGTTTCTTCGGAATTTGTCACTTTCCTCCAGTCTTTGTAGTGCAGCCACAAAAGTTGCTGTAATCTTCAAGGTTTGCCCAAGAAGAGGAGAGGTCGGGAGTAAAGTGGAGTGGCTGCTTCCAAATGGCATAAAAATGAGTGTGGAGGCAGTGGTTCTAAATACATCTTTGAATTCAGTTATTTGATTCGAGATTGTAAGTGAGTCTTAATGGTAATAGAATCTGGCTTACGGCACGCTGTGTTTTGCATCCCTCATGACCAGCAGTAATGACTGGGGCAAGAGGAGTCCCCGTTCACGTCACTGAGCCGTAGTCAAAAGCCCGACAGCAGGGCTTTGCGGCGCTCGGTGGCTGTTCAAGCCTCGTTCCTTAACCGACAGCGTAGATGTTGGAGCTCCTTTGGTGTGTGCTCCTGCTTTGACTGATTTCTAAAAAGTAGGCTTCTTTTGTGTTGTTTTGGGTTTGGTTTTTTTTTTTTTTAAACATAAACAGCAATACTTCAAAGCATCCCTGGGAGCTTTGTTGCATAGAGGTGTTTGCTGGATCCAGCCATTGCTCATGGCAAGCTTCAGCTGAAACCAGTGAAAGTTCAGATTAAGCATGGTCAGAAATTTGCTCAGGTTACATTGGATAGGATATAAAACAAATAGCAACTTTGACCGTATTCATCAAGTACTTAAGTGTTTTGCGGAGTTAGCCCTCTGTACCTTTGAGGGAATGAAATGACTGTGGTTGTTAAGGCCATTCACCTTTTCCTTTTAGTTCAGAGGTAAACTGGCTTGCAAAAAGAACATGTTACAGTCCTTGATGTTCTTAGATGTTATTTCCACCGTTCAGGGCTTCTCATATGTAGCCTTCAAGGCTGACACCTCTTCAGCCTGAACAGGGTTAGTGTTTTTGTGTTGAACAAGGGCTTAAGTTCCAACTGATTTTCAGTACTTGGCTCAGGTTTTGGTGCTTCTCTGCCTCAGATCTAGGCATCCATCCAGCTCCGAAAGTAATACGTTTTGTGAAAGAGTGTTAATCTGGACTAACTTTTAAGTCGAAGAACTGTTGTGTAGTAAAAGCTAAGCCAATGTGTTTGTGCCTAGTGAATCCACCAAAGAGAGGGCAGAGGAGAACATGGCTTAGCGTGCTGTCTAACTGGAAGATGGGCTATGCAACGCTCCACATGAGGAAGTAGCTTTCCGCTTATAAAATTGATTTAATTGAAAGCTAATTTGTTCCCCATATAGGGAAAGAAAGTTTATTGTGTCTTCCGTACTCACGCTACAAATGCCACATCTCTTCCTCTGCTAGACTGCATTAATCGCAGCCTGCCTAGTGCAAAGAAGAGGAGGAAGATGAGCGGTTGTTTCGTTTGTTAAGGAAACTGCTTAATTTTTTCACGTACATTTTTAGGAGCTTGTACTACATCTTTGTTCTTTGCATTTACTGTATTTTCCTCTTTAGTTTTCAATACAAGAAAGCTGTTGTATTTTGAAGTTAAACGCACTTTTTTTTTGTGTGTGTCTTAGCACCATCTGCATGCCTTGCTTGTCCAGGTGGGTTCACTGGATTTCCGTGTTCATACAGGGAAGGTGATTAGTAGTTAGGCTTGAGTGCAAATTGGTTTTTTCCTGACACTTCAGTATGCTAATCACTTGAGCTGAGTTTGTGCTATCCACAAAATAATCTTCACCTCTGCTTACCCTGTGGCTTGCTAACATAATCTAGTTTTTGGGTGGTGTCTTGACTTTCTGCAGGTGTAGTGATTCAGCTGCACTCTTCTGTATATAGCTTTTCCATGGCTTTTGTATATGGCACAATTGCCATTATTAACCTGCAGTTAAATGCTTCTTGAATGAAATTTTATTTTCAGAATGTTAGCTTAATTGCCTTGTCTAAAATTAAGGAAATACGTTTGTTTAATTTGACATTTTTTCCCTTCTACCTTCTTGAATATCTGTTTGTGCTGCACAGAAGTAATTTTGCTTTTAAATTAATTTTTCCAGTTGGTTTGTAATGTAAACTCCAGTGACTTCTAATTTTCTGTAATCTTTCTGATGCTAAATTGCTTCCCACCAGATAGTTTTCATAAAAGAAGTGTGCAAGTATTTACTATAAAGATAAAAATTACAGTGTGTATTTGTGTATATATGTCTGTATATACAGCGTGCCTATGTGTGTATTTGCGTATAGTATAAAAATGCCTTCTTTCTTGCCTGTCTCCTTGCCGTCTTTACAATCTGTGTGTTACGCGTACCTAAAACTATGACCAACTGTGATAGTTCTGATTGCGTGAAATCTGTGGGGTGAGCCCGGGGTGCTTTGTCTTGGTTTCCAGTTAGACCTTTACGTTCTTCGTGTGACTGCTGAGTTGCAGCGTGTACTTATGTTCTCTCAGGAATGGCACAACCCACAAACAAATTGATTTTAAAAAATAAGATTTCATGCAACCTAGAAGATGTCGTAACAAATCGATCAGCCAAGGGCATGCTAAGGTACATCGCCTTACTAATAAAAGAAACAATTTCTGTGGAGCAGGACTCCTGAGGCACGTAACAGTGTTTTATTAAGGTAACAGTAAAATGGAATAAATGAGTGCATACGCATGGATTATATCCCTGAATACCAGTGGAAAGTTCGTAGATGCAAATTCTTTCTAAGAATTATTTATTTGCAATGTATTTACGTGTCAGGGTTAAGAACGGGAGAACTTGTAGCAAAGAGTTGTCAGTCTTGGTGTGAATTACAGAGCAGCTTTAATGATCTAATTACCCCATGTCGTTATAAGAAATAACACAGTTCATTTATGTATTTTTATTTGATGCAAACCATTAATTCACTGTACTGTGACACGAAAGCCCATTTGGTACTGTTTGAACAAAATACGCTCCATTCTTTTTTTATGATGGACTGCGGTAACTGGTGGTACTTTTAATTGACTGCAGTGTCTCTCAGCCGGCAGGTTTTGCTGACTCAGATACATAGTTTGCAGCATTAATTGGAATTTTAATGGAAACAAATTTATTCTGCATGACTTGTAGATATTGCTAAATATTAAAAATGAGGCAATATTTTTTGGCTGAGGTTTTCATAGTCTTATCAGTCTGAAGAGCTTCTTTGTTTTGAAAAAGCCTTCTTGCTTTTAAAAGGTTTTGAGTAAACCTGTTAAGGTGCTTGGAGGGAGACAGAAAGGATCCTGGTTTTCATTGCAAATTTAATTTTGCTGATTTTCACATGCATTCATTAATTTTTTTCAGCTGAAGTTACCGAGATCTTAATTCTTTTTCATCCTTTGAAGTAAAATAAAGAATCACTAGGTTTTTCTACACACCCAAATAACCTCTGAAGTGGGATACCAAATTGTGATGTAGGGTCTTTTTTCTTCCAAGAAAATACCAAAACCAGAGGGATTAGAGACTCAGTAGTTTTTGAACAAGTATGGCCTGTCAAATAGAAGTTGTGTGACAATCCTTAGAGGAGAACCGGGAGGAGGGAGAAGCAAAATCAACCTAAGGGACAGAAGTAGAAGACGGGGAGATGTGAATAATACAGAGATTCCCTGAGATAAAACCTGGTACAATAGGGAAATGCAAGAGTTTCCTGTTAACTAGACTTTTACACATGGACACTTCACTGGAAGTTGTTCCTTCGGTTAATTCAGTGGCTAGAAAGTAGCAGAGTTTAACTGCAGGTTCCTAATTTGTGAAAGCAAACTTCACTGTGCTTTCTTGGGAGATATCTGTGTGCATTCACTGTTCCGTGCTTCATACGTCGGTTTGTATGGTGCTGCATTACACGTGTGGTCACTGTTCGAGGTGTCTGGAGCCTTGCTTTAAGTGAGTAACTCCGACTGCACTGCCTTTTCCCCGATAGTCAGGGCACTCATCTGTGCCAGGATGGACCCAGTCAACAGCTGTGGAACAAGCATGTCAGAAGACAGAGCCACGAAATGGGTCCAGCTTGTACTGCTAATATTTTAAAAGTGTTCCACTAGTTTACCGGAGAGAAAAATCTGTAGTTTATCCTTACAGTTTAATATAAAGGTATATAAATAGTAAGATTTTTGAGGGTAGTTTTTAGTATAACAAGGGGGTTTTAGGCCTGAGGAGGTTACAGCAATGCATGTCAGATGTTCTTATAAGACACTTGATACAGTATTGGAGTTTAACTATTACTGCAGTCCTTCTACGTGTTCCCGGCGTGATTGGTTAGCGTGTAAATGCTCGTTGTTCCAGGGACACTTACTTGGGCAACCGTAGGCGCTATCTTAGCCCTTTTCCGAAACAGTTTTAGACGAAGACCTCAAACCTGCCGTTTTGGGTTTTGTTTTTCTATTGCTGCTTGACTTCTATTCACCTTCTAGGTCTTTCTGCCTCCATTCTGTGTTGCTTTGAACTTCCATAGATTTTTCCAGTGTGTGATAGTATTGATGGAGTGCTTTGTAATAATCCCTGGTAGCTGCTCTCCTCTATGGGAGAGCATCGCTTTAAAATAACATGGATATACACGACAGCTGGAAATACCAATTTTGTTTGTTTGTTTTCTTTCCTTCTACAGGAATACTGTGATTTGTTGGGACGAAGTTGAAAATGATCTCTTTTCCTAGCAAGATGTTTGCTTTTCAGGACTTTTTTTTTTTTTTTTTTTTGTTGTAACTGTAGGGTAAGTGCATGCGTTTATTTTGCTAGCATTTGGTCTTAAATAGACATGGAGGGAGAAGCGAAAGAAAAATTGGGATTATTTTTCCATTTTTTTGCAGGAGCTTTATCATTCTCAACAGCTTCAGGCCATCAGAAATTTACGTGTTCTCCGATCCTGCACATAATGAGGATGAATACTAGACCCTAACCGTATCTGAGAACTGTTTGCATACTCACATAATAATGGCGAGGGAGTGCAAAGCAGGTTTTTAGGGACAGCAGAATTTAAGTGCTTGGGATTGTGCCTTGACTTAAGCACAGGCATTGAGCAGAAAAATGACATTTTCCCTCTTACAGATATCCTTCAGGTGTCAGTTCTGCAGGATCCTGGTTTTATTACATCAATCACAAGCAGCTTAAGGCTTCCAAAAACATAGTCACAGACAGATGTTGAGCCTGTCTGGGGATTAGAAATATCCTCTTCCATTAAGTGTAAATTAACTTAATCACCAGGTATGAAAGATAAGCAGCATAAACATCATTCCCTGAAGCTTTCATTAAAATTAAAGTTCTATTTAAAACTAGACTCGTATTTTCTATGACTTGATCCCCCTTCAAAGAGATTATATCTGCTGTAAATTTTTACAGTGACAGAGTGACAGAAATTAATGTATCGGGGGCAGTGATGTTCTGTATAATTTAACTTCTGCTGCTAGTCATCTTCTAGCAGGACAGATGATTGGCTTATTTTTAAGTAATAATTGGTCTCTAGTCTCTGAAAAAATTAGAAAGCAATAAAACTGCCTAGCACCCGGTTGCCACAAAATGAAAGCATAAAGCCACATGACTTAGCAGCAGCGTAATCGTCAGCAGTGTTATTTTGTGTATGTTGGATTCACCTGCTTTAATGGGAGGATTATTGCTGATACAATGCATTTGCACTGCTGCTTTCTGCTCCATTGGGCGACGGGGTAAAGCTCCTTTTCTACCCTAGCGTGATCACGACTGCTTTCCAAGAATAATTTCCACATGGGAAGAAATACCACAGGGTTTAGGTTTTTTTCTGTTCTACTGTAAGACACTTGGTGGTCTCATTTAACATTGGTTTCGCTATGTTATCATCAGCCTTTCCAACTGGTTTGCCTTTGCAGTATCCTGTATTACTATTTTTAAGGCACACTTTTCTAAAGAAACAAAGGAAACCCTGGAGAAATAATGAGGCACATAAGTGCCTTAAAAACAAATAGTGACCACAAATAAATCTTCTAGGAACACTACCTCCACAAAAAATAAAGTGTTTGGGACCGTATTTAATGATCTTTGTTCTGTAACAATTTTTTTGCTACAGTGGAACAAAGTCTTTCGATGCAGGTTTTGCATTGCTTATCCATTGATCCATTCGAGTAATGTCATATTTTCTGCAGCTCTCAAATAGATGACACGTAGTAGCGTAAGCACGCACTGCTTCTGTTACATTAAAAGTAATAAACCTTTAGCTAATGCAGACTGATATTACCGTTCTTTTTAAAAAGAGAAAGTTGGAAATAAAGAACCTCAATTAATAATTAGGAAATAACTTTTTTTTTTTTTTGGCGTATTGCACCTGAGACTTCTCAAGTGCATTTCTTCCCTTTAACGATTTAAACTATGTATTAGGGAGTGATACAGAGATAAAAACAGACCTCAAGTGCAACTGTTACATCCAGTCAGATGTTTATCCCAAGGGTGCAGTATCTGCTTTGCATCCGTAAAGGACGCCCCTTCTGTCTCTGATGTGCTGCTGTACTGATTCCTGTCATCACCTAGTAAGGCAGGAGTTTTAACAAAACTAGATTTAATCACAGTGTCACTGGTGAACGCTTTACAGTGCTGGATATCAGGTTTGAAATGGTTTATTGGATTGAGCTTTAGTTTAAAATACACGGGCATTAACACAGCCTTTCTGACTTCTGGTTTGTGTAATAGGCTTGCTGAAAACATAAACACTTCTTTTCATACATGTTTCTTTTTAAAACACCCTAAAATTAAGTCCTTTCTGATCTGGAAGATACTAAGATCACAAGCGCCTAAATTGCTTAGGAGAATAATTTTTTCCAAGGACAGTGGAATATATCCTCACTTATTAATCAGAGCAGATAAGGTCCATTCCAAACTGTGGAGAATTCTTCATGTAACTGAGTGACTCAACTTCTGGACTTCTCAGGTTTCTCTGAACCAGTGGTTTCTCTGGCTGGGTCATCTTCTGAAATCCTTCCACGGCTGTGTTGTCAAGGGAAGGATGTAAATCTCTCTTGTTCCCTATGCTCTGGTATTTTATGGATGGCTGCAGTGGTGTTACCCGTTGCCCATATTGTGATTTTTTTGTTTTTAATGGAATCTGAAAGTTTATTTGTATTACGGAGTATCAGAAGCTATTATTTCTGTAGCGTTCTCCATATAAAAGTAGACAATAGCACTTGAATGGTGTCATCTAGGAGTGAACAGAAGTGGCCATATTTGTGTAGGCTAAAAGTGGAAAGTTGAGCACAGTCTGCCTCTGCGCCGTCTCCTGTTCCAGAAGTTCCTCTGATCGATGCATGATTCAGACAGGAAAGGCTCTGTACAACTGCTTTGAAAGGGAGCGGTTGAGTACTTGAGTACTACGTGTTGATAACTGCAGTAAGGTGGCTATCGGACGTGTTTCCTAATACAAGCTGCGTTTCTTCCTAGACCAAGTGTGTAGGACAGCGCATTAGCTTGTCTTAAGTTTCAAGTTTGAAGTGGAGGCTCCAGTCCTCTCTGCATATGACAGGAAAATGTCAGTAATATTCTCGTCCATTGCTTTCTGACCTTGGTGTGGAGCAAGTCAGGATCCACGCTTAAGTTTCTACATCTTGGAAACGCTCATTAACAATGTGTTAAGGCGGCAAACTTCCAGTGTCTTCTGTTTTCTTTCAAAAGGTATTTAATCTTTAATGAGAGGTGTTTATTTTTATAATAAATCCCAATCTGAAGAGGCAGCGAACCATCCTTCTCAGAATGGGGACTGGTGTCTGTGGAGCTTAGAGTATGGCACGTGGTGAACAAATAACACTCCCGGGACAGAAAAGGGAAAGCCTGCAGCTCGCGGGTGCTGCGCGTGGGAGCTGCTGTGATTGTTGGGGACAGACCTCGACTGAACTTTTTCAAGAATCTGATAAAATTATTTTGGCTTTGTTCAGCAAGTTGCAAGGCTATGGAGTACATTTTTAGTTTATCCTTGGATTCACCTAAATACGTTTGCCGACTCTCAGAAACAAACTTACTGAGCTCCATTCCTTTCACCTTTCCAGAGTGAATGCGGTGTTAGGCCTTGATGGCGCAGGCAAAGCCAGACATGGTCATGCTCGCGATAAGGTTAAAATCTAAGGGAGGTGATTTAACTCCTTTATTTCTCTAATGAGATACAGATTCTCTTCCCTTAGATAGATGGAAATTCTAACTGCTTTCAGCATGTTCTGCTTCCAGCAGACAGGACAGCTGCTGCATTTTGTATGACGTGAAGGAAGTTGTCTGCCAGCAACGTGGTGATTATCAATCCTTATTTTTAATGTGATTGATTCTGCTCTTTGAAATCTGGACTCTCTACTGTGGTTGCTTTGACTGCCTCAAAGCATTATCAGAGTGTTGAATAAACTATATGTAAGAGCAATAATGTTGCTAGCATAACTTCAAAAATCTCTTACTCTGTGGGGTTTAATATTCTATTAATACTTTTATCTTTGTGCAACTCTATTATTATTTTGAAAGGAGAAAATGCTAGTGCTCTTGACATTTTTTACTTTGCCAGAGGGCGAAGAGGAGATGAATATTCAGTTTCTTCAAATGAAACTCACAAGTGGCCAGTACAAAACAGAAGACGCTGATTATTCACACAACTTGCAGGCAAACTGTGAAACTTCTTGCTGTCACATACTGTGAGTGCTGGAAGTCCCTGTGTGCTAATAAAAGTAGTGAGGTTGGTTCATAAAGGAAAATCCACGAGTGGCTGATAATGCAGAGACACTGCTCTGGCTTTAACTGGCTGTTTCCTTAACATTTTATTTCTGCGAATGAGCACACAAACATGTTTCATACCTGCACACTTGGGTAACAAACACATACCTGTTTCTTGGGAGATCCATGTACTGTGGTGATAGATGGGTGGGTAGCTAGATTTGTCGTGCGAAATATTCTCTGCTTTTAACTACGCTAACATAGTCCTTACTTTGAGAATAGGGACTCAGCTGAGGGAATAATTATAGCTTCAGAATCCAGAACATAGTATTTTCTTTTATTAGGTAAGCACTTGTCAGCTGATACCAAAATTGCTTAATTTGTACTTCTAGCAATGCCTTAAATGTTAAATATATCAAGTGAGCATTTTTAGAAATATTAATATTGCAATTCCTCCCCAATTTTACTCTGAACTTGACAGCTAAATTTTATGTACAAGTATACAAAATGCTGTGAATTTTGAAGCCTTGAATTAGTAGTTGCAAATTTGTTTGTCCCTTAGCAACTTGTATTTGCATAAAGATTAAGGCCGGTCAAAATGAAAGGGATGAAATGAAGATGGAGGAAACATTAACAAATTAATAATAATGTACAAAAAAAAGTAGTCTTAGGTTTCATTTCCATAAGCTTTATTAAAATTGAAATTCTTCTTTAAAGATGCAGTTAATATTGCCTCCACAGTTGATCATTTCTAAAGAGAGGTCTGTGATGAGCTGCGGAATTGGAGAAATTAATGTATTGAGGTCAGACATTAGTATGTGAATTAAGCTTTGCTTTTATTCCGTATGGCAACAGAAGCATTACCTTACGTTTGACCTTTCATTCATTTAGCCTGACTCAGCTGTGTCAGTCAAAACAATTAATTCAAAGAGCAGCTTTAAAGTGTGGGGCTCAGCTTTATTCTCCTCCCCTTGCCTGTTGGAAATCCCGTGAGAAAGGAGCTAATGGAGGGAACCTGTGCAAGGTTCTCTTTCAGGAGATCTGTTCCAGCATTTTGGAGTTTCTGATCACTTCCCCACACCTCCACGGCCGCACTTGTTCACAGACATTTTGCCAGGGTTTCAGGGAGACGAGGGCCGAGCGTGAGAACCCGGTGTGCTGTACCCAGACTCCCGAGGTGAAGCCCTGAATGACGCAGTATATAAGATGTTTCGTGGAAGTCACTTTCTGGAATAAGGAAGAACTGCTTGGTAAGCATGCGTAGGAGTTTTCAGCAACGCTTTGAATCTGACAGGTGACATTACAAAAATGTACACTTCTGTATTTTCCAGTTGACCGACGAGCAGAAATGGAGGTGAAAATCCCCCTTACGTTTTCATTGCTGCTGGACTTTGAGCTGTGTTTCTGCTTTTTGTAGCTGCGCTGCCAGTGTGTATCTGGTCTTTGATGCAGGATCCTTGGGGAGTTATGTCATCCGGCTCACCCTTACGGTGTGGCGATGGCAGATGGCAGCGAAACACAGAAGAAAATGTAATGGTGCATTGCAAGCGAGTGTAATTTATCTAGCGCTAGGGCAAAAAAATATGTTGTGCGCTGTTTCCTTGCAAAAATGTGCAGATCACAGTAAAATTCTGGTTTTATAGACACCGAGTCTGGCTGTTATGTACCTAGCTGGGCAGTTTTTCTTGATTAGTTGTGTTGAGACCACATTGAGATTGGGTGCATACAAGTGTGCTGAATAGATCTACGGAAAGTAAACTCTTAGTGAAGTATTGTCTGCGGTAGCAGTGGAGAATTACGCTCTGAATACGGTCAATATAAATGCTTGCAGCTAAGGTGAGCGTGCAGAATAGAAAAGTCTACGTATCAATTCAGTTTCACAGATGCGGACAAGCTCTTGTGCAGGTTTGTGCCGGAAAGTCTTGGTTTTATTGAAAGCACAAAGTATAACTTTCACTTTAATTCAAATTAGATTATCGCATTAATTAAGCTCTAGTGCATTAGAAAAGGAAACCTAAGAAAATCTTGGGCGAGGAGGGAAAGCAAAAGAATGAAAACAAATCATTAAACTTTATAAAAGTAATAACCTGTAAAAGGAAATTAAGAAGGATATTCTCTTTTTTTACCTAACAGAAGTACAAGATTTGGCAGTAAAGATTAGAATTCAGTTTTCTGATTTATACGTTAGGAAAGTCTATGAAGTGTTTAAGCTGAAAGGAGTGAGACATACAATAGCATACAAAAAAGTTGGTTTTATTTAAAAAAAGACTTTTCTCATATGAAATACGATTTTAAGAGCTATTTCAGTAAAACTTTGAAATGGGAAGCTGGTTTTGAGTTTTCATCCACGACCTCAAAGGCAGCTGTGGGCTTTTCTCCATAGAAAGGAAGGGAAGAAGGAAGAAGGTGCTAATTTGGAGCCTCTGCTTTATTATATGCAGTGATATTTTTTCTTTGACCATAATACAGGTTTTTTTTTTTTTCTGCGAACACATTCTGTGACCCTAATACATGAACCAGACATNCTAATTTGGAGCCTCTGCTTTATTATATTCAGTGATATTTTTTCTTTGACCATAATACAGTTTTTTTTTTTTTTCTGCAAACACATTCTGTGACCCTAATACATGAACCAGACATAGTCCCGTTTGATGATTTGACCGGGTCCATTCCCACTCAGCCAGGGAGACAGAGACCTCTGTGGCTCCCAGCAGTAATGTGTCCAGAGTATTTGTTTACCATTAAGGTTTGGGTGTTCTCTTCGTGACCGTTTCACATTTCTTTTGAGGATGGGAGTTGAAAGGCTGAAAAAAATCTCTTTTAAACTACTGTACTGCCTCAGAAGTTCCAGGGACTGTTGGTTCAGCAGGAAAGAGGTAGGGATTTGTGAAGGAGGTACAGATTTGCAGATGAAAACGACGCTGAGTGATGTTGTTTCACGCGTCAGAGCTCTGTCTCGGTAACACAGCGCGGATGGAGAACACGCGAGGCTCCCTGCCGTGGCTGGGCAGCGCGGGCACCGAAGAACACTGGGGCTGTAATTAATTTCTCTGAAGCTGATCCCTTTAACAGTCTCTTCAGCATTTTCTGTAAAAAATGAAATGTAATGAAATTTCCTCAGTTCTGCTTGTGTCTTTTGAAGTAAAGCTTTATATTTTTTTAACTGAAAGTGTTAATGATGAATGAATAATGTACAGTCTAAAACACTCTTGAATTTAGAATGAGAAAGGGTTTGAGGCTTCCAAGCGTCATTAAAATGAGAGTTACATTACAAGCAACACAACCTTCCCTCTACTGAGTGCAAGGTTTCACATTTGGTCAAGGTTTAGTTCAACCGACTGAAGACTTAAATTGATGAACAGACCTTTTGAGATTAAAAATAGAAGCCTGCATGCTTATTGTTTCTTGGCTGTACGTGCTCTGGCTCTTTTGGCAGCGAAACCACCATCCAGCTTTACATGAGAAAGAACAAAACTGATTACTTTAAGCTTTACTTAACTAAAGACAACAATAACATTGTTTTTCTACTTTGTTCCCTGCAGCAAAGAGGAACATTACCCAAGCACTACCTAAGATTGTTATTTATTTTTAAAATACTTTTTAGAGTCTTTTGTCTCAAAAAATGATCACAGTTACAGGTACTGGATGAATATAAGTGTGGATACCAAAGGACTACCGGTATTTCAGGAGCTTGTAACAATAGTTGTCTTAGAGCCGCAGTGTGACAGCCCCATCCCAGCGGCAGTGGCGTGGCAGTTACAAGTCCTCAAACACCAAAAGAGGCTGAACACGGATGCTTTTTACAAAGAACTGTTGGGACCTCTGCTAACGTTCCAAGTTCATCTGAATGAACTTGGAGCTGGCATTTGGGGCAGGGAGACGTTTCCAGCCTCGGTGCTGCATTGAGCAGTCGCGTCTGTGGTTACGGTCTGGGCAGGTGCTGCGGTGGATGGTGCCGTTTAAAGGTAAAATCTGGACGTGTGAAAGAGTTCAGAGCCCAGATTCAAGCAGCGTTGAAAAGCTGGCCCCAAAAATGTCTTTTAGAAATTAGGTATAGCAATTTAGTTCATGCTAATTGACATTTTTTTTTTGCAATTCTTACTTCATTTTTTTTCCTGTAAGAACTCTTTGTCTTACAGTTGCCATAGATACCTCCCACTAGAAGTTAAAAGTGTACCTTTGAAGTGTTCTGTACTAAACAGGGACACAGCGTGGCAGTGGATTAATGTCTTTCAGGGAAACTTAGTCAAAAAGAGTTTACAGATCCCACGGGGATCTTTGTTACGGATGACTGACTCCAGGGTGGCTGCAAGAGGGCTCGCAAAATCTGCCGCCTTTTGCAGTCGAAGTCGGAAGGCACAGATTTACCGTAGATTTGACTTAGTAACTTTTACAGTGCTGTGGGCGGATAGTAACTGTGTTGCTTGTTATCCTCTGCTGCAGCAGAACTTTCTGAAGGGCACTAGATCTGCTCAGGAACACAAAAGATCAATGTAGTAAAAGCACTAATTTTTTTAGTACCTAGTGTGAATTACACTTATTCTTGATGATGGGTACTTAGAAAAATTACTGGAAAGAAAATGAAAACCTGCATATGCTTAGTGTGTGCCAGATAATTACCAGCAGCTATCAGACTTTCTGAACTTAAGAGAATAGCAATCTTTATTTTTATCTAGAGGTGTGAAACGCAGCAAAAAAGTAAGAATATGTCATGCTGAATCAACATGTAGCATTTGTTTCGGAACACCATTATCTCAGCCGGCTTTATTTAGGGAATTTGGCAACGACGATGAAGATGGAATAATGTGTTTTGACAGTATGCACAGAGGATTTGAAGAAAAAATAATGGGATTGCCCAGAAATTGTCTTCTGAATAGTGCCAGTATGCATTTATGTGAACGAGATTGCTTCTGAATGCATTGTTAGGATTTCTTCTTTGCAAATATATCTTACTGTACTTACTTATCAGAGAAGGTGAAGGCTTTTAATCATTATTGGAAAATAAGTTTAGTCTTGAATTATTACAGTCTCAACATTTCCCATTAAATGTTCCATGAAATTCCATGAAACTCATCATTTTTCTACATACCTACATTTGTTTGGTGCTGATAGTAACGGCACGTTGGTATTATCTGGTGGTTCCTTGGGGGGGGGGAAGAAGTTAGCCTGTTTCCTTTTGTGACGCTGTAAAGACCTTTTGAAAGGAACATGGATATTCTACGGCATCGCAAGGAATGTACATTGAGAAAAGCGATTTCTGTGTTGGGGGAGGGGGGTTGAAATGTATGGCTTTCAGTGATTAACTCTGTGGATTAAAAAAATCGTCTGCCATTTTAGAAAAAAATAACTTTGTGGGGCCCAATCTTTTGCGACCCTGTTGTTACCTCTGCCTTTTTAAGGGATCTAAGAAGGATTACTGGTTAGGACAAGGAAAAGTGAGAAGGGAAGGAAAAAAAAAAAATTTAAAAGGTGATGAGAGGAAAATATTGTTCCAGATCAGGGATGCAGAAAGGAGCAATGCGATCTGCTGTCCATCCAGGCTTTCTGTTATTAAAGATAAACTAAAATGTCTTTATCAATGGATGCACTATAAATATTTCTGAAGCATTGTAAGGGAATCATGCAGGCGTACCTTGTCGTCAGTGTTTCAGTTTGGGAATGTTTTAGATGAAATAAAGGAATACGATTTTCAGAAAACGCTGAANAAGAAGGGAAGGAAAAAAAAAATTTAAAAGGTGATGAGAGAAAAATATTGTTCCAGATCAGGGCTGCAGAAAGGAGCAACGCAATCTGCTGTCCATCCAGGCTTTCTGTTATTAAAGATAAACTAAAATGTCTTTATCAATGCATGCACTATAAATATTTCTGAAGCATTGTAAGGGAATCATGCAGGCGTACCTTGTCGTCAGTGTTTCAGTTTGGGAATGTTTTAGATGAAATAAAGGAATACGATTTTCAGAAAACGCTGAAGAATCACGTGGAAAATGTAATGTCTTAAGTTGTCAGGAGGTCCTAAAATCACCCATCTTTTCAAAAATACTCATTTATATAATTTGGTCGCTGGGTTGATAGCAGCCCCCCTGAATTTCTGAACTCTGGTAATGTTTTCCAGCTGTTTCTACAGCTGGGGCAGTGCCCAGAAGGCACACAGCTAGAATCTGTTGCAGTTTAATACCTGTGTAGAAAATTGCTGGCCTCTTCTAGGACACGGTAGCCAAAGGTCCATAGAAAAGGAACTGCCCGGGGCCAGTGTGACCGTCTGGAGTTGCGGTGACCAGGCACCCACTCTTACCTTCTTGGCGTGGTAAACCTAAAGTTTTGATGAAGGAGGGGTTTAGTATAAAAGATAAAATTTCAAAACTTGCAGGAAAATGATTTGATTGTGCCCCACTCCCTGTCGTTTTGAGGGGGGTTATGAGTTAACGGTAGCTCTCACAATTAGCCTGCTAATGGTGGGACATCTCTTTGTCAATCGTATTTATAGGCGTTATTTTTGGCATGAGAGAATGGTCTGCTCATTACCCTTTTGACTCTTAGAACATGATTTCTGCCTTAGGGATCTTTAGTATTTGGGTTTGATTTTTCATTATTGTAAAGATTGCATCTTAGGTTAACCTTACTCTAACAAGATCTGTATTCTGTCTTTCTGAGGTTTTTAATTATAAAACATTTTTTTATGTGCTACAGGTGTCAGACTTTGGAGCACGTGTCAGAAGAGCTGAACAAAGAGCTGTTGGAAGCAGGACCGTCAGACAGAGCGGACTACGATACCACCAAAAGTCCTGAGGCTGCACTCCCCTCGCTTTGTCTCAAGCAAGTGTTTCCCAAGTACGCGAAGCAGTTTAACTACCTGCGGCTTGTGGACAGAGTGGCTGCACTGTTCATCCGATTTCTTGGTGTAAAAGGAACAACCAAGTTGGGGCCAACAGGTTTCCGAACATTTATAAGGTTAGTAAGGTGAAAGTTTCTTTAGCAATTGCTTAAAGTGGGGTAGCACTGCTGTCCCTGTGCTTCAGTTTTGTTGACTAGAAGCAGGCCCTAGCAGTGGTACGCGTGTAGCTTGTGGGTTTAGTAATGCCTTCTAAAGAAACTTTTCCCTGTAAGTTCCATGGAACCATTGCCTATCTTTAAAAAAAAAAGATATATTTTTATCATTCCAAGCTTCCAAAATACCTGATCTATGAAACTGTGTCTAGTAGGAACCTGAGTCTTCTTCTTTACCCTACAGCCGATCAGTGATGCTTTGGGAGATACTATTTGCAGTCTTAGTCAACGTGTCATGTTCCTAGTAAATCACAGGAATACCATTGTGAGAAAGTGACAACTGAAACTGGGTCACTTGACCTGATTCTGCTGTGTGTAGGGGCACTGCCGCCTGCCCCAGGCCACCGGAAAGGATTTCCAAGTGCCAGTTGCTGATGCATTGTGCACCGAGAATTTGCATTTTGAAATTGCAACTTGCAGTGGCAAGGAACTCAATTTATTTTTTCACATACTTTCACATGCTTTCTGTGAGGGTTTTTTTCATTGCTTTTTATGGCTATATCTGTTCTAGTCATGGTACAAATATCTCATTTTCTGTCTTTCATTGACAACGACAAAAGAAATAAGCAGCAGCAGATGTACTCTTAAAATACAGATCCTGTTTCTATGAAGATGCATTTAGCATTCAGGAATGAATACAAACAATTTGATTTATACAAATTACAATATATAGGAAATGATGGAAGGCATCTGCTCTATCCACAGACCAGTACAGGATTGTTTCTAGTTCTGTATTTTCTATTGCTTAGTCCAGCCTTAATTTGGCACTTGCCAGAGGAACACAGAATGAATGCCAACATGTTCTTTTAAGAATATTAAAATAAATTGCCATGTCTCAATGAAATAGTGTTTGCAGTTTCCAAACGCATGTTAAATTAAACCTTTTGATGTTGGCAAATATTTGGAGTTTTTTTTCGCCAGAAGATCTATACCAACTATATGGCCCTTTTCTGAAATGCTGTCATCACTGCTCATTTCAGAAATAAGGTCATGTTTCTAAGATGTGTGCTGTATCACTTGTCAAGAATAAAATGGTACACAAGTGTGACTGTGTGTATGTGTGTGCAGGTATGTGTGGGCAAGTGATTGCAGAGACCATCCACTCAAATTTTAGCTAATCAAAATCTGTTCTTCAATAATTTCTTAATTCTGAAAAATAACTAAAAGGGAAAGGCCAGATGTGGCTCTAGTCCTTGCTTGGATGCTGCCTGTGATTTTTTTGGGACTATCTAGGCCAGACCTTAACTCCTTGTTTTAAGGGAGCTCTGTTTAGGCTACTAAACAGCAAGATTATCTGGGGTTTGGGGTTGGTGCTTAGGGTTTTTGTTTTCTCTTTTCTGGCTAGAAATTTTGGCCAGCTCTTTGGGATGTGCACTAGCTCCAGCCGGGCTGCCAGACATCTGGAAATCCTGGACAGATGGCTAATTCTCATACACTGATCAACACTACACTGCAGGCTCAGACCACATACGTGTCAGATCTCCTGCATGTTCTTATCACCCGAGATGCATCCAGAGATGATGCTGTTTTCCATGCGGCATCAGTAACGCACAGGGTAAATCTGCTCACTGTTCAGGCATGAAGAATTAATTCTGTGCCTGAAAGCTTTCCTCCAACCCTTTTCAAACAGGATCAGTCAGTCAAATAAAAGGGTATTTCTCTGTGCATACTCTGCCTCGTGTAGATAGACTGTGCAGATTTGTGTTGGGTTTCGCAACGTACCAATTAATTCCACTCTGTTACGGCCTCAGAAAGAGGACTGGCAATAGCTGGAGAAAGCTGCGTGTAATGGTCAAGTCACATTTTTAATTGAAATATTCAGGGTTTTCTTTTTTTTTCTGCTTTGTTGCTAAACCAAAATAAACCAGTTAATGTGTAATCTGACCTGCTGCCTTTTTGTGGGTAGAGATTGACAGGAGATTGCACGCGCAAGCTGGATTTAGGTGCATGCCTTGGAGTGGGCCACTCCTCCTGCCCAGAGCCACTTCTGGCAGCGCGGGTGCCTGCGTGATCTGAACAGGCAGCAGGACTAGGTACATACAAGAGATGTTCTGCATGTGAACAAATCAGCACCTGTACCATTTCAGATACGTACCCTTAACGAACACTGGTTTGTTTGCTGTCTTGCTGTATGCGTTTCATTAGACTAAGCATGTTACAGTGGGTATGTACATCTGACACGGGTAGACTTTTCTCCCAAGGTTGTCTCGGTTGCCCTTGCAGAATTTTTCCTAACTTGGAAGTTTGGATGTACCCAGAATTTGTTCTTTATTTTGTCTATTTTTAACAGAAACTGCAAACTGAGTAACAGCAATTTTTCAATGGCTTCTGTAGATATCTTATATATTGATATCACAAGAAGGTGGAACAGCGTGGGAATCGACCACAAAGAATCAGGTAACACTATTTTGTGTTTGAGGACTATGGAAGGTGGGGGTTTTTTGTGCTTTTCGTAACTCAAGCACACCTCAAACATTCAATTAAAAGAACAGGGACAAAGCACGTACATCCGAGGCATGTCCATGTGCAACTCATTCTTTTCTTTAGTTCTGTGGCAGTTTCCATCTATCTACAAACAGATCACTGTTAGCTTTCAATTTATTTATTGGAACAAGTCTTCTGCAAGCCCCTTTTTATGCTTGCAATTTTGCATTTGTAAGACTTGGTGTTTGCAGAGAAGCATTTAAAACCATTCCCAGTGGAACTTGCAACTTAATTACAGTGTAAGAAGGTATGTCCATAGTAGGGTAGCTTACATGGTCTAGCAAAAACCGACTAAACCAAAAGCCGTGCAAGAGCTAGAAATAAATGTGCTTACCTTCTCTTTTTGATTTGTGTTCCCCAAAGGTTACTTTGGGGACAAACAAAACTACCTGTATTACTCACCCAGAGAGTCCCCCCTGCCCAACAGTACACGGTTTTTTCATTTTCATTGTCTTTGTGATGGGTGAGGGAAGGACAATAAGTTTCTGCACAGACTTGCACAGTGCTCAGCTATTAAACAGGCTCTTATTAAGGATGAGTAGCTGTGCTTTTTTGCTACAAGCACCCCTTGCTGCAAATTGTTTGGTCACGTAGGAGCTAGGTCGAACAGCCAACCTAGCCTTCAGTAGCAAATTACCTCCCCATCTGCTTTGGTCACAGTTTTAGATCTGAAACAGTAATCCATCAAATAGCAGAGTTCAGGGATTCTTTTCTTGTTATATTGATGGCCTAGATACACCATTTAATATATAACTTAATTTCTAAAATTGCTATTACAGTTCTATATTAAATTGAGTCCATAAATTTGGCCACTTTTCCATAGCTTTTGTAAAACGTTGAGTAAATTCAATTGCACTAATACTCCCATCTCAACAAAAAAATGTTCCTGACGACATTTTTCGAGCCATTCATAGCAGGGAGAACAGCAGCTGGAGTATTCTGGAACGTTTTATGCCACTGCTCCTTGTGGCCATCGAGGAGGATTGTCAAGGCTCCGTTCAAATCAGTGTGGGATAAAGAAATCCACCTGGATGCTGCCCGTAGAAACCAGCACGCTGGTCACAGAGCTGTGAGCTGGCATCTTCCCAGAAATTGGTTCAGAATATGTTTTTATATAAGAAGCTGAGCACGGACATTGATGTATATATATACTCCTGCATCTTTTTTTTTAAATGCTAAAATAGCAGAAGAATCAGAAGTCTCCAAGCTGAGACGGACTTTGTGTTTCTTACCCCCCCCCCCCC
>VZSC01015660.1:80094-100722 GCA_013398225.1 Steatornis caripensis
TCCCCCCCCCCCCCAAGATACCATCTGTGGTTCCCTCCTGCATAATCATCAAGAATCAGTGTAACTGTTTGCATATGACTTTTTTTGAATATTTGAATGTGCTTCAGAAACGTTAATGACGCTTATATTTGTATGAAATAGGTATTACTTTGTCTTGCTTGAACATAGGTATCCTATAATATCCTGTAGAGTCGGTGTATGTGAAGTCAAATAAGGTAAGGCAAAAGGAGAGCAAGTAAAATAGGTTGTTCACGTGGCTGATAGAAGGAATAAATCCAGACCTAAGATTAGAAGGGAGAAAATGAAGGTATAGTGCAGAGGAGGTAGAGCGGTTTGTTAAACGAGAACTCCCGTACTCCGTTAGGGAGGTGAGGGTGACCCTAGTTTCACAGGTATCTACGATGGGAGTGTTTGCATTTAGCATTTCACTGGGCGTGTCAGGAGTGGCTGTGGTTAGCTGATAGAACGTCCCTAGCGAAAATAAGAGAAGTGCAAGTGAAATCTTCAGGCTTTTAGGAATTAAGAGATGTGCGGACGGTCGCAATGAACCAGGTGTTTTCTAGGTGTTAAAACACAAAATAGCCAAGCGTTTCTGTCGGCTTTGCGTTTGGCCCGCTTCCAGCTGTAAGCAACACAGGAACGATTGCAGCTGTTGTAGGACAGCAGCTTCTAACTTTTTTCATTAAATGCTTCACATGAGTGTCACTTATGGGGGAGAAAGCGTGTACGCTACCAAAGGTGCTTTCCCTGCCTGCAGCTCACCGTGACTGATAAAATAATTCACTGAGCTGGCAGCTGCTGCTTTCAGATAACTCAACAATTCCTTTGCAAGCTATTTTACAGCCAAGATGGTAAGCGACCCCAGCTGCAGCCTTAGTTGAGAGAAATCATACTTCAGAATGTAATTGTGATATTTTGAAAAGGTGCTTTTCCTGCGGCATCAATAAGCCAAAATTAAGTTAAAAAACCCAAGGCTTTCAATATTGCATCCTAAAATAATCTTCTTAAGTGTATGTTCAAACTGGGAGAGCCAGTTAAAGCACCAAGCAGCTATAACTGTTCCTCGTTGCTGGCATTCTGCAAAACCAATTGTGGTCTGGCTTCTTAATTAACAATTACAGTAGGCATTACTTCAAGATTTTAAATACAATAATTGGTGTTAATATGCAGCCCCTTGTTCCGTTGGCTGTGGTAATGTGTTATTAGTGAGATGTGATCAAACAGCACCTGAAGAGTCTGCACTGCAGCGTGTGGCTTCTGCAGGGGACTTTTGTTTGTGCAGGGGCACAGCAGAGAGTTTTATTAGAGCAGAGAATTTTTTTGGCACTGCACCACTTTCCCTTCCTACACACTTCAGCTGTTTTTCATTCAGTTGAAACAAAACTACTCCTGTAGAGTTATGAAGTACGGCTGAAAAAATGGCCTCTTCGCCTTCAAAAGGAAGGGTAAGGATTCCTACCTAGTCCGGTCTTTGCAGAAGGAAAGTAACACTTCAAATAAACTCACTTCTGCGATAAGGTGATACTTGGCGCTGGGGTTATCTTTATAGCACTACAGGCTGAAATGCCATACCTCTTCAGTAGTGCTACATTTGAACTTTTGTTTTAGGTCCAGCTCTAAAACCACAAGATTTAAATGACCGAATTCAAGTGCCACAATAAACTTGTTTTTCCTGCCAGGTGGATTGTTTTCCTTGGAGCTCAGGATGTTACTGTGTGTCTGATTTGGTTTCAACATAATATTTGAGTCAGCAGAAAATAAGGCTGATATTACATCAGTTCAATGGTACATCTTAAAATCAGTTGTTGCTGTACCGGTGTGCCGCTGGATGCCAGGCTCTGGTCAGGCCGATGTCTGCAAAACCCGAAATGGCCTCGGTGATGGAGAGTATCACCCGTCTGTAGCCCAACCTGGGCATGCCCTGGACTGAAACGCTAAATGAGCTCCTGTGTGTTACGTACAAATAAAACCTTGTCTTCTGGTCTTGGAAGGACAATCAATTTCTTTTCTTAGCGCTCTAGATGGCTGCTGTTTAAATTAAAAGTTGTTAACTAATGCGATTGTGTGTGTCCACACCCAGCATGTACACATTTGGCCTTGCTGCCAAAAGAACCAAGAGATATCATTATGTTTAAAGAATGTAGTTTCCTAGAAAACACCATGCCGTGAATCTCCTGTGAGCTCTTTTTTCCTTGCAGGAATGTGTTTGCAAGCCTTTGTCGAAGCTTTCTTCTGCCTGGCTCAGAAAAAATACAAGTCCCTCCCGCTTCACGAGCAAGTGGCACTGCTGATCGATTTCTGTGAGTATCATCTGGCTGCCCTGGATGAAAAGCGCCTGGTTTGTGGCCGCGGGATCGCGGAGCGACGAAGTGCAGTAGTTCCTTGTCAGACAGATGGACTTCAACTTACACCGGCTGCACATCCACCCCTCCTGAATCGCACGGCCAGATTATAGAAATCATCGCTGTTAACGGTGCTAATCCACCAGGACAGAGCTGAGAATTAATCCCCTGGTACGTACGTGTACTGTAGGAAGAGAGGCAGACTCCTGAATGCCTTCATCTGATAGTCACAGTTATTTATTTCAGCTTTCTTCATTTATGCTTCAAAAAGTCTGCTGCAAGCTCCCATTCACAAATAACGATCCTGGCAATGGGTATGAATTTACCTCTCTGTTGGACCTACAGTACACCTCACGTGACAAACTGTGCTTCCGTTCCGAGTGTGCAGAACACCACGTGTGAAGACGAGGACCAAAATACAGTGGGATGATAAGCAGCACCATGGGCTTGGTTACACTGATGGAGAGGCACGCTCATATCGAAGGAATTCCATTGCTTTGTATGCACTGGATGTATCATGGAAACCAGGGAGCTCCAGTCTGAAATCCCAGTTGTGGGCTTCGGAAAAATGAAGCCTGGAATTACGTTTGTGGTCAGACTTCAGGCTTTGACCCTCTTCTTTCGGTGGCTTGGACCGTACCTGTTGGAATCAATACGGATTTAGTCATTGTCTGTGTACTGATTTTTTAAAGTCAGTCTTAAAACACTGAGATCATACTTTGCCTTCCACTTCTTTGTACATGTCTTTGCTGTGACAAGTACTGTTAATTTTTTAAAGAAAAACTAAAGATGTTTATCCTTTTGCTTCCACAGAGCCAATAAGCTCACACTTATTTATAGAAAAAATTTACTTCAATAAGTCAAATTTGGTGAATCAAGTGGTGGTTTTGTCTTCAGGTACTACGCACTGCTTCTGCAAAAAGCTTTACAGTGTAAAGGCCTACGAGTTCATTCAAGTTCCAGTGAAACCAATCCTGGCACTGACTTCAGGCTAAACTGGTTGTATTCTAGGTTTGCTTGATTTCTGCTTTTTGCGTGTTTGTTACCCTATTTGCACCTGCAGGAACATCTAGAGCAGATTTTTTTTTTTTTTGTCTTTGCACATACTCTTCGTTTTTCCCCTTAAATAACAGTATAACTGTACAACTTAGCTCTATATTATTTAACGGGATATTTTGTCAAGAATGCTGGGCTGTACCACTGGAGCTGTACAGAGCAGTCTTTATTTTTCAAGCAATGAACCGTGGCTTCCACAGCACACTTCTCTTGGGGAGGGGCTAAGCAGAACATGAGACTGGCTGAAAGGACAGGGATAACTCGCAACGTCAGGGCTGTTGAGTCAAATTCTTTTTGGTCTCATATTTTATTACGATACTGTAGGTCTACAGCCGAATTTGATTTCCCTCCTTTGTTCTGTTCTTTAATGTTAATAAGTCTGCTTATGTTCTCGTATTCTTCATCCTGTCAAAGATCACAAAGCTGTAAGATGGCACAGCGTCTGGGCGCTTAGCTTTGGATTGGAGAAAATCACCTGAGCTCGGTGTCAGAATGGTCCGGTGGCTCGTGCACCAGAAACGTGACCTTGGAAGCGCGTGGTCAGTGCAGAGGGAGTCCGCCCGTTTAATGTCATGGACTCAATGCTCAGGCAGAACTGAGCGAGTTGTTACTTCAGGAAAAGTTTGGAGTTCCTTTCTTGGTGTTAGTTTTAAGCAGCATGCGTTTTTCCCATATGGCAATCAGCAGCACGGCAATACAATGCACAGTCAGGCTGAGCCCATGAGCCCACGAGAAACTAATACCTAGCATGTGTTAATATCGAATGTGGGCATCCCTTCTCCTTGTCTTTTTCTGCAACGCCAATAAGAGTAGCAGCAGATGATCTTTTTTAGCACAATGGCTAGACCGCTCAAAATTGTATGTATTGTACATAAGAGAACAATTGTAGACTAATGCCACTGCCCTCAGCCTTGTTTAAGTTTCATAAAGATTATTGCAGTATGAAGATAAAATGCCAGACTCCAAGGTCTGGCATCTGTCAGAACAAATGAAGCTGAAAGGGTCATTTTTTTTCACGCTTGCGTTGTAATATATTTGAAGACATTCACAAGTTGAAAAATGGTTACTTCTCATTTTGTGACATCTGACATTTGTCTTGCGATTGGCAGTGTGTTACTGGAAAATAGCTTACGGTTTCTCTCATCTCGTGATTGATGTCCTGTAAAGACAGAGTTACGGAAGAGTCGGATTTGAAATGCTACAACTGCGAATGCCTTTCCTTACAGCTTTCAAGTAGTACAATCTGTGGCCTAAAATATCCGGGATTTGCTATTGTGTAGGTTACCCTGATATCAGTGGAATAAATGAACTATTGTATGTAGTGAACACTGGTAAGATCTCTCTCTGTTTTGGAGATCTTTATATTCTCTGGATCTAATTCAGACTTTGATGGCCTCTGCGCGCACAGGCTGATGCAGTGTGCCCTGTTAATCTCCCACTTCAAATATGAAGGGTCCCTTGTAGAATAGTCAAAATATTCAATTACCCGCCTCTAGTAATCCAGTGTTCATGTATGTATATAACTGGAAAATTGAATGCCGTATTATTCTCGAGGGGAGGAGGGGGATAAAACGGGAGTGTACTTTGGAGACTTAATGACAAAGTCACGTTTCTCTTCCCTCCCATCTAATGCAATTTCCTCTGCATATTAGTTAGCATCCAAAACAATTTCACGTAGCCTTTAACTTAAAATGACCAGAGACACTTTATTGAGAACATGAATGCTAACACACTGATAATCTGTTAATCCTGAGGTACCTTTCTAGCAAAAGAAACGATACATGGCCGGTAGTAGGCATTGGGGGGTTGATAGTACTTTTCTAGGTATTTTTTTCAGAGAATAACGCAGCACTCACTGCTCCATTTATGAGCATATATGATATGAACATTGCATTCCAGTGAAGTCTTTGTTGCTACGAGGCACACTGGGTCTGGTATTCTTCACTGGCTGTAAATCGGAGTAAAACACTTCAACACCTAAGGAGGATTTGAGGCAACCGAGTCCAGAATTTCAGTCCAGAATTCTCCTTCCCTGCAGGCTTGTATCTAGCCCAAACGTGCCCAAACTCACTCAGTGACTCCTTGTTCGATTTTGAGTTCTTTCTCTGCATAAGGCTGTTGTAGGCCAAGTCACCTGAAACTTGCCTTCTGCCTAATCTGGGTTGGGCTTTTGAAAATTAATTGCCCTCTGCCCAAATCGCCCTGTTGTAATCAAATGTTTTGGGAACATTTAACATACACCAAGCGGATCGCCTCACTTGCCAGACACTTCTAGATCCTTTCTTTTAAAACACAGCTGGAAAGGGAGGTACCCAGCTAAGGACACAACTAATGCTCAGCTGAGAGACCCAAGTCCACCTGCTTCAGGGTTCCTCTTCGCAGCTGGAGCTCCCACCCCCGTGCCGTGCAGGTGACTCCTGTTGACTGGCTTTAGCCCTCTGGTTGCTGTAGTCTTGCCTTCAGCCTATCGTCAGGAGGCCAAAGCGTCCCTGCCGGAGACGGGTGATGGCAGTTTGGAAACCCTCGTGATGAGGAGGGACCTCATCCTCCTGCCTGGGCCTTGCGGTTCACCGAACAGGGTAGGTGCACATCCTCATGCTCGGGGTGCTCGAGTCGGAAGGGGCTGGAGCCTCTGCGGTGACTTGGGGGGCTGACAAGGGCATTGCTCCTGCGCTGCTGGATGTGGGGGCCCTCGAGGGCTACGCTAAGGCTGTAGGAAGAGCTGCCGCAGGACCACCCTGCCTGGGTGCTGCCTCAGCTCTGCCCTTGCTTACTGCGGCATGAGCTATGAATGACTTTCACAGTCACTGTCACAGCTCCTTGTTTCTAGCCAGCACTGTGTCTGACCTTGTTCCGATCTCTGACGGACAATGGCGACCTGCTTCTAAGCATTACCCCCTTCCCTGTAATTTGTTTTCTTTTCCATCATGCTTTGCTGTGTTTCCTCCTAATTCCGCAGTTCTGCTTCTCAGCTTGCCTCATAAACTGATGTGGTCAGCTTGGCCATATCCAATAGTTGAGCTTCCTATGTTGCTGTACAACCGTTTCTGGAAGACGCATGTCTTTGTTTTGAAGGTGAATCTCTCCTGCGTTGTCTCGTCAGGGTGTTACTGTGCCTCAGCCTTTGCTGAGTCGATGCATCCGTTTGAGCTTTTCTGTGTTTGTGGATAACGGAGATCAATCTCCGTGGCTTGGTTGCATGGGTCCCTCCAGCCTGCCAGCCCCTCTCCTCTCAGTCCCACAGCCCTGGACACAGCGGTTTCCAGCGCGTGGCTGCCTTTCAGTTTCGCAGAGCAGGAATGTGTGATACATGACTACTCGGTCAAGTTCTGCCCTAGCTGGTGGGGTCCCCCTGGGCTTCCCGGAGCATCCCCACGCACGGGAATCTCCATGGCCATCCCTCCTGGCTCGGCCATGGGGGGAGCGGGGCCCAGCTCCCTGTGTGGGGCAGAGCCCCTGTGCTTCCAGAAACTTCCTGGCGGCAGCCGCCATCTCACAGAGTGGCCATTTCCCGCTCAGCGCAGCTGCTGGTGAGTAATGGCCACGGGAGCGGTGAGGGAAGGGGTGGCCCGGCTGGAGCGTGGGACCGGCGGGGACATCCCTCAGTGGTGGTTCGTCATTGTCCTGAGTGAAATTGCTGCTGTTTCTCGTGGACAAGAAGGAAACAGCCTGCGGGGCCTGCCCAGGCTGTGACACCGTTAGCAGCTCGGTGAGCGAGGCGAGGTGCTGCTGCGTGGTTCGTTAGTTTGAAACGGGGAGATGAGCTTGAAGTAATTGGCAGATCTGTTCTGGATTCTGCTTTATTCCAGCTGTGATGTCTGTCATCTGCAGAGGTCGATCAAAGCAGCGGGTCCTGCAGCGGGTGAGGTGAGGTGGGGACGCTGCGGTGGCGTGAGCGGGTGCATCCTCGCCGTTGTGGGTTCCTCGCGGTCGCTTGAAGATAGGGCTGTGCTCACCATTGGCTTTGCCCATATTCAATTACTATGAAATGGGCCCAAATTCAGTAGCAATTTATAAATATTGTTAGGAACCACATCAGTAAGAAGCCCTGGAGAGCTGATGTGAGGAGGCTTGGTGCAGATGCAGAGATGAAGAACCTGGGTCTCGGCTGCTCCCCCAGCGGCTGGGTGGGAGCGCAGGCAGGAGGGCTGCGGAGGCCCTCGGGGTCACAGCAACCTGAAAGAGCACCTTGTCTTTACTGGAACTTTAACAGTCCTTTAGAAAAGGGGTTTTCCTCACCCACTGCTCTCTGTGTTTTAATCAAAGAACTTTACTTCGCTTATTTTTCTTGAAACTCTTGCTCTCACAGCTTTTTGCTTCTCTGTCTTTCCCTCTGCTTTTCCCTTTTGTCTTCCTGCTTTTCCCTCCCTTATTGTCACGATGAAGGAGGGGAGAACTGAACTCTCTCACCTTCCCTCTCCCGATCCTGGCGGTTTTTTGGTATTACTGAGAAGTTAGATTATTGAACTCTACGGTCGGCAGGCACCCGGCTGTTCCTCGCAAAGGTGCCGCCGTGTGCTCCCTGGTGCCCACTTGAGCAAGAGCAAACTGCTCCAAGCACAAGCTGAGCGCTCGCTTCTCTCAGATAATGACTCTGTTTGTGTAGCTGTCATCTCCTTTTGGAGGTGCTGACTGGCGTGACTGCTAATGCGCCGCTGCCTGCAAGCGCACCCAGGTTCTGTAGCAAGCACTCAAGTGTGTGCGACAATTAGAAACCTGTCCAAAAAAATGTGAGTGCTGTCACCACCTGTCTTCGTGTCTGCGTCTCTAGCAGTTCTGCTGCTCAGTTACTGCGTTTGCTGCCTATCTCCGCTTTCAGACTTGTTTTTCTGTGGGAGAGAGATTTATTCCCCTTTTCTTTTGGTGCATAGTTTTGGGAGGAGGAATGAGAAAGAATGGCTCACCTCTGACTCTGTTGACTTAGCAGCAGAGGCTTCCAAAAGCCGCAGACCGTGAGCGTGCAGATGTGGGGCGCCCCGGCATCACCCGGGTAGGTAGAGGAGCACAGCCGAGACCCTTAGCAGTGGTTCGCTGTGGTTTTGGCTGGAGCTCTTTTCTGTGGCCATCTCTTCTCCCTGAGGTTCCTCTAGTAATCTAGAGGCTCAGGAGCATCTACAGGGCTTGGAGCGGGACTTGCCAGTCGCAGAGGCTTCTTTGGCCGATGCCCTTTCGTGTCAGTGGGCTGTTCAGATCCGTCTGGACGACAGCAGGGGTTGTCTGGGAGGAGACGGCGATGGCAAGAGAAGAGCTGCTCTCCAGGTCTGGGCTGCGTGCTGTGTCCGTGCCCCATGCTGTGTTCTAGACTGCGCTGGTCAAATGCCAGAGGAGCTGCTTAACCATTTCTGGTGATGGCAGGGGTTGGGACCCTGAGCTCCCAGCTCCTCTTCTTGACTCTGGGAGGGAGTCTGATTTCTGCTCCGTGGCACGGGGTTGTCGGCCTTTGGTCGCAAGGTTCGGGTGTGCTGGAGGCCAGGCCGGAGCCGGCTCCTTCCCAGCCGTGCTCGGCTCGTCTGTGCCATCAGCGGTCTGCCCTCTCCCAGTTCAGCTGCCGCATGATGGAGATCGCCGTGTTCTTCACTGCCGGAGCTGTGCGCTCTTCGGGGGACGTGGTTAATCCCAGATCGTAGGGAGTTACACCAAAATGACCCTGGTCTTAGTCCAAAAGACTAACACGGACTGCAAGTGAGACCCTATTAAATAACCTTTAGAGCGGGTTCCCTTTCTCCACGGAGCTTCTGGCTGATGTCTGAGGGCTTTAACAGCCTTGGGGTTGGGGTTTAACAACAGAGCGCTGTGAACAGCTGCACTGCAAGGAAGAAACCTCCTGTGGGAAGTTTCTGGTTTATGGTGATGACGTTTGGTGTTTTCCACCAAAGGCCCCCAAACACAAGCACTGACAGCAGTTTTTCAGCATCTCTAAGTGAAAATTCTAGCAAATGGAGCAAAAAGTGTGTTTTGACTCAGTGTTCACCACGTGACCAGCTGGAATACTGGGAAGCTGAAATTTGGGGGGGGAAGTGGTTTTGTTGGATGTTCTGGGCTCCCTTTTTTCCTGAAGATATTTTGTTTTAACCCCCTAGCAGATGCCCTCTGAGCGAGCTCGAGGCGAGCGCTGCAGTCGGTACGCAGCAGTGCCTGCGTGGGCAGGGCACTCGGGGCAGCAAACGCTGTTCAGGGGATGCGGGCTCTCCAGGTGCCGTGGCTGTGGACCACGCTCCCTGTCTCGCCGGCTGCTAGCGGGCCGTTTCCTCCGTCCGGGCTGTGCGCTGGGGTGCTTTTCCCTGGGCCGTATGGATCGCGTAGGCAGTGCTGCCCCAGGACTTGCCCCACAGCTCCCGGAGAACACGCAGCGTCAGGGGGTCACCTTTCAGCAATTCTTGTGCAAGGCGTCTCTGCCTTGGAGAGGGTTACGAAGCTTGCCCCACAGAGAGGGAGAGCATCGCTGTGGCGGGACACGGGACTGACTCAGTTCCTCCGTGCACCGCGGAGGCCCCGGGTGGATGAGAGATGGCGTTCGGGCTCCTGAGTCCTGCAGAAATCTCAGAAGTTGGGTGTNGCAGCAGAGGCTTCCAAAAGCCGCAGACCGTGAGCGTGCAGATGTGGGGCGCCCCGGCATCACCCGGGTAGGTAGAGGAGCACAGCCGAGACCCTTAGCAGTGGTTCGCTGTGGTTTTGGCTGGAGCTCTTTTCTGTGGCCATCTCTTCTCCCTGAGGTTCCTCTAGTAATCTAGAGGCTCAGGAGCATCTACAGGGCTTGGAGCGGGACTTGCCAGTCGCAGAGGCTTCTTTGGCCGATGCCCTTTCGTGTCAGTGGGCTGTTCAGATCCGTCTGGACGACAGCAGGGGTTGTCTGGGAGGAGACGGCGATGGCAAGAGAAGAGCTGCTCTCCAGGTCTGGGCTGCGTGCTGTGTCCGTGCCCCATGCTGTGTTCTAGACTGCGCTGGTCAAATGCCAGAGGAGCTGCTTAACCATTTCTGGTGATGGCAGGGGTTGGGACCCTGAGCTCCCAGCTCCTCTTCTTGACTCTGGGAGGGAGTCTGATTTCTGCTCCGTGGCACGGGGTTGTCGGCCTTTGGTCGCAAGGTTCGGGTGTGCTGGAGGCCAGGCCGGAGCCGGCTCCTTCCCAGCCGTGCTCGGCTCGTCTGTGCCATCAGCGGTCTGCCCTCTCCCAGTTCAGCTGCCGCATGATGGAGATCGCCGTGTTCTTCACTGCCGGAGCTGTGCGCTCTTCGGGGGACGTGGTTAATCCCAGATCGTAGGGAGTTACACCAAAATGACCCTGGTCTTAGTCCAAAAGACTAACACGGACTGCAAGTGAGACCCTATTAAATAACCTTTAGAGCGGGTTCCCTTTCTCCACGGAGCTTCTGGCTGATGTCTGAGGGCTTTAACAGCCTTGGGGTTGGGGTTTAACAACAGAGCGCTGTGAACAGCTGCACTGCAAGGAAGAAACCTCCTGTGGGAAGTTTCTGGTTTATGGTGATGACGTTTGGTGTTTTCCACCAAAGGCCCCCAAACACAAGCACTGACAGCAGTTTTTCAGCATCTCTAAGTGAAAATTCTAGCAAATGGAGCAAAAAGTGTGTTTTGACTCAGTGTTCACCACGTGACCAGCTGGAATACTGGGAAGCTGAAATTTGGGGGGGGAAGTGGTTTTGTTGGATGTTCTGGGCTCCCTTTTTTCCTGAAGATATTTTGTTTTAACCCCCTAGCAGATGCCCTCTGAGCGAGCTCGAGGCGAGCGCTGCAGTCGGTACGCAGCAGTGCCTGCGTGGGCAGGGCACTCGGGGCAGCAAACGCTGTTCAGGGGATGCGGGCTCTCCAGGTGCCGTGGCTGTGGACCACGCTCCCTGTCTCGCCGGCTGCTAGCGGGCCGTTTCCTCCGTCCGGGCTGTGCGCTGGGGTGCTTTTCCCTGGGCCGTATGGATCGCGTAGGCAGTGCTGCCCCAGGACTTGCCCCACAGCTCCCGGAGAACACGCAGCGTCAGGGGGTCACCTTTCAGCAATTCTTGTGCAAGGCGTCTCTGCCTTGGAGAGGGTTACGAAGCTTGCCCCACAGAGAGGGAGAGCATCGCTGTGGCGGGACACGGGACTGACTCAGTTCCTCCGTGCACCGCGGAGGCCCCGGGTGGATGAGAGATGGCGTTCGGGCTCCTGAGTCCTGCAGAAATCTCAGAAGTTGGGTGTCGGTATCTGCCCCTCGTCTCTGCTGCTCAGCTGGGCTCGACTGTCTCGCTCTGCCCTCTGATTTTTCTTCCGTACGGTGAAATCGATAATTTCCTTTGGTCTGACTGTGTCCATGGCGCTGCCTTGTGAGCATCCTCGGGCTTGTTCCAGCAGAATGAGGTCCTGAGCCTCCTGCTACCCTGCCCCAGTGACATACAGCTGTGCTCGTGCTTTTCTCTTGGATTATTTCTGCCTTACTTACCTTCACTTCACCTTAAGCACACCAAAAAAATAAAAATCAGCACTACCCAGATAAATCCATCTGGTCTCTGTCCCAGCCTCATTTAACCTCCCATTGAAGAGATTGTATCCCATGGTATTCAGCTGAAACCTATTACCTTGCATGCCCAAGCATATCATATTGAATTAACTTCACCCATAGGCCCGGGGTGTTTGCTAATAGCTAATGGCATCTTTTAAGTTTGAGGTGATTTATTTGAACGCGCTTCTATTTCGTAGTGCAGCGGGCGTTGCGTGTTGGCGTTTTAAGCAGAGCTCAGCGAGGGAATGCCGACCGGCTCCGCGGGAAGGTCAGCGAAGCTGAAGGCAGGCTGGCTTCACGCCTGCCGAGCGAGGGAGCGCCGGGCACTGGCCGTTCCCATTTTTCCGTATTCCCATTTTTCGCCACTGGCCCAGACCAAGCAAGTGTTAGTAACTGGGACTGGCTGGTTCTGGCCGGGCGCAGCGAGAGGCGCAGGAGGACACGGTGCTCTGTCTGCCTGTGCTCAGCATCCTCCGGGTGCTGGGAGCGTGCGGTACCCCGTGCCCTCAGGAGTTTCCCGGGAAGGAGGCCGCGATGGGCCAGGAGCTGGCCCCGCACACCATCCCTGCCCTCTGCCTTGACCGGCCCAAGGGGACGTGATTATTTTTTGCGGTTCTCACGGTAGAAGCGAGTTCACTCGTGTCTTTGCTGATTTTGGACAATTTACTGCAGCTGCAGGGTGGAACTGGTATGAAATTGCTGTAGATCAAAAGCCTGTTATGGTGAGGTGATGCAATTTTCCCTTCTCTCTTTCCTCATCAGTGGAAGTGTAAAAGCCGCTCTGGAGGTCAGGGTGGGATGCACTAATGAACAAGCAGCAAGCCAGCCCCGGATGTAATCAGGGTGTGGGGTGTAAGCAGCCGTTCTGGGGACACCAGCCACAAGGAACTGAACTGCAGAGAAGCTACGGCAGCAGTTCAGGAACAGCAGTCGGGACTTTGGATAACCGGATGGTTTCCATCGTGCTGCAGAAGCCCCGTCCAGCGTGCCCATGGCACCCAGCCAGCTGCGCGCGCTCTGGCTGCTGCGGGCCAGTAAACAGCCCAAGGACGAAACGCCAGGTGTTGGCTGTTGTGTCGAGGAAGCCTGTAAACAAACCTCCAGGCTGATTTCTTCTCAGCTCGGAGAGGTTTCTGTTAAAAATCAACCTGTCAGCCCCTTGTTGAACTGTTTCGTCCTTGCGAGGCTGGTCTGGCAGCGGCTAAGCGGCCGGCAGCACTGCGGGTGCGTGCAAACGCGCTGCCCATCGCTCACTGCGCCGTGGGACGGGGGGACGTGCATCTTCGTGCCCCTCCAGCTCCCTGAAGCCAACAGCAGTATGGCAGGGGGGATGCGCTGGCGCTGGGGGTCGTCTGCCCGCCCGCGGAGCTGAGGACTCGCAGGGACTCCAGCAGAAAAGAAAGTGGGAACGTGGGTTACGGCCACAAACCCAGCGCCCTGATTTGGAGTTTGCAGACCGAGTGTTGAACCTCGCGTTTGTCTTCTTGTCCGCCCAGGTGCCCCCAGCACCTCGCTCCCCTCGCTCAGGGGGTGAGAGAGGATGTGGCTTCCAGGTGGAAGAATAGGGACTGTGATAAATCAAAGTGAATCAGCTCGGGACCTCTGTTGTCCAGGTTTCATTCCTCGAGGATGTGGCACAAAAATCAAATGGCTGAGGTTATTCACTTACTGCTCCTACCAGCAATGGAGGAAATCTGATACTGTAAAGGGCCTGCATCGATATTGTTTATGTGGAGAGAAGCTGTGCTTGCTGTCAGGTGGGAATCGGCAGAAATCCTGCAGGTGCCCAAGTCCTCCTCTCTCTTCCCCTCACCTCCTTTTTTAATAACCGAGTAACCTAATCTGATGTCTCTCTAAGATCAATAATAGTGTCGGGCACAAAATGACAAACTGGGACAAACGTTTTCCCGTGAGGGAAGAGAGTGCGTCTCAAAACGGACCCTGCGAACAACTTTCGTCCTCGGACAGCCAGGCAGAGGTGGCACGGCTCGGTAAATGGAAGCAGCGTGCAGCCTGCTCCCGCTGCCCTCCGCGGCACGCACCTCGCTAGCCCCGTAACGTTCGTCTGCTCTTTCTCTGTTAATGCTGTTCTTAATTGGCATTTTGGGGTGGTGGTTGGGAGCTGGCTGCCGTTCAGCAGCCTGTGTGCTCCCCGTGGGCTACGCAGAGCTGGGGGTGCTGCCCTCCGTGCGGGGCGCAGGCGTGCAGCGCTGGCCCGGAGCCTCCAGCCTTTCTTCACCTCCCGGCCCTTTGGCAGAGCTGTTGAGGACAGGTGGTGTCTGCTCCAACGCTCAGGGCGCTCTGACTCCGTCGCGTGCAGGGAGAGGTGAACCGGGCTGTGCGAAAGCTGCTGCAGCTGCTGAGGTGACCGTGGGGAAGGAAGTGCTGCCCGGTGTGGGGGCTCTACTGCCGGCCATCGCCCATCTCGTTGGGTTGTGGGCTGTTAAGCACAGGGCGATGGTCTCTGCAGCCAGCGTGGCTGCTCGGGTGCTCAGCACTAGTTATCTGCGCGTTATAGTGCAGGCTGGGGCCTCTCTCTGTTTCATCCATGCTGGGGACAGCGTTCGCTAACGTTTGCTGCAGGAGCATGCGGGACAAGGCGAGCGCTGCTTGGCATGCCTGGGTCCATCCCATACGCTGAACCAAAGGGGATGCATACGCCCTTGCAGAAACCTTGTGCAGGTCCTTAGGCTGTGGGGGGAGCGCTGGAAGGGGAGTTTGTTGCTGGGAAGGAACACAGCCTTTGTCCCCCGAGAGCTGCAGTTTGCGTCCCTGGGGTGGCGGGTTCTGTTCCTCCCTGGCACGCGTGTGTTCGCCTCTTCTCGCTGTGGTGCCTGCGTGGTGCTGGGCTAGTGCCGGCCGTGGTGGGCTCGGGTCAGAGCATCCGACCGTCTCCACCCCGGCTTGGCTGCTGGGCAGCATCGCTGCCCCTTTGTGCAGGACGCGGAAGAGTGCGGGCAGTCGATAGCCACGGATAAAATAAAGTTGTGAACAGCAGCGGGAGCTGAAATAGCAACATCAATAGCAGTTTCCAGATAATGATCTAATTAGCACAAACAACAAGTTTCCACTAATGACTCTTGTTCTTCCAGCCCCTTCCTTTCTGCTCGCCTGTCATTATTGACTTCTCTGTCGGGGAGCGGCCGCGCTCCTCCCGTCGCTAGGGCCGAGCCTGCGGAGGTTTGTTTACTGCCTGGCTTTAAATTACTCCTCCAGAGGATGTTTGCTCTGGAGCGTGAGCTGACGTGCGGGGACGGCTGCGTGCAGAAGGGGGAGGGAGGAAAATCAGCTGTTTGCCTTTTGTGGCTCGCCAGAGGCCTTGGGAAAGTTGTGCTCCTACCGCATGTCCCCAGCTGTAAAAATAAGGATACTGACGTTCACCCACGGCAGTGGCGGGGGGAGCTGACGGCTCGTGATGGGCTTGGAAAGCTGTGAGTGAAAGGTGCTCGACAGGAGCAAAGATTAGAGATTATTATTGGAAGAGCAGAAAAAAGCTGTTTCTGTCCATGCCCTCCCTGGCTGTAAGCCGTGTCTCTGCACCTCCTGCCTCTCTCCCACGGAAATAGAGAGGCTCTTCCGCGCCATGAAGGCCCCAGCTTGACAAGTATTGACTCGGTGCTGTCGCTGCCCCAGCTGCCGGGGGCCGCCGTGCTGGCTGTTGCTTCGTCCTAGTTGCGTGGAGGGCAGGGCCCTTGCTTCTGCCCATTTCGAAGGTGCTGGAAGCCTGTGGCTTCCCCGAGTTTGAGATGGGTGGCAGGTGGTGGCTGAGGGGATCTGATCCCCGGCAGGTGCCCTGGGGAGCCGCGGCTGCTCATTCCCCGGGATGCGCAAGGTACGACCGGAGCCGCAGCTTGCGTGGATGGGAGCACAAGAGGAGCAGCGGGAAGGTGGGGGAGTCCCTGCCCTGTTCCTCAGCAGCACTGGGGTCCTGACGAGCGAGATCTGTGCATCTTCGGTCCCAAAGCCAGGCTGCGGGCCCTCAGCACATCGCCTGGCCTCAGAGACGGCAGAGTAGCTGTGAGCGTTTGCTGCTACCTCCCACAGCATCTTCTCCCTCTGGTCTCCACGGCTGCTGCAAATGTGCCCAAATCAGGGATGTGGCTCCCGGCCAGGTCTCGAGGGCTGCAGGCCCTCGGAGCTGCTTGTCTCCCGCCTGCCTGAGCGCCCAGGCCTCCCCCAAGCCGCGTGATGGGTGCTGGACGGGATGGTGGTGGGCAGCCAGGCCATGGCTGCACTGCTACCGCGAGTCGCACTGCGGGTGGTTTGTCTGGGGNGAAGGAAGCGCTGCCTGGCGTGGGGGCTCTACTGCCGGCCATCGGCCATCTCGTCGGGTTGTGGGCTGTTAAGCACAGGGCGATGGTCTCTGCAGCCAGCGTGGCTGCTCGGGTGCTCAGCACTAGTTATCTGCGCGTTATAGTGCAGGCTGGGGCCTCTCTCTGTTTCATCCATGCTGGGGACAGCGTTCGCTAACGTTTGCTGCAGGAGCATGCGGGACAAGGCGAGCGCTGCTTGGCATGCCTGGGTCCATCCCATACGCTGAACCAAAGGGGATGCATACGCCCTTGCAGAAACCTTGTGCAGGTCCTTAGGCTGTGGGGGGAGCGCTGGAAGGGGAGTTTGTTGCTGGGAAGGAACACAGCCTTTGTCCCCCGAGAGCTGCAGTTTGCGTCCCTGGGGTGGCGGGTTCTGTTCCTCCCTGGCACGCGTGTGTTCGCCTCTTCTCGCTGTGGTGCCTGCGTGGTGCTGGGCTAGTGCCGGCCGTGGTGGGCTCGGGTCAGAGCATCCGACCGTCTCCACCCCGGCTTGGCTGCTGGGCAGCATCGCTGCCCCTTTGTGCAGGACGCGGAAGAGTGCGGGCAGTCGATAGCCACGGATAAAATAAAGTTGTGAACAGCAGCGGGAGCTGAAATAGCAACATCAATAGCAGTTTCCAGATAATGATCTAATTAGCACAAACAACAAGTTTCCACTAATGACTCTTGTTCTTCCAGCCCCTTCCTTTCTGCTCGCCTGTCATTATTGACTTCTCTGTCGGGGAGCGGCCGCGCTCCTCCCGTCGCTAGGGCCGAGCCTGCGGAGGTTTGTTTACTGCCTGGCTTTAAATTACTCCTCCAGAGGATGTTTGCTCTGGAGCGTGAGCTGACGTGCGGGGACGGCTGCGTGCAGAAGGGGGAGGGAGGAAAATCAGCTGTTTGCCTTTTGTGGCTCGCCAGAGGCCTTGGGAAAGTTGTGCTCCTACCGCATGTCCCCAGCTGTAAAAATAAGGATACTGACGTTCACCCACGGCAGTGGCGGGGGGAGCTGACGGCTCGTGATGGGCTTGGAAAGCTGTGAGTGAAAGGTGCTCGACAGGAGCAAAGATTAGAGATTATTATTGGAAGAGCAGAAAAAAGCTGTTTCTGTCCATGCCCTCCCTGGCTGTAAGCCGTGTCTCTGCACCTCCTGCCTCTCTCCCACGGAAATAGAGAGGCTCTTCCGCGCCATGAAGGCCCCAGCTTGACAAGTATTGACTCGGTGCTGTCGCTGCCCCAGCTGCCGGGGGCCGCCGTGCTGGCTGTTGCTTCGTCCTAGTTGCGTGGAGGGCAGGGCCCTTGCTTCTGCCCATTTCGAAGGTGCTGGAAGCCTGTGGCTTCCCCGAGTTTGAGATGGGTGGCAGGTGGTGGCTGAGGGGATCTGATCCCCGGCAGGTGCCCTGGGGAGCCGCGGCTGCTCATTCCCCGGGATGCGCAAGGTACGACCGGAGCCGCAGCTTGCGTGGATGGGAGCACAAGAGGAGCAGCGGGAAGGTGGGGGAGTCCCTGCCCTGTTCCTCAGCAGCACTGGGGTCCTGACGAGCGAGATCTGTGCATCTTCGGTCCCAAAGCCAGGCTGCGGGCCCTCAGCACATCGCCTGGCCTCAGAGACGGCAGAGTAGCTGTGAGCGTTTGCTGCTACCTCCCACAGCATCTTCTCCCTCTGGTCTCCACGGCTGCTGCAAATGTGCCCAAATCAGGGATGTGGCTCCCGGCCAGGTCTCGAGGGCTGCAGGCCCTCGGAGCTGCTTGTCTCCCGCCTGCCTGAGCGCCCAGGCCTCCCCCAAGCCGCGTGATGGGTGCTGGACGGGATGGTGGTGGGCAGCCAGGCCATGGCTGCACTGCTACCGCGAGTCGCACTGCGGGTGGTTTGTCTGGGGAGGGAGAGAGGGCAGATACTTGTGTGTGCACGTGGCCAGCGTGTGCGAGGATGCGCTCGAAACTGGGAACAACCGAGTAGAGGTGCTGGAGCACTTATGTAAAATATCTAAATAAATCTTTAATATTTCTAATTGCAAATGTACATAAATTGCACGGCCACATCATTTCTTTGAACACCAACAACTTTCTCTGTACATTATTACATAGTTTAAAAGGAGCTGAAGGAGATTCAGCAAACACTTCCACTTTGCATTTTTTTTTGTTTTTAAACATACTTACAAAAAAAGATTTGTTTTTCTTTATAAGAGGATATAAAACGTAGCGACTGCTTATCAGGAACAAGTATCAGCCTAAGCAGATATACAGAGAGAGGTATATCTTAAGACACAGTGATGTATGATAAAGGAACATGTGAACATGGAGACTGCGCTCTGGGGTACTGGTAGCTGATGCAGAGCCACACGGCATTTACAGCACTGTCACACAGCTCAGGGGATCTGGGGAAGTCAATGCTTGAACGCGACGCCCTTTTCCAAGGCGTGCTCGTTTCCAAATGTTGTGCAACACTCTCCGGACTGGATTTGATTTGTAAAGCCCGTGAGCGGTGTGTTTGTGTGCTGCGGCTGGCCTCCCTCTCCCCCATCTGTAATTTTCCCAAAGTGAAAAGAAAAAGGTGACAGCTCTGTGCAGGGTTCCACTAGGGCAGGCGCCATGCATCCAAGCCTTGGGCCCGAGCAGTCTCCTCCAAAATTGGCCCGAGGACTCTGACACCGACTTGGGAGATGGGCAGCGCCCCATCCTGGGGCCAGTTAAGGGATCCGCTGGTGGCCACGAGGCCTTGCCCTCCGGCCCACGCCGGGTCGCAGGACTGGCCAGGCTGGAGGCCTGGGTTGCGCTGAACGCAAACCTTTGGGGAAAGGTCTGACCCCACCAGTCGGTGTGGCCGGTGAAGACCGAGTGCTGCGTGGAGCCCTCCCGCCCACCCCAGGGACAGCGTCACAGTTGTTCCCTTTGGATGTTTTGGCTTTGCGCTCCCCAGGCGAAGGGCAGTGACCTCGGCGGAGCTGCTGGACTCTGCTGGCCGTAGGTGCTGCTGTCAGGCGGCCCCTGCCCTGGGCTGGCTGGGGGAAACGAGCCCCTTGCAGATCACATCTACGCGCAGCGCCGTGCGGCTGTCCTGGCCGAACGCGGCACCGCCTTTCCCACCTCCTGTGACTAAAAATCCCCTCCTCGTTCATCACAGAACAGACCTCCATATGTTTCCTATTTCATCTGGGTACGGATGCTAGTGACAGGGAAAAGCCTACGAGCGCTCTAAACTTTGGAAATGATTCATTACTTGCTGACTGCTTTCCTAGGAGAGCCTGTGCCACCTTGCTCGGGTCCACCGAGTCCCTTCTCCCTTTAGGAATATTCAGAACCTGTGTCCTGCACCCTGCAGCAACCCACGGGGCTGGCTGCCAGGCCGGAGGACTCGGCGTGTTCTCACAGTGCAATCAGTGCTTTACAACCGCAAAAGCAGGAAACAAAACCAACCAGACTCAAATGACAATGCAGAGGGAGGCAGGACTCTTTGGATGGCAGCAGGATTTGCTTAAACTGGTGCAAAAGGGGCTGGTGACTACACTGTAGTATTAGTTGGCGTTGGGAAGGACTTGGGTCCCGCCAGTCTTTTGGCACTGAAGCCATAATCCCTGTCCAAAGCGATGATACTTACGGCCCGCAGAGACCTCGGCGTACTGCTCAGTCCGTTTCATCCGCCTTTACACAGAACTCTGCTCATTTTTCAAAAGCGTTCACTACAGTTTAACAAAACCCCAAATCCAAACTCTTAAAACGGAGTCCTCGAGGCGGACCAACCCCAAATCTGGATCCCTGGCTTCTCTCCCTTCCCTCAGATCCCCAAAGGGAGGAGGTTGAAATCATAACCTGTGTCTGGATCCAGATTTGCTGGTTTGAGCCCACCTCTCCGAAACAGCAGTGAGATACAGCCAAATCCTGACCGAATAAGCAGCACCAGAAGTAAGTTACTATATACAACTGTTAGTGAGATAGATACGTTACAGTAAACACTGAAAACATTTACAAAAAAATATTAAGACTTGTATTAAGATAAAAATCTGAGTGTGTTTTCTTTTTGTTTACACTTTGACGCGTCTGCACTAGAACAGCCTTTTACTGTAGAAAGCGCAAGAACGAAAAAGAAAATGGAGCCGATCACACAACGTTACGGAGAGTGGTTGCTTTGCTCTGGTGCCGCAAGCACCTCTCGGGATTGCCTCTGGTATTGCTACGCCGGATGCCACGTCCGAGGCCATGCCGCGTCACCTGGCCACGCGGGGCTCGCGCTGGCTCCCTCGCGCTCGCTCACGCACGCACACATGCACACACGTATATAAATGTACACTTTATAAATAACAGAAACACAAACTGAAGGAACAGAACTGAGCTGAGCCTGGATCTTAAAACCTACCCCCAGACCTTCTCAGGGGAGGGTCACGTTTAGGTCCAGTTGTTGACAGTCGCAGGGGAAGGAGACGGAAAAAGGCTGGCGGGGGCGGGAGGGGG
>VZSC01015660.1:100826-115917 GCA_013398225.1 Steatornis caripensis
ATCTCTACTGTAACGAGACTTCGTCCTGATTTGAGTTTCTTTTCATACTGGCTCAGGAAACTAAGCAACAACTCCAGAAGGCGTTGGCACTGGAACTTTTTAAGGTTTTGTTTTTTTTTAATAACTCGCTGTGGAAGGATTTAAGCGTTCCTGCTCTTTCAGCAGAACGTTGTGTGTTCAGTAATTTGAAAGTCTGAGGTTAACCAGGAGTTTGTGACAGCCCAGGGCTGGGGGGCTGGGGGGGAGGCAGGGGGAGCAGTGCCTCGGCTTGTGGTTGACAAGATTAAGATGTACTGTGCTTAGCTTCAGTACTAAACAATTGTTTTGTGGGCGTTTCTTTTTTTCCAGCTCTTACGGAGAGCACTGACTGCATCCCAAAATTACTTCCGCGTATGAATGGAAACGTTGCTGGTGGCGCGCCCGCCCCCGTGCCCTGTTAGCGTTTCCATTCCTCTATGTTACTTCTCTCTTGAAAAACTTCGTGTCTCGCAACATGAGTATTTTGGAACTTAAAAACAATCAATCAGCTCTAAACAAACATCTCAGGGCAGCAGCGGTTTAAAATAGTCTTTCTGCAGGGTTCTTATAATGGGCCGGACTCAGAGCCAATGGCAGATGTAAGCGTACGTACCCAGCGGTCACCGTACCCTGTGTACTCCTAACCTGTCTGCGTCTTTCTCCAGTTGTGACCTTGTCAAGTTTTGTGAGGTTCTTCAGAGCCATCTGTGCTAGGCTCCAAAATGCAAAGGTGACTGTACTTGTCATAAATACTTAAGTTATTACTTTTCTCTGAGGAGCTCCGTTTGGGGTCTGCCGTGCGATTGCACCACTCTGCAGGCGTTGGCGGGGGCGTGGAGACCTCGCTGCAACACGTTCGCTCCTCCAAGGACCGAGCTGCACCGGGCTTGGCCCAGGGCTTCCAGGGAACAGAAAAACGTTTAGGAAAAAAAAAAGCATCTTTAATTTTGTAAACAACTGCATGTGAAAGAATGCTGTTACTGAGCCTTACGGCTGCGGGGCAGCACGGCAACGCAGAGCTTACTGGCAAAGAGCGTCCTGCTCGGGCAGCCTGGGTGGTGTGAGGCCGGAGACGGAACCTAAGCTGTGCAGAGCTCAGGGAACATCCTAGTCCCTTGGACTGTACATTTACACATGGCAGGAGGAGCTAGGACAGGCGTTGAGCAGTGTATTAAACTTTAGTGGGAGGAATAGGCAGATGTCCTGTACACTGTACACTGTCATCCGTGTCTCAGAGAAATCTCTCTGGCTCTTGGTACGAGTGACCTGCTCTGAGACTGGGAGTCATGAAGGACTAACTTAAAAAAAAAACCAAAAAAACCACAAACCAACAAACACACCGTGGCGGCAGGTCAGCGGCACAATCCCCCGTTAAGGAGGTGACCCCTCCGCTGAGCACATCGTGTCTGAATGTGCCGAATCTGCGTGTTTCAGCAGTTTGGAAAGTCTAATCCTGGCTTAGGCCTGCACAGTGCTCCTGACAAGGGGGCTTTCGGTGGTGGCTGCTGTTCTTGGTGGTTACTCCCTTATGACCATGTTTTACATTCTTCGAGCCGGTTAATTTCCATGCAGTGCTCATTCCCAATTTAAAGAGGACAGTATTCCAGAAAATGGGATCTTTTTTTTTCTAATGCATACTGTGAAAGAAAAGAAATACAATTACCGATCTTCATGGTTCTTCAGGGCTTTTTCTTGTTTCTTTGTCTGTTTTTCTCCCCAGAAATAGTAAAAAAAAATCTCTGCACAGAGCATTACATCCCCATAACGAACCCTCGGTCAAGCAAGACGCTGGCCATTTCACGTAGCCCCTCACTCCCCCTCTACCACAACGGGCACCAGGAAATCCAGCCCCCGCACCTCATTCACAGCTCGGGGACCAAGCTCAGGCAATGTTTACTTTATTCTGTGGCTAAAAGTACGTGCGGGGGGACAGTGCCCTGGGGCTGCTCCTTACAAAGACTCCTCCCCATTATTTGCGAGGGAGCAGAAGCTGGACAGAGGAATCAAGTCGCCGTTCACCAGGTGCCAGCTCCTCCCTCCACTCGCGTGCCAGAGCCTTGGGCTCGCTCCGCTCCGCCGGGAGCCCCAGCAGAACCAGTCGTGCCCGTCTGCACTGCCCTGCCACCGAGGATCCCCACGCAGCACCCCTCTGGCTAGCACATCGCATGGAGCGCACCCTGACCTTTCATCTGGACTGTGCTCCCTGCACGCGCCGAGTTAGTGAAACACTAAGCAGCTGCGTGAACGCCCGGCGGACAGGCACCCGCTGTGGAAGTCAGCGGGCTCGCAAAAGCCGCGTAAGGAAAGCCGGCCGGGCTCGGCTCGGGGTTTGCTCTGGGAGAGGGCTGTGCTCCTGCCGGAGTCACGGGAGGCGCGGGCCAAGCTTCGCTGCCATCCCTCGTACGGCTACATCCAGCAGCACGCTTTTAAGTGGACTCACTGGGCCACTGCCTGCTGCAGGCTCTGCCCAGCTCCCTTTATTTCGCCTACTGCAATGACAAGGACGTTATTCCTTGCTGGGAGGGGTGAGGCATATCCCTCGGGCAGTTAGAAGGAAAAGGTTACTTTTGTTTAAACATTAAACACTGATTTAAATCCAACAGTGACAGCGATTCTCAAATATATGTGATTTCCTTATGCCACTCATCTCACACTGGATCTTCCCGTCCCCTCAATGTGCTGGCATTAGCATCTCCCAAAAGGCTCAGTCAAGCGCGCCGTCCGCAGTAAGGAGCTGGTTTCTCTGGGGGGGAGAGAGCAGCTGTTCTTTGAAGCCGCGGCTCACACCTGCTGCTGCACGGTCTCTCTGGCCAGGCCTCCTCTCCTGCGGCAGCGCCCTCCACGCGTTAACAATTACTGCTGTTTCTGAATTCTCCATTCTCTGTAATCTGCAATTTAGTTGGGTTTGTGGGGGAGATCCCATTACGTGTCTGCATGCTGTACCTCTCTTTCAGCTGAGTAAGGGCACTCATTAACCGTGCGTTGGCAGCATCCAATGAAGCAATGCGTTTCTCCTGCGAACAAACGGGCAGAGGGGAAGAGTCAGTGGGAACGCGTGGAGTCCTGTCCCTCTGTGGTGCCAGGGCTCGTCCTGACACAGCGACCCACAGCCCCGTGGACCAGGACCTTCTCTCTGGCATTCCTACGCGTGGGTTTCTTAAGTGCTACGCAGCATTTTTTTTTTTTTAAATCTGCTGCTACTAGCAAGGCCACAAATGTCCTTTGCTTGTGCAATGTGAGCTAAATTCACGTGAGCATCCTGAAGAAAATGGAGATAACACAGTTTCTCCAATTCTTCAGTTATACAGGAATTCCCGGTGCTGTTTGCTCTAACCGCAGATGTTACAAAGACAATAAGATTCCTCTTATAAAACTTAGTGCTCTCCCAAGACAGTTATTCCTGTCAGTGTTTAATTGATTTTGTTGGCGTAAATTAATTGTTTAAACGAGTTGTGGCCTCCCAGGATGGCTCTGACGGCACCCTCGCTGATTCCAGTATCCTAAGGACGGCAGCAAGAGCTTCCATGCCGCAGCCTGCTTCTGCCGCTGCAGCTCTTTGCGACACTGAACAAGTCACCATCCTTCTCTGTCTGCCATGACCAGAAGGGAACAGAACCAGCTCAGAGGGGCACAGTAGTATCCCTGCGTGTCACTTTGAAGGTCCACGTGTGAACATGTCCAACACCAGCGTACAGCCTGAGATGACAAAAGAAGAACTGTGTAGCCTGGCTCATGGATGGCAGGAGACAGGACGGCCTGTCGCGAGCTGCTGGCAGGCTGCACCGCCCGCACCTTACGGACGCCCCGGCACCTCCGAGGCTTTGCCGGAGTGCAGAAGGGGACATGAGGATTTACCAGCTTTGAGCAAATTAAGTCTACAGAAAAACAGTTCTTCTTTTTACAAAGTTACTACTGTCTCACCTCCTTTTTAATTAGCTATACAGTAAATTGGTCATGAGTACTGACTCACAAGTGATTAACAGGGTTGTTAAGAGTAAGCCTAGAATACCCCATCACCTAGCCACAACTTGTAGGAAGGCCTAGCTGCTGAGAAGATGCTGATCTCTGCCCAGACGAATTAAAAGATTATGGATTGTATTTTCAGATTCTCTTTTCCAAGCCTAGTGTTTTGCACCCATCATCTGATGCTCCTCTGCCAGTGTAATTATAGCAGTAACTGAGCTGCCCAGGCCTGCAAGCCACAACCCAAAGACTGAAAAACCCATGTTGGCTGTGTGTTCCTTGCATCCAGGTCCTGCGAGCACTACTGGAACATGAAACACCAAGCAAAGCTCCGGGGACCTCAGACGGAGCCAATGAGGCTACGATCCCTCCACAAACTGCCTGAACTGTGGGCATGATTCTGCCCCAAACCGCCACCCCCCGCATCCTCTGTGCTGCCTGCCAAGCTCCAAGGCTGGAAACAGCTCTAGGAATGCTGCGACAGTAANAGGAGCCAACGAGGCTACGATCCCTCCACAAACTGCCCGAACTGTGGGCATGATTCTGCCCCAAACCGCCACCCCCCGCATCCTCTGTGCTGCCTGCCAAGCTCCAAGGCTGGAAACAGCTCTAGGAATGCTGCGACAGTAAATCGCAGTAAATCACATCCTGCTGAAGTCTGACCGGCTCTGCCGCCGACTGCAGCTTGGGGCTGACTCACCCACGCGCAGTCTCGCCGTGCTTGAGCTGGCACTGCTGCATGGCAGGGGGCTGCATGTTGGCAGACTCACCCTGGAAAGGGCTGCAGCCCTTGGTATTGGGGACTCACCTGTGCATCGATAATCTTCTGCTTGGAATCCACGGCAGCCTGCATTTCTGCATGGTCCTTCTTTAACTCCTCCTCAACTGACATCAGTCTGGGAGCCGAACAGACAAGAGAAAAAAATTACGTTTGCTGGGCTCTGCTAAGTCTCATGCACGTCTAGATTGCCCGCCCAGAGTCAATGATACAGATCATGTCCTCATTTAGTGCTTGACACCAAGGAAGCAAAGAGGTGATGCACATCTCTGAAGCACTCCGGAAGAGATGTGAAATACCAGAGAAGCTACATGTGGAACTGGCCTCACACAGCAGCCCCCATCATCCACACCAGGTCAAACCGTCTCATCTGAAATTGCAGAGCTGAGGCGCGCACCGAGATGCTCCCAGGACCCGCAGCTGTGCGTTCGAGCACAAAGGAAACACGTGGTCACTGGCACTACCTCTGCCTATGCACAGACCAACAGTCTAGAACCAGTCTCTTTTCTGGCTCTCACTCTTCTCTGCAGCCCCCTGCGGCAGACCGTCCCAAAGCTTACGTGATAGAGGACGGTGAAGGCTGACCCACTTATGGGGGCGGATTAACAGCACCAAGCTGGCTGGGCTCAGGTGAAGGTGAAGCTAGCTGCACTGAACTATGCCCCAGACAAATGCAAACACCGCGTCCCGCTGGGTGGGAGAAAGGGATTTATAGCTAGGAGTTACGGGATGGTGATGAGAGCTTTGGCTAAACATCGGGAAAAGAACATTTTGATCATTACATCTACTGCTCATATGAAATGAACAGAAGAGCAAGCCTGCCGGATCCTCCCAGAAGTGGGGCAGGCTGCCAGCTCTCCCCTCTTCAAGATTTGCCTTTGTCAACCTGGAAAATGTCAGGGTTTTCCTTGTCCTCGGTAACACTGAGGGCGGAACCAAAGAGTCAGGGCTTGAGATCCTCCCCCGCTTCCGGGGGGCCCTAACCCACAAGGGCAGAAAGTGAATAAATGCTGGAAAACCCACACGGGAAACCTGCCTGCACCTCCCAATCCTCCTGAGCAGGGGTCAGCTCTAACGCCAGCCAGGCTGCCCGCCTTACTGCCACCTCCAGCACTCCCGCCTCCCCTGTACCTGCTGATGATGCCCTTCATCTGGATCTCCTTATCCTCCTGCTGTCTCCGGAGCCGCTCCTCACTCTCCTCCAGCCTGGCCTGGTACTCCAGCATCAGCTTCTGCGTCGTCTCCTCCTGGCACTTGAAGCGAGTCTCGTATTCCTCCAGCTTCTTGTTGGAGATGCGAAGCTTGTCCTGCAGCACCACTAGGTCCTGCTGGTACTACAGCACGCAAGGACAGACCAGGAGGAGAAAACACATGTGGCATGTTACCTAGCACGGCTTTGCCCTTGCCAGGGTTTCCCCATAACCTGATTATGCCCCTCTCCTTGCATTAGACTAGCTGCAAACCCGTATCAGATAACCCCGCTTGCCGACACCTCCTCTTCCGTCTTCTCCACACTGCGCTAGGAGCGATGCTGCGTTCCACTGGGCAGGCAGGTCACTGGCAGGTTCAGAGAATGGGTTGTTAGCAGAGTCTGGCATTTCACACGGGGAATGCAGGTTAGAGTGAGTGAATGGCAAAGGCATCTGGCATCTTCCTCACGCTACCAGCGCAGGGCTAAACGCAGGCAGGAGAAGCTGCACTGGTGGGATTTTGGGTTTACACAGGAGCTCTTCAGTCTACGACAATCAATGCGGGCGCTTCGGCGCTGCTGGAAGCCAAGCAGCGGCTGTTAGCGCTGCCCGCTCCTGCCGGGCCGCGGGCTCCGCAGCAGCGGCAGGCGCAGGCCACGACCGTCTCGGCACAAAGCGGTCGCCCTTCATCGAGGCGAGGGCAACGCGCTGGCGAGAGCGGGGGCAGCGAGCACTGCTGCCTTTCGGGGCCCACCGTTTTAAACAACGCAATTATCTGTCAAACCAGGGTTCAATCCGAGAAGAGCTGCTGCATGAAGCCAAGACCCCACAGTTGTACTGTTTGTTCAGATGAAGCTAAAAAGCAGCAGCAGAAGAATCACATAAAGCAATCAAAAAGATTAAGAGCTTGCTAACTCAGTAAAACTGGGTTCAGCTATTGCAGAAGCACGGCATTCAGTACAACGTGCTTTGCTAAAGGAAAATCCAGCGCGTAGCTGTACAAAAACTCCTCCACTTTAGTTTCAAAAATTAGCTCTGGAGCTTGTCTTTAAATGAAAGTCTCAACTAGNCGCACCGAGATGCTCCCAGGACCCGCAGCTGTGCGTTCGAGCACAAAGGAAACACGTGGTCACTGGCACTACCTCTGCCTATGCACAGACCAACAGTCTAGAACCAGTCTCTTTTCTGGCTCTCACTCTTCTCTGCAGCCCCCTGCGGCAGACCGTCCCAAAGCTTACGTGATAGAGGACGGTGAAGGCTGACCCACTTATGGGGGCGGATTAACAGCACCAAGCTGGCTGGGCTCAGGTGAAGGTGAAGCTAGCTGCACTGAACTATGCCCCAGACAAATGCAAACATCGCGTCCCGCTGGGTGGGAGAAAGGGATTTATAGCTAGGAGTTACGGGATGGTGATGAGAGCTTTGGCTAAACATCGGGAAAAGAACATTTTGATCATTACATCTACTGCTCATATGAAATGAACAGAAGAGCAAGCCTGCCGGATCCTCCCAGAAGTGGGGCAGGCTGCCAGCTCTCCCCTCTTCAAGATTTGCCTTTGTCAACCTGGAAAATGTCAGGGTTTTCCTTGTCCTCGGAAACACTGAGGGCGGAACCAAAGAGTCAGGGCTTGAGATCCTCCCCCGCTTCCGGGGGGCCCTAACCCACAAGGGCAGAAAGTGAATAAATGCTGGAAAACCCACACGGGAAACCTGCCTGCACCTCCCAATCCTCCTGAGCAGGGGTCAGCTCTAACGCCAGCCAGGCTGCCCGCCTTACTGCCACCTCCAGCACTCCCGCCTCCCCTGTACCTGCTGATGATGCCCTTCATCTGGATCTCCTTATCCTCCTGCTGTCTCCGGAGCCGCTCCTCACTCTCCTCCAGCCTGGCCTGGTACTCCAGCATCAGCTTCTGCGTCGTCTCCTCCTGGCACTTGAAGCGAGTCTCGTATTCCTCCAGCTTCTTGTTGGAGATGCGAAGCTTGTCCTGCAGCACCACTAGGTCCTGCTGGTACTACAGCACGCAAGGACAGACCAGGAGGAGAAAACACATGTGGCATGTTACCTAGCACGGCTTTGCCCTTGCCAGGGTTTCCCCATAACCTGATTATGCCCCTCTCCTTGCATTAGACTAGCTGCAAACCCGTATCAGATAACCCCGCTTGCCGACACCTCCTCTTCCGTCTTCTCCACACTGCGCTAGGAGCGATGCTGCGTTCCACTGGGCAGGCAGGTCACTGGCAGGTTCAGAGAATGGGTTGTTAGCAGAGTCTGGCATTTCACACGGGGAATGCAGGTTAGAGTGAGTGAATGGCAAAGGCATCTGGCATCTTCCTCACGCTACCAGCGCAGGGCTAAACGCAGGCAGGAGAAGCTGCACTGGTGGGATTTTGGGTTTACACAGGAGCTCTTCAGTCTACGACAATCAATGCGGGCGCTTCGGCGCTGCTGGAAGCCAAGCAGCGGCTGTTAGCGCTGCCCGCTCCTGCCGGGCCGCGGGCTCCGCAGCAGCGGCAGGCGCAGGCCACGACCGTCTCGGCACAAAGCGGTCGCCCTTCATCGAGGCGAGGGCAACGCGCTGGCGAGAGCGGGGGCAGCGAGCACTGCTGCCTTTCGGGGCCCACCGTTTTAAACAACGCAATTATCTGTCAAACCAGGGTTCAATCCAAGAAGAGCTGCTGCATGAAGCCAAGACCCCACAGTTGTACTGTTTGTTCAGATGAAGCTAAAAAGCAGCAGCAGAAGAATCACATAAAGCAATCAAAAAGATTAAGAGCTTGCTAACTCAGTAAAACTGGGTTCAGCTATTGCAGAAGCACGGCATTCAGTACAACGTGCTTTGCTAAAGGAAAATCCAGCGCGTAGCTGTACAAAAACTCCTCCACTTTAGTTTCAAAAATTAGCTCTGGAGCTTGTCTTTAAATGAAAGTCTCAACTAGAATAACCTTCGAATAATTAACACGCAGCTGATAATTTGACAAGCTGCTTTTAGAGTCAGATATGGGAAAACGACTTGCACCTGAGTCACGAGGCTGCTGGAAAGCCGCAAGCGTTATGCACGAACTGACAGAAATGCACTTAATTGTCTTGACTTGGCTAGCTGAAAACACGGCCCTCCCCTCTGGCCATCGCCACTTGTTTAGGCCCTCGGACGAGGGACTTGGTGCTGTCCCAGTTTCGAGACTCCTGCCGGGGGGTTTGAGCACAGCAGCTCTCTGAGAGGGAACGCAGCCAGGCTGCTGCCCGTCCACAGCTCAGGTGGGACTCCCAGCTCACGTAAATCCACATTGCTCTCCTACTACCACTCCACCAACTGCTGGCTGACAGCAGAAGTAACTGCAACAAGTCTCGAGGATTGAAAATTTATGCTGCCATGTCTTTCTGAATTGCCACAGCGCGTGAGCCGTGGCAGGCGGATGGCAGGGCCTCTGAGCTCCTCCTGCCCGGGCCAGGCCAGGTACAACAGACCACTCTGTTCTTCCTTTAGCAAAGCCTTTCCTGCGGCACTGAAACGACACAGTTTGCACATGTAACCTGGAGCGATGAGGGAACACAAACGCCCGTACAGTTACACAGAAGCACTGGAGTCAGACAGAACGGAGTTGCTTGAACAGGAAAGATTACATACCTACCCTAGCCTTAAAATAGCAGCAGCGTAAGTGAGCTCAAATGATAGCGGGAGAGGCCTCAGAGACCGAAGGAGTCGCTCCTGTCTCTAGAACACTTGTCTCGTTCTCAGCTACCATTCACGTCTTACAGTAATGGGGAGAGAGATTATGCTAATGGCGATCTTTAATGTCAGTGACTGATGTGACAGCAAAGTAACACAAAATGCTGCATGGGAATGAGACAGCAGGCTCCTGGGGGTGCGGGCTCCCTCTGAACCTGGGACAGGGACCGGTTTGCTGCAACACCGGCACAGTTCATAATCCCACCATCGTCTACTCTGAGCAGGCCCTGTGCTGGCGAGCCCCTCCCTACGTGGGATGGGGCGAGCCTGGCGCGCATCGCGGTGCAGCGGCCTCTTGGGCCAGCATGGAAATAGAGCGGTCCCCGTGAGTGCTCACCTAGCAAAAGCTGAGCCCGTTTCACAGGAACGGGGCCCAGGAAGGGGTCAGTGACAGCGCCTGGCATGCACAGCGCCCACACCGCAGGGCCAGCGGCCTGCCTGCGGGAGATGGCGGGCGTGAGCTGGAGAAGGCCAGCACCTGTCTCTTAGCGTGCGGTCCTGTGGCATTTCACCTCACTCCAGCTCCACTGCGACAGCAAAGCTCGTCACTGTCACCTCGGTTACAGACTCAAATGAGCACTGAAGCCTCTCTGAAGCCCTTCAGTGGCTAAATGCAGCGATACCCCGGTGCCTCACGCACCAGTCTGACGCCGCCTTCCCCTTGATTTGCTGCTGACCCGTGCCTCTGCTTAGGTGGCAGGCAAGATTTCTATACCTCTGCAAACAAAGTCTGCTACACGTGTCGGCTGTTCTCTGATCAGTACATGTCTGTGGATTTACAGGAAAACCCAAGGAGCAGAAAACCAGCAAGACAGGGGCTGAATCCTCACAGAACTCTGCCACGCTGTTCCTGGGGCAGCTGGCAGCTGTCGCCTTGTACCTCCCCGTCCCTATGATCCCTGCCTGTGGCATTTCACTTGAATTTAAGAGGTGACAGGCCCAAAACGACACAGCACAGGAAAATGAGAACAGGAAGGCTATCGTAACAAAACTAGAAATGTTTCTGTGCTGGAAAAACAGGAACGGCTCAGGGAGGGCGATGTTGGCAGTGCTGTGGGACCATGTGGCAACACGTGGCTGGCGTGACACAAGAGCAGCACACTGAGGAAACGTCCCAAATGCTAACTGTGCACAACTGCAGCGGTCCTGGCTGAGCCAGGCTGCTGAGAAAGCACCTTGCAGAAGCAGCCAGCAGCAAAGGTGGGATCTTCTCGGCTCTTGACTGCCGGGCCCTTACTTCTAAGCCTCCTCCTCCACCCCTAACCAGGCCTACTCTGTCTCTTCCCTGCTTCTCCCACCAAATACTCTGGAACCGACTTCCTGCCAGGGCCCCAGCGTGCTCAGGCCCTAGGCTGTGTGACACAGCCATAAGCTCCGGGCAGCGTCACCGCGCCACTGAAGTCTCCCCAGGCCCCACTGCTGTCTCTGAGACCAGAATCTGGACTTCTTAGGTCTGTTTACAGCCGTTTGCTATGGAAGCTGCTTCTTGCTACATGTCCCTGTGCTGAGGCACGAGGCTGCGTGTACCTTACGCTCATCTCTTTTACAGGCGTGCTTAATTCACTTTCTAAGGTTTCTCTCCCTGCGGCCAGGGGCAGTAGGGACAGGGGAAGTGACAGGCACGAGCTGGCTTCAGCTTGTAGCAGAGCGGCACCAGCACTTGACTCCCAGCTCCCATTTTTCCTCACTTGCTTTCATCAGAGGGTAATTCCAGTCACTGAGTGCGTGAAAACCTCCCAAACCTTCCCCAGAAGCGCCCCGTGAGGCTGAGCAGCCAGGCGCGGAGCAGACTGGCAGCCCTCTCTCCTGGGCAGCGACTGCCACGCAGCCCACCTTGGCCCCAGGGTGCTCAAATGAACGCCATTCAAGGAAATCCTCTCTCTATTTAGAAACTTGTTTCAATCCAATCAGGTTTTACCTTTTCTGCTTGGCTGAGCTCGTCCTTATTCCTGAGCTTATCCCTGTGCTTGGAATCTGGGTCAATGCTTTCATCTTCTAAAAACTGCATGTTCATATTCAAAAGCCAAGCAGCAGTGCGGTCCAGGGCATTGGGGTTCACAGGAGAAGGGGCCTACAATGAAACATACAACCATAACAAAAGAAAAACCTGTAACGGAAATGGTCATGAAGCTGGAGAGAGAGAGAATTTCCTTCCAAGCAAGCCCTCTCCCATGCTGCTCAAATAGCAACGAACAAGTCTGAGCTACCAGAGCGGTCGGGGCTGGGGGGTAGGAACGACTCCTGTTCTGCACCTGCACGTTACTTCAGGTCAGAGCGCCTTTGCTGGGGCCAGTCCGTCCCTGCGCACGCCCACAGAACGGACGTACGGCGGCGTGCTGCGGGGCGTCCTGCTGAAAGCAACGGGCTGAGGTTTCCGAGCAGGTGCTGTCACCTCAGGAGGACACGACCTGAGAAGCGCAGAGCCGCAGGCAAACGGAGTGGCTTCACGCGGTGTACTCACGCCGCAAGCAGAGATTTCACTGAATTCTTCAGCCTCTTTCACGGAGCCATGTTTTTGCTTGAGGTGGAGATTTCGTACAGATAAAACCAGATCTGCAAACTGGCACGCTACTTTTGGTCACGCTGGTGCCTTCTTGGAAAAGAAACGTTTCTTTTTGGTGGAGACTACACTTCTGATGCTGGAGAGGTCTAAACGCTTGACATCTTTAGTAGCTCAACTCTAGGTTTGGTCATGCAGCTATGGGAGCTCAAGGAGCAGTGCTGTTCCACCGTCAGTGAGCTAGAGCCGCGGCTGCTGCTTTTCAGCCCTAGACTGGGCAGGGACTGCAAATGGCATTGCCTAAATATTTTCCAACCACATTACAAGGTTGAGGAAGTGAACTCCAGCTATTTCCTCTTCATCCTGGCTCATTATAAACAGCAGTACACAGTTTCTTGGATGAACATAAGGGATCTGGATGACTTGGTCAAGGGAATTCAAGTTAACGAGTCAGAAATGTCAGGGGCTTTCTCATTTCAAACCTCTGGACAGCGGAGCAATCCAGGCACCGGCAACCAGCAGAACGGGCGGTTCTCTGCTCAGGAGGAGCGGAGACTGCTTTAATCACCTCACTGCGGTTGGGGGCTTTCCCATGCCGTCTTTCAGTCTGGTCTTCTACTTCCAGAATTTTACATCAGAAGTTTCAGACTCAGATCATGAACACCACTTGCTATAAATCCTCACCTGGCTTGTGGCTTTCCGTATTTTCTTGCACCTCCAGCTCGGTGGCTGCACAGAAGTTCTAGCTCCCAGGAGCAGTGGCCACTCGGGTTTGTTTCAGCAGCGTAAAGGCCACTGGTAAAGGATGTCAATGCATAGAGCTGAGGCCACCATGCACGGGTCCTTCGAGGCAGAAGGACCTTTCTTCCTTCTCTGAAGAAGTAAAAAAGGAGATCTGATCTGATCAGTTCAGCAGATGAACTTACAGATGCAGAGGAAGCGCTTCTGGATGGCAGGAGTGAGTCCATGGACTAAAGTGGCCACCAAATGGCATTTCCTTGCTCTCAAACAGCAATTAATCCCACCGACTGTAAGCAAGCAGTTTTGTTGCTTCCAGATGCTGCTAACATACAAGTGAAATGCGCAGGTTAAGGGTAGGAGAGGCATTCTGACAACTTCAGATCTTGAGAGAAACTTTGAGAGGACAACAGAGGTGGGTGGAGGAAAGAGCCGCAAACGCAACTTGGCCAGGGCTTTCCGAAGGTCACCCGGAGTTCACTGTTCGTCTTTCTGGAAGAAACTCGGCTCCCAAACAGGCTGCTGCTGCTGCTTGCAGAGCTCTGTGCAATCTGTACCTAATGAGTATCGATCCACATTATACAAATGCTGCTACGTGGCATGCTTGCTAATGTCAGCGCTTATGAATCAATACCGTATGCACAGCACAGCTCCGGCTGGGGCTGACAAAACAGCCGTCAACGGGCAGCCCTGACAACGGCCTCCGTGGCTGCCTTGCATGGGAGAGGCAGTCACACCACCTCCGTTGCTCTTTCAACACCGTACTGCTGAAAAGGTGCCTTAAAACTGTGTCTGGGCTGAGATGCAGCGAGCTCTTGCCGGTTGTCCACATCGTCTGGGTTTGCACTACTTTTAAAACTCTTCCTTTAGGCACCGAGAGACCCCACTGTGTTAATTTTTTATGGGGTTCGTTCTGAAATGTACAATGAATGAGCACTAGGAAAACAATTTATCCACACCAGGAAAACCAGAGGGCCCTGGGTCTGTGGCCTACCGCTTTCAGTCTCAGCACCACAAACAGTGAAGTTTATTTCTGTGCAGCCCAGCGTGCGGTCTGGGACCTGCAGAGCTCTGCACAGCAGGAACTCCACTCTTGCGGGGAGCACGCTCCTTCCTTACTGCTCTCACCTCCCCAGACGCACTCACAGGAGGGTCTCACAGAGCAAACAAATAGGAGCGTCCAGGAGTGCTGGGGCCTTGCTGGGACAGGAGCGGCATCAGGGAGACTCCTAGTTACAAGAGAAGATTAGGGCCTGGTCCGAGCCTGGGAGATGGCGCGGGGTTGACTATGGCATGGGATGAGAGCCTGGGCATGGAGAGGCAAAGCAGTGACAAGATGGTAGTGCAGGACAGAGGCATGGCTGCCATCGCCCTCGTGTCTCTGCCACCTACCGCCTTGCGGCAGGCACGCGCCAACGTGCCGCGCAACGGAGGAACAGAGAACGAACGCTGGTCTGCGTCCCCGTCCCTGGAGGGCCTCTGTCTCAGGCCAAGCTGGGTGCAACAGCCAAGGTCCATCCCCACATGCAATGCCAGCATGGGGCTGGCACTGCTGCGGTAACGCCCCTCCCGTTGCAGCAATCCCCACTGGCCAATTTCTTCTCTGAGTTCGCGGGCTGACCCCACCTAGCCCCTTCAACGCCCAGAGCTGGTACAACCTCCAAACTCACCTGTTTGTGCATCGTGCGCTGCTTCATCTCAGGGCTGTCGCCCTTGGAGGAGGAGGACTGCTGCCGCAGGCGGGCCCCGCTGCCCGGCCAGTCTGGCGAGGAGGACATCATGCTGCCGCTGGAGGGTCGCTGGTACTGAACCGTGTTCAGCAACGAGGGCGGCGTCCGGCCCCGGGTGACAGGCGGGGGTGGCGGGGGCGGCTGGNAGGCGGGCCCCGCTGCCCGGCCAGTCTGGCGAGGAGGACATCATGCTGCCGCTGGAGGGTCGCTGGTACTGAACCGTGTTCAGCAACGAGGGCGGCGTCCGGCCCCGGGTGACAGGCGGGGGTGGCGGGGGCGGCTGGTCTATCCGCCTCTGCGGTCCAGCGCTGTTCTGCCGTGGCATGGTGGGCTGGCCGCCCTTCTCCGTCAGCGAGAGCTGCCGGCGGGCCAGCTCCCCTGTCCGGCGGGTGAAGTCCTCACTGGTGGCCGGGGTGGCAAAGCCATGCTTGTTGGCCGTCAGCTCC
>VZSC01015661.1:0-12497 GCA_013398225.1 Steatornis caripensis
ACTGGGGTTGTTTAGCCTGGAGAAAAGGAGGCTCATCCATGTCACAGTTCATTAAGTGCCGCACCTCGTTAAGTGATCACCAGTTTACTTTACACTGGGGAGCTGCTGTGCTGTTTGCATTGCAGGACTGAGCTGAAGTCCATAGGTTGCTGCTTTCAACGATACAGGGACCAGCACAGAGGAGAAGCTTGTGTGAAAAGCCAATAACCCCAGAAGGTTATTAGCGGTTTTCTCTTACTACTTCTGAAGGAGGTTTTGGCTCACTCAGCAGAGGTGTTTTCAGGAGACATACTAAATAGATGTCTGAAAAATTTGGAAGCGCTGACCACAGAGGTCCCGGTACAGATCCCGGAGATACAGGATTAAAACCCCTCCAGCTGCCATGTCGCTGGGGACACTCAGCCAGTGAAGGTGACAGCAGGAGCTTTAGGGACTGAAATCTCAGCGTTGCCAAACCAAATGTAGACTAAAGCGTAACACGATGGCTATGTTATCACACCGATGGAGGAATCCGTAAGAGGACCTGCACTCCCAGGGACTGGGAATAGCTGTCCTTTTAAGAGAGCCCCACCGGCTTTCCCAAAATTGTGAGCAGTTTCTTGCTAGAGGCTGGTGCCACAGCAGGAAACTGAGGGCCCTGCTCAGGTTGAATGAAGCCCTCAGTTCCCTGTGGATGGGTCCTTAAAGATAAGGAGCAGCAGAATGGCTGTACTTACTACAGAGACTGCACTGAATGACACGGGATGGCAGTACGTCACATCGGTGCGGCTCTGAGCTCACCACAGGGCTGATCTTACGTCAATGCAATAAACACAAAGGCTAGGGCACAGCAGCTAGTAAGGAGCCAGTTTTAGCAACAGCACCAGGCCCTGCAACACGCTGCATTTAACCAGACAGCAGAAGACCTCAAGCTGTAATTGTTAAGTACAGAAAAAGATACCTTCATCAGCCTGTTCCATGAGTATTGCTCTGGGTCTGTCCTAGAAGAACCCTTAGCACCTAAGCAAGTCCTGCCCTTAAGGAGAGGAGGAATAACATCTGGATGAAACGTGTTGCCCGGGCAGATCCCTTGCAGGCTGGGTTCATCCAGGCAGATTGTCATCCCAGGAAGCAGACCCTTGAAGTGAGCGGCTCCTAAGAGCCAAGGCAGCTCCCACGGGTCTTGGTAACGCGGAATAGGACTGTTTGAAAGCCCTCATTTTTCCTGCTTCACACTGGTAATGCTATGGTTCCTAATGACATGACTTCCTCAGCACACACAAAGCACCTCTCAAGCCAGCATGTGTTTCACTTGTGCAAAACAGGCTTAGCAGTGGATACGACATTTCTAGGGAGACTAAGTCACACGCTCCCTCCATGGGAGGCGACGCCAAGACATCAAACCAAGCCGGAGAACTTGGGTGTGGTGGGTTGACCCCTGCCAGAAGCTAAACACCTGCCCAGCCTTTTACTCACTCCCCTCTTTTGCAGGATAGGATGAAAACAGAAGGAAGGTGAGAAGACTTGTGGGTTGAGGTAGTAAGAGCCCAACAGGGAAAACAAAAGCTGAATGCGTAAGCAAAGCAAAAAGAGGAATTCAATCCCTACTTCCCATTGGCAGGCAGATACCCAGCCACTGCTTGGGAAGCAGGGCCTTAGCATAATGGTTGCTTGAGAAGGCAAACACCATAACCATGAACGTCCTCCCTTCCTCCTGTTGTCCCTGAGCTTTTATTGCTGAGCATGACATCATACGGTATAGAATATCCCTTTGCTTAGTTTGGGCTGTTGGTCCCTGACTCAGAGGTGGTGGTCGTGTTCTTCATACACAAAGGGCCGTTCTAGGTAGCACACCATCCACTGGACAGTGGAATGGTTTTCCATCTATTCTCATTTTCTGATTAACCCACGAGCACTCACCTGGATTCACTGCTTCTCGAAATTCAGAAGGATACATTTGGTCTTTGAGGTCATGAGGTTGTTAATTCACGCAGACCCCATTTCTTCCACACAGAGATTCAGCAGAAAAACAGGCACACCCAATGAGGTTTAAGCAGCAGGACTGAAAGACCATCATCTTGCTTTTTTTCCTAGCGACTGTCCGATAGGCTCTGGGAAAAAAAGAAAAAAAATCCTTTATTTTTCAGATGGAGGACTTTGGTATTTCCTTTTCCTATTTAAAAAACAATCTGGTTTTGGCATCCAGTAAGATTTTGTAGCTCCAAGCACTCTGCCTTCTACCTTAGAAAAGGGAAGTCCCTGCCCCTCAAAAAGAAGATAAATTAAAATCCCATGCAGTCCACCTCCCCGCCTCAACCCAAAACCCACAAATGGACTTGCACCATTCCTTTTTCCTTCTCCGTAGATTAATAGGGTTTGGTTTCCCAGTATTTACGTGCAGATAGCGGTACGCCCTAAGTGAGCTGCCACCACCTGGAGACCAGGTCCTGGACCATAGCAGCCGACTCGCATCACAGCGACTGTCAAAACACACTGGGAAATGCCCCCCAGCCCCAATGATCAGGATAAGGAGGAGGAAGAGCAGAGCCAAGGGGATGCCCCAATGCCCCTGGAAGGGTGCTCTCTGCTTGGTGGCCTCACCACACAATGGTGAGCTCCTTCCCCAGGGCAGGCAAAGTCTCCGCATGCATCTAGGGACACCACAAGCCACAGAGACTCAGGATCCCGAAGACCAGCTCCCCAACCCCATCTCAGCGGAGAGCAGAAGGACACGCTGGATGCCAGACAGAATGTAGCCACCTCCTCTGTGATTAGCCCTTTTGCAAATTGACTTGCTCTGTGCCCTCTGCTCTGCTTAATTGATCCACTGCCCATCTCCGGCAAACAAACTGTTCTCCTGTCTCATTCATAATAAGCTTCAAATAAAGTGTGCTTCTGCCTGAGCGAACGCCCTTCAGGGGTACTTCACATTGCCACAGTGTGTAAGGCTTTCCCTGAAGTTTGCATTTTTACAATGCTGGGTCTCCACTATGGCCCCTGGCGCCACACTTAATCTATTTCAAGAGATGTAGAGACTTATCTTGCTTAAACAACTTGGCTAGAAAGGCAAAGCTTGCTTTAAACCAAGTTCTTTCCATCCTCGCTTTTCCCTACAACCAGCTGAGTTTTGCTTTTTCATCCTGAAAGCAAAGAAGAAAACCGTTTCTTGACCCAGCTCTAAGAACCCATCAAATCAAAGCACAATCCAGTTGAAACCGAGCAAGAGGCATAAGAATTCAAGTCCTTGTGGGATCTGAGGACCAGCAGCTGTTGCAGTTGATTCAACCTGGTCTTGCTGCTAGAGGAGCATCACTGAGGAAATCAGTGAGGCCAAATGCCCCCCAAAGCATGCTTCGAGCAAGCAGCCAGTGTGCCCGGGAGATACAACCCACAGCTGTGAAATCCCACCACAAGCTTGTCATTTACTCCAGACCTAATGGTGGTACAGAAATACTGCTGAGGCAGCAGCCGTCACTGCTGATGAACAGGGAGGAGCTCACATTTGAGCTTCCTCGCACCCTTCTCATGTATTTCCAGCACACAGACCAAACGCAAGCAGAAGGTGCCCAAATGCCATCCAACCAGCATTTCTGTAGTGATCCTAGACCCCTCTGAAGAGCTTGTGCGCAAAGGAACTCAGTGAAACACATCAGGACAAGGGGGCTGGATCTCGCTTGCATTCACACAGATTTAGAAAGCAAATCAACTCCACCAGGTGTATTATTAGCACAAGAAAGGCCTAAAATGCCATCTTGTTTTGCTGTCAGTCCTGGTAAGAAGCATCTCGCCAAAGAGGGAGCTCCCATGTTTGTGCAGGATGGTTTTGGGGAGCAAGGAACTCCTCAGCATCAGGAGGCATGGATCCATCTGCTCCGGTTTTGTCTTTGTATCTACGTATCATGGGGGGGGGAAAGACCAAGAGATCAAGGTCCCCCAGCCTCTTCCCAGTTGCTCCGAGATGGGCGGCAAGCCACAAATGCACACCCAACAGCACGGTGCAGTGCAAAGGTCTTTCGCCTCGATTGGTGCTGGCATCTTCTCATCACACAGTCTGCCTTGCTCAGAGCCACCGAGAGCAGATTTGGAGCACGGGCTGGGCAGGATGTTGCAACAGCTGGGATCAGAGCTTCTTCCCAGCTGGAGTCTAAAATAACTATGAGATTACCTCCTCAGGGGCACAGCCAGCACAGTCAACACTTGGCCTGTTCCTCTCCCAGCTTGCGACAGTCTCGCCTGGCTTCCCTTCCACCTTTCTTCAAAGCCTCCTTCACTGCAGGAACTTTATTCTTGAGGAGGGGAAAGAGAGGGCTGAGCTTCCCCACTGCCATGCTCCTCCTGCTCTCGCCCGGGTGCCACGTCCCATGGCGGGTGACTTGCAGGCAGGCTGCGGCGAGCCCCTTTCCATGCCCAGCTGTCTGGCTGCCACACGCTATCTGTACCCCACCGCGCTCCCGAGAGTGCTCCTTTCCTGCCCGCACTGGAAAAGACATCCCCGAGTCAACTGCTTGCAGGCATACGGACACCTTGGGAAAACAACTCAGAAATTAACTGCAGGTAAATACTTGAAGGGCAGAATCAGATCTATAAACCCCAGGATCAAATGCATAAACCCTCCTCCTTCTCCAGGGGTGGGAGAGGAGAAGCCAGTTTCTGCAGAGGCTCCTGTTCAGAGGTAAAGTTGACCTGGCAAACTGCAGCTGATCTTCCCTTGGGGAAGACCTGAGCCACGTGGGATCACTGTAACTCAGAGGGCACCTCAGAAGAGTCCAGCCCAATGCGTCTTGTTACGCTCCACACATTAGCTCAAGGAACTCTTACCCACTGACCCCACAGGAAGGCAACAAGAGCTGAGCAAAAGCAAGGATCTTCCAAAGACACTATGCACCGTGCTGGCCTCACCAACAGCAGGGACGACAGGTTCAGTGTCAACTTCTGTCCCTAGGGTTGATGCAGGGCTCAATCCACCTCTGAGCTCCTGCACTTTGGGTGCAGACGTCACGTTGCTTGTTTGCTAGATCTGTTACTGCTGGGCTCTGCTTTCTGCAAAGCAATTCCAGCTACTGATTTTGCAGAGGGCCAATGTGCAAATGGATTTTTGTCTCTCCTTCGAGAGCTGCGGTTCCCTTTCCCTTGTGTGGCCAGGCCACCACCAGCATGGGCTGGGGTTTTTTTAACACATGCTATTTCAGGCTCAAGCCAAGGGTTTTTCTGGTACGAACCGTTCTGTGAAAAGGCAGCAAGCACAGAGATGCAAACTGTTCTTGGGCAATCTTGCAATAGCCATTTCCTCCCCTGAAGAGTCAAAACCACTAGAAATGGCTGGAACAGCTGGTGCTGGAGCCCAGCACCAATGCAGAGGACTGCGCAAGGTGGATGTGGCGCTCAGTCCACGTGTTCCATTTGGAAATCCTCTCTGATGCGTTTGAGGGTTTAGCAACCGCTGCTGAGAGCTGGCCAGGAAGAGGGGAATGAATGATTTGGGTGGGTGGAGGGGGGTGGAATTAAAAGCAGACACGGGACACCACGACACCAAACAGCCCTGGAACACCTCTCTGCTCAGTGTAAAGCCATCTGGAGACATACCAGCGAGATAACAGCAACAATACATCTGTTAGCAAAGGCAGGAGCTCCTCACAGGTGCAAAACAGCAACAGGCTGCCCACACGTCAGGAGAAGGGGCGAGGACAGCAACACACAGTTATAGCCAAGAAACAGTGCTGAAGTAACCAGCAACCAGGATGGGTGACTCCAACACTGGCAGATGCTAGGTAGTTTAGCACAAAGCTAATGCCATTCTGCCCCAAAACAGCAAAGTTTCATGAGAAGGGATCCAGCAGACACGACCTCAGTGATGCTGTGAGGGTACAAATCGGCAAAGCAACACAGCCCCCGTTGCCTCCCTAAGAAAAAAAGGGTGACTCTGCAGAAGCCGGGCCTCGTGGTCCTGAAGAACTACCCCATCACAGCCGCGCGTTAGCCAAGCAAGACCGATCGTCAGTGCTCATTGGTGAATCGATGCCAGAGAAGGATGGATGCTCCTTCTTGGCCTCCCAGTCTCCTAGCGCTGCGCCGGTGTCCAGCGAGACCGACGCAGGAGAGGCTGACTTCACCCTCTTTGGTTACAGATACGTCAGCAGCCCGGGTCCTTGCCTGTCTCAGACACGCTGTTGCTGGTCCCCAGGCACCTCTGGTGGTTTAGGTCACTCCCATGTAGGTGTTCCTCCTGCCCACCTAAAATTAAAGTCTCCTCAAACTTTGTGTAAGGTAAGAAATGTAACACGAAAGCCAACCTGCTCCCGGTTGAAAAGAAGTGTTGCACTGGAGGTTAAACAGAGCGATGAGTTTTGACTCTGGCTTTCTAAAGCCCATCGAGTAAACTGAAGTAAGTTTCAGTATGAAATTTGAAATTGAAATTAAACAGGGGAGCTGAAAACATTTCCTTTAGAAAGGTTTCACATTAGATTCGAGATTGGGTTTTGTGACACACACATTTATCAAGCAACATGAAAAGTTTCAGTCCATCCAAATCCCTCTTACCTAGGTCCAGGAAATACTGATAAAAATAACAGTAACAACAACAATCCCCATCATCCCCATCATCCTCCCATTATTCAGAAGTACCTCCAGGACAATGGCTGACGTGCTCCATCATTCTTTGTATCACCAGCCAGGCTCGGAAAGTCTTTGGACCTATCAAAAGGATACACGACCGGATTCCTTTGGGCAGACGATCTAACGCCCATCACACGTGAAGCTCGTGGGCACAGAAGGTTGCGTATGCGGCTGGCCACTCAGCTCAGCGTTGGGTACAAAGCATTGCGAATGCCGCACGTGCTGAAGCACGTGTGCATTAGAAGAGGCTTTACACCTTGGCAAAGTGGGTTTTTTTAAATAATTTAAAGCAAAATTAAAGGTGTCTCAGCTGTTCCCCAGGAACACGCTAGTTAACTTTGCACCCACTATCCCAGGTGTCCCAAGTCAGGACACAGCACCAGTCCGTGGTTACCCTCTCACCCACCACGGCTCTGGCACTGAGCCGCAGCCAGCAAAGAGCACGCAGGCCAGGCATGAACAAACACCACCGGCCACGTCCGCCTTCATCTCTATTTAATGCACCAACCATCAGAACCCGTTCTGCTCTACTGCCCACAGCTCCAGCCCCCGCGTATAACGGATGCTGCGTGTAGGCGGTGTGGGCAATCACCAGGCTGAGCTTTTATAGAAACATTTACCTTGCTCTCTGCTGCCTTGGGGCTCTGGGATACATCTGCTCCCAGCCTCTGTGATGCCACCTGGGGACCGGTGCTTTCAGCCTCGGGAATGCAGGCAGCAGCAGGCGTTACCTCTCCCAGCTGGCTCGAGCCCAGAGCTTCCTTTTGCTGCAGGCTGTGGCTCACAGACCCCCGGCCCTGGCTGCAGCTTGGGAAAACGGTGGGCAGCAGGGCAAAGGAGGAAAATGCAGAGGGGGGAAAAAAAAAATATAAAAGAATCCCCTTTGCTCTCCTCCTCCCCCCCTGCATGAATGCCATGAGAAGTGCTAAATCTGCTCTCTCAGAGATATAACCTCTCTGAGTTATAACCCAGCAAGGCACCAACAGAGCCTCAGTGCTCTCGCCATCACTCCCAGGTCAGCCGCATCCCCCGCTGTTGGCGAGGGGACACCAGGGGCTGTTCCTTGAGAGGGCACGGGGCTTACCCAGGATCAGCCCCCTCCTCACCACTGACCCCCATCTCCCAGTGCAAAGAGGCTGCAGCTCCTCAGTGCCTGCGAGACACCTGACTGGACAGTAACTGGACTTCGATTTGCTCAGGCTGTTCAAACATTAACGTGACTACCGTAAGGTTCTCTTGGATCCACGCGCAAGTCAGGTCTTTTTGGCTGCCCACAACCACGCGGCAGAGTCGACAGCAGGCCTGCGGCGTGGAGGCAGAGCAGAATGCACGGAGGGTGCGGGATTAGGAGGATGTAGGCCGGGTGTAGGACTTCCACCTCCCCAGTACAGCCAGAGCAAGGCCACTCAAACATGTTTTACCGAGGCGCGAGGAGGCTCAGGCCAGGAGGCACCTCAAGCCTTCCTGCCCTTCCCTGGACAGAGCCGAGCCCAGAGCTACACAAGCACCCCCAAATCTCTGCATCCTCTTTTTTCACACCTTCCTCGGGTTCATCTGGCTCTTCAGGGGTGAACACATCCCACGAGACAACGCTCACCCCAAGTGCGCGAAGAAGAGTGCAACAGCACATCTGCCTGACCCCCCCTTTCCTTCTGCCGCGGCTCAGGGCGGGCTGTGGCTACCGGGATGCCGAACCGTGGCTTCTCCTTTGCTGCAGCTCATGCAGGAGGTTGCGCTCCAGCAAGGTTCCTGGGGCTGGCCCAGGGCGTTGCAAGTCACTGCCATCAGGCCTAGAGGAGGACAAACAGCAGCTGGTATGAGGATGGGCATGAATTATCGATGTGCTGGCCTCCTTGGAGAGCAGAGGGCACCTCCCACTGTCTGCAGTGACGATGGCTTTTGCTCCACAAACCTCACAGAAACACAGCACCGGACAAATTGACGCCGCGTTCGAGTAAAGCACGGCATCCCGGTGACAAAGCCAGGGCTGCAGTCCTCCCTAGGACACTTCGGCTGCTGGGAAGCTCTCGGGGCTGGGGAGACAAGCGGCAAGGAAGGAGAGAAACCAGTCAGGGTGTTCGGCAATAGCAGGATTGCCCACACATCCAGGACCTGGCTCAAGGAGAAAGTTTGCTTGCAGTCAGGTTGTTCTCAGCGCCCGGGATTCAACAGACCATCAGGAGCCAGTGACCTGCAGCTGCAAGGATGCTGTGGCGCCTGTGCTGCAGTGCTGAGAGCGGCCATCCCTCCATCCCCACCAGCGTGTGTGGTGCTGTCCGTAGCCAGCTCCTTAGGGAAAAAAAAGGGAGAAAAAGCAGAGCAGGGCACAGAAACTATAAAAGGTTTAATTCTCCAACCACGTCTCCATCAAACTCCAGAAATGTTACAATGCTGCCTTATTTTGTTAAGGACAAGCAGGTGCCACGCAGGGGTGGGAATGTTCTAAAATTCAGTGTTCAGAAAAACAAACCTGTGGTTTTTCTCATTTCCAGACTGAAAAAAAAAACAACAATGCAGGGGAAAAGAATCAGCTAGTTTGTCTTAAAAGACATTCTATATTATATAGACGTTTTATAAATATAGACATTTTGTATTTCAATAATCTCCATATAATTATATATTTTTATATATACAAGGCTGCACAACAGAGCTCACAGAAAACTTTGCGCTTTTACCCCAAGCCTGAGCAAACCTCCCGTTTCAAACCCCTGTACGAAAGAGCTTTCCTGGCCCTGCCCAGAGGAAGCTTCTGGTCCTGCAAATTGCAGATACCTTCTTAAACCAGAAAGGTCATACAGGATGAGCAAAAATCTCTCACACAAGTCTGTTGAGCCTTCTCCGTCGCCCTTCTCCATCAAATTTCTCCGTTCATTTCAAAATCGTTTCTGATTTTTTTTTTTAATGGAAAAAAACCCCCGACCCACCACCCAAATTTTACTTCGCACAAAGACCACACTGAATATTAAGAGCAGCCTTTTCACTTTAGAGCAACCAACTGTCCTTCTGGAGAATCTGCCCAGGTCCACATAAACCCACCTGACCTGCTGGTCTGTAGTTATCCCACCTGATTCTTTCTAAATATTGGCAGAATATTTGCTTTCCCCCTCAATTCCCTTAAAATCATCATATACATCACCAGGATCAGAAACTCAGCTGATTCTTTTAATATTCCTGTGCACCTGCTCTCCAAACCTACTGAGATTTAAATATTCAGGCTGTGAGCTGCTTTTAACCTGCTTGTTTCTTTTGAGAGACCGGGCTTCACCATCCCACCCAATCACTTCTCCCTCTCCACGTACGTGCGTGTTGATTCCCAAAGGGCACACGGAGTCTGCTTTCCCTAGAGAGGTCACAACCGACCTCCGGGCTGTCCCGTGAGCCCTCAGAAACACCGCATCACCAGGGCGTTTGAATCCATGACCCACCTCGAAGACCAGGTGGCATCACCCCGCAGGAGCTGACCAAAGGTGCTCCCACGATAAAGGGATGATGCTCATGAGCCAGACAGGCAGCGGCTGCGCCCACCGCAGGGCCCAGCCCTGCTCAGCCCCACAACCTCTCCTAGCACTTTGGAAAGTGTCCCCCAGGTACTTGTGAGGCTGCAGAGACCTCTGTGGCAGGAGCTGAAAGGCAGGCAGTGTGTGCGTGACATCCCAAAGGCTGCGAGTGCTTCCGGTGTGCGGTGACTGCGCTCCTGGCTGCCCGCCATCCCGACGACGGCTTCGCCTTCAGTTCTTCCACGCTACGCGTCCCACGTGCAGCACCCCACAGCATCAGATGCGACAACACCACAGAACCAAGAGCAATCGTACACAGAGGAGATTTTCTTCTCTGGGGGCTGAACATCACCCAGCAGCAGCTCGGATCTCCCTGAGCAGAGGGCTTCTTACAGGCAGGGCTAGCAGGAGCCAGAGCCTAGTGCCCAAACTCACCTGGAAGCTCACCTGCCCCCTTCTCCAGCCCTGTAAGCCCCAGCTGTTCACCAAAGGCACTGGACAAAGGTCCCCAGCTGGGTGCTCTCCACCACACGACCCGAGTTCACTCACAGGAACGAGGAAAAACAGCTACAAGCTGAGAAAGCTCCTCTGTAGGAGCCTTTGAGGGGCTCTGCCTTCCTCTGGTGGGGGGGGAAACACAGAGAAGGTGGTCTCTGAACCACCTCGACTGCACAGCATGCAGCCTCCGTCACGCAGGGGCGAGCCCTGCCTGCCTCCCTCGCACGCGGCTGCTGTCCTGGGTCTCCAGCAGCAGGACCCAGACTCCACTGCTGCAGCCAGCCGAACCCTGGCTGTGCTCCAGGTGGGCAAGAGAGACACAACCAGCAAAGGGAGATGTCGGGGCCTGAGGTCCAAAACCATTTATTGAAACAAAACAGATAAAAGTTCACATGAAACCAAAGCCGGACACGCAGGAGGAGGGATGATGCTTTGTCAGGTTTCTTAAAGGGTCGCCATATTTCTGACCTTTTGAGCAGCCTTTTAGTCCCATCCCACAGGATGCTACTTTGGGAAGGTAAGAGAGGGGTTTTTTTCCCCCGCCCTGCATTGGAGTGGCATAAAAATACATCTGTCGACTCATATTGTATACGTACTTAAGGGCTGTATTTATTTTCTGTGGGAAAATAACACTCTATCAGTACTTAAAATTAAGTATAATTTTCATTATCTTCTTTACCTTACTGAAAACTTTTCTTTTTTTATACAGTAAATCTGCAACTACTTATCTGCAATCTTTTTAGGCACAGATGCAAGGTATGATTTATATGCCAGTCTGCTCCTGCTGTTTGAGAATGGTCCCCACTGCCTGTTCAGGTACTACAGACCCCATCACCCGGGAGAAAAACTGCTTATCAGCCAACCTGGGTCACGTACAGCACAGCAACACCCAGGGTCTGTTTTTTGCTAATCTGGATCCTAACAAACACGAACATCTGGGACACAGGGAAACCCGGCGGTGAGGAAGGACCAGTGCAAGACGAGAACACAGGTCAGGGTTCGCTTTCTTTATAACACAGGCAATATCCATGCTGTGTGGCCACAGCCAGAGGTGCCTGGCTGGGATGGCAGGAAATTTAATACCAGAGGTGAAAACCTCTCCTCAGTTTTTTTTATTTTTGGACACACAATTCTTGCATCTGTGTTGCATCACGCACACAATTGCAAAGCTTTGGTGAAGCTGGAGGTCGTTAGCCATCAGAAACCCACCTGTCCTTCGGGGTGAGGGCTGACTTCCAGAGACGCTGTGGGGACTACCGAACCACGGGAACCAAGCGACACCCATTGGAGCAAGCAGCCTGGCTTTCCAGCAGCATCGCAAAACACGCCGAAAAATGCACTCAATTAACAGCAGAACTGCAAAGACTGGTGCAAGGGAGAGCTCGCTCCCTGGCTTCTTGGCAGGGTGTGGGATTTGCCACACAAACATCACACCCTCGACACATCAGCCTAGCTACCAACAGAGAGCAATTCTTTTTTTCATTCCAGAGCAGCAGCTAGTTTCTGAACGCCGTTTAAAAGACAGCAGCCACCGTAAAAGGCCCAAACATTTCAAAGCTGACTCTCAGTAAGATACGGAGGCAGGATGGGCAGACACTCAGCCCACTGGAGAAACATGAGCAAGGAGGTCAGGTGGATAGGATGACAGATGCCAAGTGACAAATGTGCTCCGAGGTCCTCCAACTGACCGAGACCTACAAAACTCTTGGACACCATGAGATAGAGACGAGGCTGCACGTGCCATGCAGCCCAGCTCTCGTCTCCTCTGCCCTGGGAAAACCTGCCCTCCAGCCCCACTGCCCTCCCCAGCCCACAAACACCTCCATGGGACTGGCACATGGAGCCTTGGCAGGGGCAAGTCTGTGGGAAGTTGATAAAATAATAAAAAAAAATTAACACCCCCCCCCCCCC
>VZSC01015661.1:12723-38042 GCA_013398225.1 Steatornis caripensis
CCCCCCCCCCCCCCCACTGAGCCAAAGCAACCGATATCAAGAGCGATGGCAGGACTTGTGTGGCAAAGGAAAGGTTTGTTATCTGCAACTTGAAGGCAGCTCCTTCCAAAGGGAATAGTCCTGCTCTGTCCAGTCCGGTCTTTCTCTCCTAGAGACAGGAGCCACTGGTGGAGGCGTGAGGGTGATCTGGCAGTGCTTCTGCCCTGGGATGCAGCTGGCAGGGGGGAACTGGGCTCCCCCCCAGCACTGGGCAGTCTCCGGGAAGCCCCATGGGAGCACTGGGCAAAACACAACTGCTTTCAGCCTAGGAGAAGAGAGAGAAAACAGTGTTGAGGCATTCTGCAGCATTTCACTGGTACTGATCGGGCTGGTGCCCACAGGAGGCTGGTGGGAGAGGGAGCAGCAACCCTGTACATGTCCCTACATCTTTCCCCAGCTCCTCTCTCGCAAACGCTGACCCGTCGCTTCACGGACAACGAGGCTGAAAGCACATAGAAGGTAAGTGCCTCCAGCCTCCTCAGCTGGCACTAATTTTCACCTACTGACCTGCTAATTGACCTCTGCAGACCCTGACGAGGTCTCACAGCCCTGCAGCTCACTCATGAAACCTGTCTGTAAATCACAGGCACCTGGACTGCATCTGAAGCAAGCACCTGGATCTTGCACCCTTGCTGCACTCCTGGTGAGCCAAAAACACAGCAGCCACGTGAGGTGGCCACCAAGCTCTAGAGATGTGTTGGGGCTGTTCTTCACTGATCCTACAAGCTCCCAAACCCGTAGGTAGGACCGGAGTCGAGCTCTTCAACAGAGCTAGAAGGTGCCTGGTGTGTTGAGTGGAGGAGATGGAGAATGGGAGGACCTGAGGTGCAGAGTACAGCCTTCAGGAAGCAGAATATGCTTTGCAGCATCCAATGGTGCCAGAGGTTAACACAGAGACCTCTGCAAGACAGCAGGGCACCACTCCAGCAGCAGGTGATGTCTGGCACTGAGAAACAAGGTGCCCTGGGCACAGTAATCACCAGAGCAGGGCTGGGTAAGGAGGGAGAGGAGGACAGACCCACTCTAGACATCTCACCCTGCCTGGTGGTGCCACAGGATGAGGAAGCATCACTGCAGAGATGGGCTCCTCCAGGATCTAGACCAGCACTCCATGCTCCGAGCCCCAGCCCAGAAAGCTCACGGCCCTTACAGATATGCAAGGCATCTGCACCAGGAAGAGGGGAAAGGGCCACGCAGCTTTCACTCCCTATGCCCTCCCCAGGCAGCCCTGGTTTGGTCTGTTGGCCCCAGTCCCAGGGGGACTGTGAGTCCACTTGTGAGCACAGCCCTGAAGGGCACGGTGATGCTCACGTCCAGTGCTGCAGACCTTGCCTTGCGATGCCAGAGGGCTAGCAGCAGCTGGATGGGCTCTCCATAGGGTTGTGCACAGGCCAGGGGACACTGCCACAAGGGAAAGACCTTATGGTACAGAAGATCTTCATCTCACACGTGCTTGGTACCACCCATCAAAGCTTACCAGTGCACAGCTGGAATTACTCCCTGTACAGAAATGGCAATTAAACAAACCGCTTGTATATCAGACCCAGAGACAGCCACCTTCTAAACAGAAAAACCCACACTGGTCTTTTGCTTTTCAACATCTGGTGCAAAGAAAAGCCCCTAAAGTCTTCCTTCCTGGCCATCCACCAGCTAGAGGAAGGCGATTCCTGTCTACCGACCAGGCACTGCGTGCCTCCCTGTGCTGACGCCCCTGGGAAATACGAGCACAGAAAAAAGTGAGCACAAGAGCAGAGAAAGGCCCCTACCCTGTGCCCGCTCTCCTGGCTCAGCACAGAAGCATATGCCCCGCAGGAATTCACGGGAGTCTCCAACGGGCTGCTGATGCTCCTGAAGCGCTCTGCAGACGAGCTCAGAAAAGGGTGCTGAGTTATGGAGGGGACAGGGCTCGGCTGCTTCTCGGGAATAAGCTGGTACAAGGAGTGGGGCAAAAACCCGGAGCATGGAGCCATCTCTTCCTGGCCCCCCCGGCCGCTCGCAGTTTCCATGCTGCATAATCCGTTCAGGTTAAAGCATACTGTCGGTGTGCCGGGCCCAGGATCCAAGCAGCCCTGGTGCTGGGAGATCAAGTCTTGGCTGATGCCATAAAAACCAGGCTGAGGTGGGGACCCCAGGAGCGGGGAAACATAGTCCTGCCACGGGCTGGGGCTGCTGCTGGGAAGGAGGTGTGGAGCAGAGTCAGGGCTGCAGCTGCACAACCCATTCATCAGCAAGGGACAGTGTTTCGGCTGGCTGGGTGGTCCCACGCGGCCCTGGCACTGGCTGGGCAGGAAGAAGGACCGGCGAGCGTCCTCTCGTGTGGGATGAGTGGCCGTGAAGTCACCCTCCAGCTGCTGAACCCCAGGTGGCTCCCGTGGGAGGGAAGCTCCTGGGGGTGAACCGGGTGCCTTGCTCCACGAGGTGTCCTGTGCTGGCTGCAGGAAATGGAGCAGACCCTCCTCCCCAGCTGGCCTCCACTTCGAGCCATCAGACAGCTCTTCCTCCTCCTCCTTGGCCAGCACCAGCAGTGGCAGGGGCAGCTGTCCCAGCGCGGCGTGGAGGGGCTGTTCCCACAGTGGAGCCAGGGGCTGGCCCGGGGCCATGCCGGGCTGCACCGCATGCTGGGGCACATACTGCGAGTCCTCGTCCTCCACGTGCACCTGGTACGTAGCAGCGCATCCACGTGGGCTCGGGGATGTGCCTGGCAGGGGACAGACCTGTTGTCGTCCCTCGCACTTGTTCACCAGAGTGGAATGGATGTAGGAGAGAATCTCCTTGCTGGCGAGGCAGTCGTTTAGGGATCGGGTGCAGTCAGTGTCCATATTGACCATCACCATTTTCTCATCCAGCAGCAGGAGCTCCAGGTCCTCCATGCTCAAACCCAGGCCCTCCAGCGTACTGAAGAGCTCGTTGTTGGAACAGCTCTTGTCATTCTTAATTGAGAGCGAGTCCAGGGTGGCCAAGAGAGGGTGGTCCTGCTGCAAATTCATGAGCTCCTCTTTGAGGCTGCCCCCGTTTGAAGAAATTGGAGCAGTGTCCATACTCCAGGCATCTCTTCCTGCATCCTGCAAGGACACATCCTCGACGTGGTCCACGAAACTGCTGCTGAAGGAGTGGTTAGGTGCAGGAGCTGGATGGGAGACGTACACTGCCTTGTCCTGTCGCATCACAGCACCCAGCAGAGAACCAGGGTCAATGCTATCCTTCTGGGAGCACCTTCCATGGCTGTGGGAAGTCTTCTTGGACTTGCTGGTTTTCCTTTTGCTCTGGAAAGGGTCAGGGAAACCTGGGAGAGGGTAAGCACTTTGGTATAAGAGCGCCTCTCCTGTAGCAAAGGTAAAGGGAAGATGCATGGACCGTTTCCGAAGGTGCTCTCCTCCTTCTTCATCTCTGCAGGGCAGGAAGAGGAGACTAGGGCTTGTATATGCACAAACACACGCCGCAAAATGCTTTTGCAATGGATAATTGTGATTCCTGCAAGCCAAAGCCCCTTTGCTACGACCAGCAGGCACGTACTGGGCAGAACCACACAGATACACATTTACATACAAATACATACATATATACTTATTTTTATATACACACACACACAAAAACACACATCTGTAGCATAACCAAGAGGTTAGTCTGGTGCCCGGGACACCAGGGCAGGGATGTGAGGTGCAGGGCACTGCTCAGCGCTCTCCCTTATCTGCAGGGCAGCCTTGCAGAGGGGGGATGTGGCTGAACAGCATCAGAGCACTGTATCCTAGGGCTGCTCCTTTAAAAGGCAGAAGCAGCAACAATGAATCAAACGTCCTGGCCTTGCTTGGGGCACCCCAGAGACCATGCCGATGGAAAAAGCCAGCCTGTCCCCACCCCAGCCTGGGCTGACCCAGATGGCACTTACACAAGTGGTCTCTGCGTGACAACGATGTACTCGGGCTTGCCGTTCTTGTAGACGAGCCGCGCGTTGGCCTGCACCCACTTCCAGCGGTTCTCCTTCGTCAGCAGGCGGAAGACCGTCAGGCCGCTCTCACCCGTCTTCATCACTGCCAGGAAGAAGCACACGTGTGGAGGGTTGTCAGCACGTCACCAGAGGCAGGGCTGCCTCCAGCGATGCTGCTGTTTCCAGCCAATATAAGCAGGCGGGGTTGCAGCAGCAGAATGGCTGGCACACGCAGGGGATACCATCCCAGCTAAACACCCTTTGTTACACACAACCCCAAGCTCCCTGTGGCGGACAAGAACATCACAGCAAAGCATAAAAGCAAAGCATCCTACGGGGAAAGAGCTGCCTGGCTAGACACAGCAGCCAACAGAGCTGCCCACAGCCCAGGCCACTCATCAGCCTCAGAGGTGGGCACAAGGGACCAGGGAAGAGCCTCTTACTCCTGACGTGGTTCTCGGCACAGTACAGCATGTCAGCAGCGTGGATGAACTGGTAGCCGGTGCCGCACATCCGTAGCTCTGCCTCAGTGTAGCCCAGAACGATCTTCCCCCTGTGGAAGACCGAGAATGCACCCAGCTCAGAGGCAGAGCCGGGGTGGGACATCACCCAGGCAAGGCAGGGTATGGACCAGCACGCTGGAAGCCTGCAGCAACAGCCCTCAAATCAGCTCTGCTGCTTACTTGGCATCGCACGCCAAGGGGGTGAAGTCCAGCTTGTGCTTCGTCCTGAAGATCATGTTCTTGGTTTGGATCTGCAGGATGGACGGGGGCTGCAAGGGAGTGGAGATAGCGAAGAGAGCGAGCTGGGGTGGCAGTGCAGACCCATCCTCAGACCTTTTGTTCTGCCCATGAAGGAATTTCAGCCTGCCTTGAAGGTTTAAAGCCTGGGAGGAGAAGGAAAGCTCAGTGTCACACAGAAAACTGGATAGAGAGAGAAGAGAGGGAGGAGAGCTGCACTGAAAGCAAGCCATCTCGCTGCAGAGTTGATACAAATAATCCCTTGCGGCTCCAGCGCTCCCCACTAAAATAAGACCGATTTAGCATCCAAATGGATGCTATGCTGAGCTCCCTGCTGCAGCAGCCCACTGCCTTCTCCGCCTGTAGCTGCTCACTGCCAGCCTGGAGCTCAGACGCACTGCGACTGCAGGACCAAGCACACGGTGCAGTCGCATCAGGGCACCGCGCAATGCATGGCCTGCTTTGCGTTTTAACAGAGCTGTACCATGGCCCCATCAGAGATCATAGCGTTGCTTCTAAACAATGGACAACCAAGACTTTTTCTTCATACTGAGTTTCCAGATGGAAGCAGGATGAGAGGGAGAAACAGCATTGCTACACCTGTGGTCACGAAGGTGAGAACCCCACTAAATTGCAGCAGAGAGGAGGGATGAACACCACCTACTCGGTCTTAAGACATGCCTTTAACACAAAAACCCGGTAAAATGCATGGAGGAAAAGCACTTTTTTTTCAAGATTCAGCATCTCTGAGAGGAGAGGAACAAGACCCACATGGAGAGGTTGTAGGTACAGGCCAAATCTGTGAGAAACAGCAGAAATATCCCCTGGTTGAGACAGGCAGGTGCTGCACATGGCAGAAAGGAGCACAGGATCTTTCAAGGCCAACTTTCATGCTCCAGCAGTGGCACGGACCTCTCGGAGTGGGCCTGCATCCCTCCTGCTGTGGAGGTCACACCACAGGTCTGTACTCACCAGGAAGCCAGAGGAATTATCCAGGAGGCAGCGAAAGCGGCACACAAAGCTCCTTTCCAGAAAGGAGGAGTTTTCTGGGGGCAGCTGATCCAGCTTGTAGGTGACAGCAGAAGAGCCCAGACTCTTCTCTTCTGTGGGAGAGAGGGACTGAGAGAGGAACAAACAAGGGTCCCCAGCGAAGGTTGGAGGCCCCCAGCATCGGGGACTGTGGCAGTTTGCAGAGCACAGCAACAGAAACCTACAGAAAGCTACAGTGCTTTGGACGAACCCATGGCTTGAGCCACAAGGACGCAAGCCCCACGCAAGCGACGGCAGGGAGCTGGGCTCCCTGGAGTACGTGGGGAGCTACACATCTCATGCCAAGTAGGATGCCTGGCTCCGAGCCTGCGTTTACCTTCCAGAGAAGGCTCACCCTCAGAAGCATGGGGTGGGTTGAGGGCCCAGTGGAGGTTGCGTCTGAATTCCTGCTGGTCCTCGGTGTGGATCAGCTCAAAGATGCTCTGGTGCATGACATCTGTCTAGAAGGAAAACAACAAAAAAAAAAGCAATGCATGAGCTCTGTGGCCTGCCCCCAGGCACCAGTTTTCATCTCTCACCTGGAAACAGCCCGTCACGGCCCCAAATCCTGCACGGTTGGCCATATCCCACCCCATTCCCCCAGTGCTCAACTAGGTCTCTGGCTGAATGAGGTCTGACACCTTCCACCAGAGCTGATGCTTGTGGGAACAGGCAGCACATCTGGCTGAAAGGACTGCTTGCTCATGTTGGGCCAGACCTTTCCCCGGCTCCATCCTGAAGAGCCACTAGCAGCAGTAATACAGCTCCCCTCTGACATGCCCATCCCCACAACATGGGGTCCTTCAAAACCCTAGTGCTGACTTATGGGATGAGATGAAAACATTGGTTCGGGAACAGAACAGCAGCAAAGCCACCACATCCCTACACCGTTCCCGAGACAACAAAGCCCTTGCTCTAGGACTTGCTCCCTCTGCCCAGGTGAACAGCCCTCATCTACCCTAGATGTTGGGGAAAGCCAGATGTGTGGGAACACTACCAAACCACATTAACTAAAGGACTGTAGGCAGGTCCTCCTTCCCTGTAAATCTGATCTAATGCCTTCCAGGTTACCTAGGTGCCCAGACAAAGCATTGGAACGTTACAGGATTTACCAGGGGTCACCCAGAGGAGGGGGTGCCCTAAGGCAAACTGCGCAGGGAACGCCAGACATCTCACCGTGGCATCACACAACGAGGCCAAGAACCTCGTTGCCTGTCAACGTGGCTGGTAGAAAGCATCTGTGGGCTAGTGAAGTTGCTTTGACACCTCCCCACAACCACGTCTGGCAACATGGGGTCCAAATTCACAAGACTAAGGAAAAGCCCCACAGAGCCCCCTAAGACTGTGTGATCCCTGTAGAGCTTCCTCTCTGCAGGGAAGCCGGGGCTATTCTCCACCACCAAGGAAAAATTCACTCTGCAAACCCACCGCAATGAGTAAGAGGTGTCCCACCGACCTGATGAAATCCCAGATAGTCCTGAATTGTATGCGAGGAGTAAAATATCAGTCCTTCTGAGGTCACCACCAGCACGAAGCCATTGAGCGCCTAGGGGAGAGAGGAGGTCAGCATGTACATGCCACACTTGCATCACCTTTTTCTAGCTGGATGACAAGTTGCGTTCCGCTTGGACGCTGGTCGCCCAAGTCCTGGCTGATTCCAGCTGGCAGGCAGCTGAGCCGCTGCCCCACCAAGAGAACGGTGTAGGAGAGGAAACAAAGCACGGGAAGCCCTGGAAGGAACGGAAGCCCTTCTCAATGGTGTCTCACTGCCATAACACCGGGTACCGCCCCGGATCTCACCAAATCCACTGATGCACTGTTCAAGCACCTTCTTGATTTCATATCAAGATGAATATGCAGGACAGGAACAGTACCAGAGACCTCCATTCTTGCAACTGCCTCTATATGTGTACCTTGCCGTGGTGCCAGAGCAACTAAAACACAGGTTTTCACAGACCTGAGGAGTCTGCTCTACCTAGCAGAGGTCAAGGCCTGCAGCTCATTCTCAGATTATCCTCCACTCTGACTCTCTTGGAGAAACCCCATCAACTGAAAGCTGGCCAGAGAGAAATGGGGATCAACGCCAGCAAGGCTGTGCTCACCAAGAAAACAGACGGTGCCTTCTGCTGGGCTTCTCTGAGGTCACGTATCTCCTTCTGTACGCCCACGCGTACCCTAATCCAAATTGATGGAAAACTTTGCCTCCATCCTAGGAGCAGTCGTTCAGACTCAGATTTGGACACTTACACTCATCCTATGCGAAAAGCAAATGAAAAACTCAGAACTGCTTGCAGAACAAAACTGGACAACCATCAGGAATTGGTGCATTCTGGTATTCTGATGGAAACAAGCCTTTCCGACAACCTCAAATCAAAACAGCGTTTCGCGTCAGCTCCATTTAGTGTTGACCCACGTCTACCTGGGTGGCTCCACTTGCGTAGTTCCCATCCTCCCTACAGCCTGGGAGGGTCCTGGCAGCCACGCATGGCCTGGGACACCATGGGGCTAGAAAAGCTGGGGGATGTTTAGTGGAGAGCAAACCCACCGCAGATCACGGTGTGCTGCCAGCATTGGCTGGGCATTCCCTGCTGCTGCTTGGCCCACGTGGATAGGGATACCCCTGCAGGTTCAGCAGCTCTTGGGAGAAACCCAGCCAGCTCCTGGCCTCATTTGCGTCCTTCCTGTCCTCCCCAAATGCCAGAGGAGAAGCCTGGAGAAGAACCATGGTGTCCCCACATGTGCTGCCCACGGGTAACGAACAAGGCACCGGCCTAGAGGTGTTGTCTCCACTGCCCGCTCCCTCAACCCGCCATCGCTTGCCCTGTGGTCAAGGTGGCCAACTCAATGCTGCAAAGAGCCTTAACCAGTGAAAACAGAAAAGGTGAAAGCTAAAGCGTAAGCATTTGGGTTTTGAAGCCGCAGTGAAAAACTCTGATTTCCATAAAGCCCTTGTCTTCCAAAGCAGGAGGGGGGACTGGCCGAGTCCAGTCCCTGGACTTGGGGGAAAACCGCAGAATCATTGGTTGACTTCAGAGTATCTTTTCCTTTTGGCAAATATATGATTATCCCAAACTCATGCCTGGCTCCAACCTGCTGCAAAGCACTCATCCAACCTGCATGGCAGCATCCTTCCAAAGGGCCCCATGGCACCAAAAGGACCAAGCATCGGTGTTTGCAGGGAAAAGGGCTGTCTGCAGGCACCCACGCTTGGGACACACACATTAGCCAGAAGATGCTCCCAACCACGCTCCTCTTCCTCTGAAGCTCCCTCTCTGTGCGGCGTACAGATTTACACTACGCAAACACCCCGTCCTGGAGCACGTGCTCGTTTGTGCACGCCCTCCACCCAAACAGGCTGAACGCTGTGCTGTTTTCACAAAATAAATACTCAAGCTCCGTTGCCCACACAGGCTGGAAGCACTAAGCCCTCCCCACAGAAAACTGCAAATGCAGCCATCAATCCAAGGTTTCCGATGCATTTTTAATGCTACACAACTGACGTATTTTACAGCTCACTGGCCCTTCCATTCTCTCCTCGAGCTCCAGAACTGCAAAGTCAACACCCAAGGAAGCACCGTATTCCTAGGCAGGAATGGGCTGAGCTGACTGGAGCCTCCATCTTCCTCAAGAGGAGCTCATCAGCTTAACAAATTTGGGAAGTAATTTGGGTGTTTTCTCCAAGCCAGCAGCCCCAGGGCTGGCAGAACAGGACACAGGAGAAGGGACCAGGGTGCTGGCTGACAGTGTCCTTTGCACCTAGAGATCTGTGAAGATTAGAAGGTGCAGAGGAGCTTCCCTACCAGTTTGGGAGCACAGCTGCTGTCCCAGGAGCCTTGGCTTTTCATCCCTGCTCTCTGGTGCCAGGCAGGAGCTCATGCCTACGAAAGCCACACGGGCACCGTTGTTGGGATTCAGGGGAACACCCCAAAGCACTGCAGACACTGCACCAGCCTTTGCCAACCATGGGGAGCAAGCCCCAGTGCTTTGAAGACCTTGTTATCACTTTGCCAGGGCTGGGAGCAGGCCCACAGGAGTCTTCCCTTGACCCTGGTTGGTAGGCGTTGCTCTGTGACTCAGTTTCCCCAGCTCTGAAATGATCCCGACAGACTTCCAGTAAACACTTTCAAGCCCACAGTGCTGCCTACGAGCAAAGGCCATGAAACCCCAAGAAAATCACCGGTTTAGCTCTCCAGAAGCTGAACAGCTTTCACAGCTGTTGCAGCACCACCCAGCCATCCCTCCCCAAGAGCAACAGGTCCCCGTGGGGACGCTCCTGCCAGCTCGAAGCAGGAGCCCTCTACAAGGCAGGGTTCTTCCTGCAGCGTGGACCCCAGAAGCCCTATGGCTACCAAGAGCCAAAACCGCCCTGTACCACTAACCTGGCTGCAGGCAGGGAAGCCACAGTAGCCAGCCCTGGCCTGCTTCCCCCACTTCATCATGTATTGACATCAGGATTAATTAGGGTCTAGCGTGTAGTCTCAGCCAAGTCCAGCTATTGTTGCTGCCAACTCCTGTTTCATTGTCCAGATCGGTGTTTCTCCCCCCTCTCCTTCCCTTTATTCTGGGAACAAATGCTCTCTCTATTTATTGGGGTTGATCTCAGTGTGTGGGAATCTGCTGCAGAGGTTAATTAGTGCTGCCAAGCACAGTTTAACCCTTTGAGCAGCTTCAGAGGCATCGCTCTGCCACAGCAGCAGCGGCAGCATCTTGCAGTACTCTGTCCTTTCCCCTACTAAACCAACTAGCTGGCAGATTTAATATCCCGAGCCAGTGATGTGTACCTGCATCGCTGTGCTCCTGGGCAGAGGTTGTCCACCCAGCTCTCAGCCTTCCTAAGGCCTTGGCCCCTTTAGAGGGGTTTCTCATGCTTCACCCCAGTTTAAGATACCTTCCTTTGCTGAGACTGCTGCTGGAGAGAGCCTTGGTGGAGAGGGACACACCAAAAAAGTAAGGCTGGAAAATTAGGGGAGGGGAAGGGAAGAATTGGAAGGGACTAAGGGATAAGACAAAGGAATGTGGATGTCAAAAGTGACAGACCGTGTGGAAGTAGTTTTAAAAACATGTAGGAGCATTTCCTTGGGGCACAGAGGCAGGTCCTGAGCCCCTGTGTTCAGCATCACACAGACGTGCCCCTGGAAGAGACAAACGTAAACCCAGAGCTTTTAACACCCAGCTTGGTACCTCTACACTGACGACATCAAGTTGAGGAGTAGGACATCAATCCCTGGCAAGCCCTGCTGAGCACAGTTTTCTTATATCCACAGTGGAAAAACCTCAGGGTTTTGGTTATTAACCAGCTTGGCTTTAGCCTTTCTCTCACTAGACACTGAGATCCTGGCTCCCCAGCTCTCAGCAGTAAGCATAATTACTGTCCTGCTTAAGTGGTGAGCAAGCTTTTCGATAGGAGCTGGGGCCAACCAGCACGCTCGCCCTGCTCTGGACGACATCCACGCCGGGGACAATGCTGCAGCTTGTGTTTGGGTGCCCCACAGGGAGGGAAAGAGACCTGTGTTCTTGCAGGGCCTTGTGCTGCCAGAGCCTGACCTCTTCCTGTTCACCGTGTTTGTGGACAGAAGGCATCTCCTGGCGTCTCTGAATAAACTATGGACGCAGCAGGCTCAGCCCAACCATGCTGCAGCATCACCAGCATTGCTTTCAGCATCACCGAACGAGCCAGCTACGCGCCTCTTGCAGAGTTCCTGGGATACATCCATGTATCCTGTGTATATGGGCTGAGCATTTGGCCCACGAGCACCTATCTATGTACTTGGTGTCGTGCATCAGTGCTTGAAAACCAGGGAAGACTTCCAGGAAGGACGGGAAAAGGAGAGAGCAGCATCACAGTTTCTGCCCCAGGGACCTGAAGAGGTGTTAAACCTCTGCTCAGCCAGTAGCACTACGAGCTCCACCATGTGAAATCACTGCTTCACCAAAACATCCTGCGATCGATAATGGAACAGCTTCCTCTTTGGGTAAAATTCAAAGGAGCTGGTAAGGGGATAAAGGAAAACGCCCTCAAAAGCATCTGCCAGGGACAGGTGGCCAGCAAGCAGCACTGACCTGTAGGAGTAGCTCGCCCTCCGGTACTGCTGCCAAGCCCGGAGCTCGTCCTTCGCCACAGTCTCCACCCCTCTCCGCTTCTTTGGCGCCATGATTCTTCAGAGCAACTGCGTGAAGCAAAGAGAAGGAACTTCAGTGCTGCAGTAACACGCGCAAGCCACCACCACAAACACCTGAAACGTGGACCTGGCTGCGACGCTGGGCAGCGCAGGGGGAAGCTGTGATGTACCGTCAGCCCACTGCTTCACCCCTCAAAAGAGCTGATTTTAACACAACAGCTTTCACCCACCCAATATGCTCAACTTCATAATTTTTTTCCCTCCTTTTTTTTTTTCCTCCCCCCAGACCTTTAACAACCTACAGGTAAAGAGCCAGGGATCACTAAAGCAGATAGGCAACAGCAAAATAACTATGAGGTCCTGCGTTTACCAGCAGTTACCTGCAACGAGTAGCAAAAAAACCAAAAAAGATGTGTTTCATGAGCTCACCGTCTGGAAATCTCTCTTATCATTTAGCAATAGCAACCATGGAAGTTCCCAGTCCTGATCTAGACACCGCGCCAGTGCCTCACGCCACTCCTTGCAACGAGCAAGAGCCAGCCCTCGGGGACCGCACCACGCTGGCGCTTGGGGCATAGCAACAGCTCTGCTCTTGCTGGGGGAGCCACCGCACCCAGCACTTCTTTGCCACGCTGAACGAGAACGCATCAGCTCACGCATGCCCTAACTTTGGGAAGGACAGACGGCCAACAGCGGCCAAAGCCTGCCCTACGCGAAAGGCATCGCAGCAAACCCCACTCTCCTCCAAGACGGGGAACGTGCCATTTTGGAGGGTACAATCCTGACAGTCCGCTCAACGATGTCTCATTACAGTTCAGCAACATAGCAGGTTTATTACATCAAATTAAGGCAAGCCACAGCTCACGGTGGGAGAAAAACACCACGGAAAAACACAAACATAGATGCAAACACAGACAGCCGAGATCGCAGGCAACTTAATAGCGGTCGATGCACAACGGATACGGATGAGGAAATCCATCGCTCAGTTTAACTAAAAGATGTGGCTGTAAATTTTGTACGGTACTGCCCAAAAGAACAAATCCTAGGGACGTTTTTGTGGGGATAATATTTAAAGAGTAAGATGACAAAAAGCCTGTGCATGGCAGGCCTGACCAGGACACAGCGGAAAATGCAGCGAAGCCGGGAAGCTTCTCGTTTGCACCACGAGGAGAGGAAGGCATTCGGCCGCTGATAAACCAGCTGTTCCTAGCGGCACCTGGGGAAAGGTGTGAGGCTCCAGCAGCAGCGACCACTGCAGCCTCCCAGTACACTGCCTTGCTCCTTCTCAGAGAAAGCAAAAGCTCTTTTGAATTTGCCTTTCCCAGCTCCTGTGCAACACGTGCCAAGGAGCTGCCACGCTCAGATGCAACGGGAGCATCAAGTGGACCCTGGAAGTACTTTAACACCCCATAAAGCTGTCAACGGCAGCAAAGCCACAAGCCAAGACAGCAGCAAGCCAGAAGGCACCAGCCACCAGCACGTAAATGAAATCAGGCTCTGTAACGCTCGGCTTGCCTCGTGCTTTGCCAACGCAGCTGCTGAAACTCAGCTCCTCCATCTGTGTGGAGCAGATTCTGAAGGACCTCAGCACCTGCGTGCACAAGCTCGCAAACGGTGGACGCTCCAGATGCAGCTCTGAGCCTTCCAGGACCACAAGGTCTGAAGCCAAACCTGGCAGCGCTCGTGTTCACAGTGAGCGGAGGGGCCAGTTCCTTCTCCAGAGCAGTGTCCCCCCCGCCGTCTGTCAGCATCTCTCTGCTGGGATAGGCAAGCGCATAGCAAAGCCACACCATCCCCGTCAGACCTGCTCTCTTCCACTGCCAGGGCTCATGTTCTGTCCCAAAGCCTTCCCCATCAGCTGCAGACATTTGCCAAGTGCTGGCTCGCAGGTAGGCAGGAGCAAGGAAGGATGCTGTGGTCTGCAGAGCCACATTGGCACGCACGTGAGGCTTTGGGGACAAAATGCTCTTCCACCAGACACAGGACCATCCCAAAGATCGACTCTGCTCTGTAACCAAATGCAAAGCATGCCCTGGTTCTAATACTGATTTTAATCAAAAGAAAAAAAAACTGACATGGCAGCAATATCCCTGCTTCTGGGAGGTCTGGGAAATTCCCCTCGGGCTCAGCCCGCATGGATTATTCCAGGAACTATTTGAACATGGAGGGGCTGACGGCTCCCGATTAAATTTACAGCACGTGTTTGTACAACAGCGGATCTGTCCTGAGCGTGCTGAGGCAGACACGCACACGCTGCCACGTCCCGACTGCTCCCCTACCCTGAACGCTGCCCGGCTGCGAGCGCCACTGCCCAGGGAAGCTCAGTGTCCCCCGCATGGGTGAGAGCCCGACGAGCCTGCACAAAGCCCTGGGCACAGGCAGGCCATCAGGCAGAGCAGCATGCAAGCACGGCAGCCGCTTCGCCCAGGCAGGGTCCTGTGGTGTGGATGGAGCAGGTTTCTGGCAGCGCCCTTCCAGCACCTCGCTTTTCTGATCCCTGAGAGCAAAATGTAGGAGCTGTGAATTATTAAAGGTCTTCGGTCCTCCTCTGCTAGCTCCCAGACTGCTGCACTGGAGGTGCAAGATAAAAATAAACCTGGATGATAGAAGAGCAGCTAAAGGGTGCTGCCCTCTACTCAGAGGTCTGCTTTAATGTCCTTGCAAAAGAAGAACTTGATCACAACCGCTGCCTAAAAATAGACTTTGCTATCAGCATCTGGGCTGCTCTTAAGCTGTGGGGCCAGAGGAATTACAAGTCAAAATCCAAGGACGGACCGCTGTCCTGCATGCAGATGCCTGCCACCAAACCCAGCCTGCTCCTGCAAACAGGATGGAACCACCAGGGCCAAGGGGCTGCTCTCATATAAACCAGAAATCCCGTGGGGCTTTTCCCCGTGATCTTCACCAAACAGCACGTTTTCTATTCAAGCCACCCAAGGAACCCCAAAGATGACCCGCTCTTGGCCGCAGACATCTCAGGCTGGCCTCCTGCCTGGTGTCCCCTGGCTTTGTCTCGCCATAAATAGCCCTGCGCAGCCCCTCGGGTCAGCAATTCAGCAGAACTGTCGCAGCGCATCAGCCTGACAGACCGGAGAAGAGCTGGAGAGCCGCCGCGGCATCCTCCCCGCCGCGCAGCATCCTCCTCCGCTCCCGCCCGGCTACCCCAGGGAAGGGCAAGGCAGGAACGGGGCAAGCTCAGCGCCAGGGGAAAGGTGGTCATCCCAACACACTGGGCAGGGAGACAAGGTGCAGTCTTCACCCTCGCTGTCTAACTGGGGACAGGCATCTGGGGGGGATCTCTGGCCACCAGGATCACCTTTTCCACTGGCAGCTGTGGAAGGAGGAAGGTGAGGAGAGAGAATCTGGTCTCCTGAAAGCACCAAGGCTTGCACATTTTTCCTGCTATTTCTTCAACTGGGAAAAGAAAAAAAGCTTCTGCCAGGACCTGCAGGCTGTTTTGCCACAAAAAGCCTTTTAGTGGAGAGGAAGAAAATCTCTCCCCACCTGGCCCCGTCTCCAAGAAACGAGCTCCCTGTCTGCATCTCCCTCCCCACAGGAGGAGGATGCTTTCTGTCCCGTGGTGGTCCTCACACACAGGTGCCCACGCTGCTCTCCAGGTCTCTGCTGCCTGGCCCTTTGCTGTCACCCCCGAGAGCAGGAGGGCTGGGGGGCCAACGGGACTGGGCTTCCTCCCTCCATCTCCAGCACGGCATTTCCCCCAGCGCCCAGCCTGGGAAGCTGTTTCACGTGATGCTGAAGGGACACCTCGCCGACTCCCAGGTTTGCCAGTGAACTCCTGAACCTGACAGGGCTTTGCAGACCTGAGAAATCTCTGCACCAACAAGCGGGTATTAACATTTTTGAGAGGATATCTCCCAGCCCCCTTCCCTCCACACAGAGAAACCTCAGAGTGGGAACAGGGTTTCGCATGGGCTGCTGACTGTGAAGGAGGGAAACGAGATGACTCGGTCCCAAACTCACTCCAGGCATTGATGCAGGAGAAGCAGCAGAAGGAAACCCAACCGCTTCGTGGCTCTTCAAGAGCAGCAAAGGGTCATGTCTCCCCACCACTGCTAGCACCATTTAAACAAGGCAAGGAAACCCCACCCCAGCTGCAAGCGATGGCAGGGACATCTGCGTGGCAATTATTAGTCTGAGCAGGTCCGAGAGAGAAGAGGGGTTTTGGTAGCGGTGCTCCCTGCAAGCGTTCTGCCACAGGGCTCAACACCCCAATGCGTATCAGTCACTCTCCAGGGGAAGGAGAGATTGGTCAATTTATTTATTAATGAAATTGCCTTCTACCCACCTTTCTGTCCTTTGTGCCAATGCCATGAAAAGCAGGTCTTCCACTCACATGGGAGTAAAAACCTTACTGTGAGATATCTCCGGATCTTCTTTTCCCACCCACCTCTCTAGCTCCAACGTCGTCACAGGCAGAGGGACCTGCAGCTCGGTACACACCCCCTCACATTAAATAGCCCCTCAAAATTGTTTTCCTGCACTTTGTTGCAAAGAAGCAGCTGCATATTGGAAATGTAGGAAAAAACCCTCAAGTTTCTTTTGAATAAACCGAGGTTGTTTCATTTTTAATCTAGAAGTTGCTTACACAGAAAAGTGTTTTCCACCCAGTAAGAATGATATTTTCTTTAATAAAAAAAAAAAGAGTTCCTCCTAAGATAAGGAAGTTTTTCTGATAAGCTCACAGGGATCCCAGGTAGGAGGCAGCGTGGGAGCAGCCTCAGGTCACCCAAATCAGACATCATCCATTTCCCTCCTCCCTTGCCTGGGCAAGGTCCCTCTGCTAACGAGGGCTTGCGTTGCCTGCCACCCTCTCCAGGGACACTGCTGGGGAGATCCTCCAGGACCTGCCACATACACCCATAACAGCAAGCGTATCCACCCAAAAAAGCCAAGGAAGAGCCCAGGTCTCTCCCTCCAGCATGATGCACGAATTCTGCAATGCCCCAGCGAAACCAGCCAAGAGCTTTCATTTCCACTGGTGGGAACCCCGCAGGCCACAGCCACGGCTCAGCGGGAGTGCGCGATGCAGAGAACAACGACGTGATGCTAAGGGAGCAAAGTTTGACCCAAATGCCTTCTTGATTGTCACATTCAAACCAGTGGAAAGGTAAATTGCTGTTGTGAAGGCAGGCAAAGCACTGCGACCTCCTCTCTGACGGCACCTACTCTGCCAACACACACCAAATCTGATCATTGCTCTGTCATTTAATCCACATGTCTTTCAGCAAACTTACACGTCTCCAACTATTTTGAGAAGCAAAGAACAGGAACATGCACTTAGTAAAGTGTATCCCATTCTGGGATTTTTTTTTTTTTCCCAATTGTCCAGCATGAACTGAGCTCTTCCTAGCCAATGCCAAATTATTGCACTTCCACACACAAGGAAGACTTAGCGAACGCGGCCAGCAGCTCCTCTGCTAAAGTACTTGAAATGCATTAGAAGGAAAGAGCATCATGGAAACGGTTAGAGAAACAGGCAGAGATTTACTGAAACGCGGCAGCAGAGCCATCTCTTCTTTCCCAGCTTGCCAAACCATCAGTTCGTTTCTCACCACCGAGCTGCACAGAGCCCATTTTCTAGTAACCGGCAAATACTTCTTGAGCTTCCCTTTGCTTATTCATAATGGACACTACGGTTTTATTTACCATTTCATAATTTGTGCCACAGCTCCCCATTGACACAAATTTCATTGAATAGATGAATTATTTATCCCTTGCCTGAATGGTACAGATACACCACCTTCCATGAGCACACACAGTGAATAATGGATATCCTGTTAAAAGATCTAACTGCACTTTCAAAAGCAAGGAGGCTTTGACACCACGTAGCTTTCTGTTGCGTCTCTGAAGGCGCTTGGGTCTCAAAGGGAGAGAGGCACATGCAGAGGTTTAAACAAGGACAAAGAGGACAATAACCTGCCAGGCTTTCCCTTCTCGCAGTGTCGATAGCGGTTTGAACCCTCCCGCTCCCACCACTCGTCCCCCAAGAGCTTTAGGTGCGCATCATCCCAGCCCAAAACCTTAACCTGGAGTTTCTTGCCAGCTCTGCTCCCGTGCTTGTGTTCGAAGGAGCGTTGCGAGACCCCGCTGCTTGCGGGCAGCCACCGAGAGCCTGGCGTAAACCCCAGGGACCTCCGACAGCTTCCTACCAGCTACTCTCATGAGACCTGGGGAAAAATATTTGGCAAGGAAAGCACGCAGCAGGAAAACTGCCTATCTAAGGGAAGTCACAAGACCTTCCCAGCTTAAATTGCTCCTCCAAGGCCAGCTCATTACCTAGGCAATTAAGANTAAACCGAGGTTGTTTCATTTTTAATCTAGAAGTTGCTTACACAGAAAAGTGTTTTCCACCCAGTAAGAATGATATTTTCTTTAATAAAAAAAAAAAGAGTTCCTCCTAAGATAAGGAAGTTTTTCTGATAAGCTCACAGGGATCCCAGGTAGGAGGCAGCGTGGGAGCAGCCTCAGGTCACCCAAATCAGACATCATCCATTTCCCTCCTCCCTTGCCTGGGCAAGGTCCCTCTGCTAACGAGGGCTTGCGTTGCCTGCCACCCTCTCCAGGGACACTGCTGGGGAGATCCTCCAGGACCTGCCACATACACCCATAACAGCAAGCGTATCCACCCAAAAAAGCCAAGGAAGAGCCCAGGTCTCTCCCTCCAGCATGATGCACGAATTCTGCAATGCCCCAGCGAAACCAGCCAAGAGCTTTCATTTCCACTGGTGGGAACCCCGCAGGCCACAGCCACGGCTCAGCGGGAGTGCGCGATGCAGAGAACAACGACGTGATGCTAAGGGAGCAAAGTTTGACCCAAATGCCTTCTTGATTGTCACATTCAAACCAGTGGAAAGGTAAATTGCTGTTGTGAAGGCAGGCAAAGCACTGCGACCTCCTCTCTGACGGCACCTACTCTGCCAACACACACCAAATCTGATCATTGCTCTGTCATTTAATCCACATGTCTTTCAGCAAACTTACACGTCTCCAACTATTTTGAGAAGCAAAGAACAGGAACATGCACTTAGTAAAGTGTATCCCATTCTGGGATTTTTTTTTTTTTCCCAATTGTCCAGCATGAACTGAGCTCTTCCTAGCCAATGCCAAATTATTGCACTTCCACACACAAGGAAGACTTAGCGAACGCGGCCAGCAGCTCCTCTGCTAAAGTACTTGAAATGCATTAGAAGGAAAGAGCATCATGGAAACGGTTAGAGAAACAGGCAGAGATTTACTGAAACGCGGCAGCAGAGCCATCTCTTCTTTCCCAGCTTGCCAAACCATCAGTTCGTTTCTCACCACCGAGCTGCACAGAGCCCATTTTCTAGTAACCGGCAAATACTTCTTGAGCTTCCCTTTGCTTATTCATAATGGACACTACGGTTTTATTTACCATTTCATAATTTGTGCCACAGCTCCCCATTGACACAAATTTCATTGAATAGATGAATTATTTATCCCTTGCCTGAATGGTACAGATACACCACCTTCCATGAGCACACACAGTGAATAATGGATATCCTGTTAAAAGATCTAACTGCACTTTCAAAAGCAAGGAGGCTTTGACACCACGTAGCTTTCTGTTGCGTCTCTGAAGGCGCTTGGGTCTCAAAGGGAGAGAGGCACATGCAGAGGTTTAAACAAGGACAAAGAGGACAATAACCTGCCAGGCTTTCCCTTCTCGCAGTGTCGATAGCGGTTTGAACCCTCCCGCTCCCACCACTCGTCCCCCAAGAGCTTTAGGTGCGCATCATCCCAGCCCAAAACCTTAACCTGGAGTTTCTTGCCAGCTCTGCTCCCGTGCTTGTGTTCGAAGGAGCGTTGCGAGACCCCGCTGCTTGCGGGCAGCCACCGAGAGCCTGGCGTAAACCCCAGGGACCTCCGACAGCTTCCTACCAGCTACTCTCATGAGACCTGGGGAAAAATATTTGGCAAGGAAAGCACGCAGCAGGAAAACTGCCTATCTAAGGGAAGTCACAAGACCTTCCCAGCTTAAATTGCTCCTCCAAGGCCAGCTCATTACCTAGGCAATTAAGAGAGCAGGGCGATCACAGGACTAGGCTTTATTTTCTTAAACCGTCCCTTAGGCTTTATTGCTACAGCTATCTGCAGCTCGTGCCCCAACAGCTCGTAAGGTAGCAAAGCAGACGAAGCGAACAAGCGAGCAACGTTAGCCATCTCAAACCAGCCGCACATCAATGAACGCACATCCCAATCTCACGCCCTCACCCCTAAGCAGGGGTTTCAGGGGCACAGTTATATGGTCTATAATAACTATATAATTTAAAGCACTTTTCCAGTCTGACCCAACTGCCAGGGAGCAGCTAGGACGCTTTTTTGGCCACCACAACTCTAGCAATAGCTGTCAGGATTCATACCATAGTTTTAAGGGTTAGGCTCAGCCCTGAGGCTGCACATCGATCCTGAAGGTGCCACCTGAGATTTTAAGAGGACTCCGGGAAAAGCCTCTCTGCCTCGTGCTGCCTCCTCCTCCTCAGCTTCAGTTTGAGGAACAGATGGAAAAGCTGTGCTGCATCGTAGCCCTCCGAAACAGCACAAGCCCATGAAAACCCAGCTGAGATCAGTTCAGGTACTACCGAGTCCTGGCAAAGCCCAGGTGTGCAGGCACCTGGGAACAGAGCCGTGGGGCACAGGTCCGGAGCAGGCCCCGAGCTGGCCCCCAAGGGCAAGCGAGTGCTCAGGGGGGGACGGCTCTCACACCCCAGAAGAACCAGGTTCACCACAGGATGTGAAGCACACCTCGGACGACCTTCCCAGCACACCACAGGAGCAAAAAAACGGCAAGAGACTCTTCTCTGAACTGAGCCCTTGCTTATTTTGAGGTCTGTCAATTCACACCGGGTGTTTAAGTGCACCAAGCAACACCGATGTTCTCCGACAGCCACATGACAAGGCGCCTTTGAGGCATCCTCCTTTTCGCTAACAAATCACCACGCAGAGCAAGACCCAGAGACAAACCTTCCCCTGGAGCATCTTCCCTTCTTCTAGAGGAGAGAGAAGGCAGGAGAAATGAGGACCCCTCCCATGAACCAGCAGCGTTTGCTGGGCCCTCGCATCAAGGGGAGGAATGGGGAGGGATTAGAGGGAAGCAGCCTGCCAGGCACCGCCAGGCTAAGCTGCCGGCACTCATCTGGTATGAAATGCCACGCGTACCCCAGATGCGGGGTACGAGAGAGGGAAGGAGGATAGCAGGAGCAAGGCTGCTCAGCAGCTTAGCTCTGCTGCACCGCTCCGAGGACAGTCCTCAGCATCAGTGGGGAGAGCGGAGGGGGCTCCTGGGCTCCAAGGAGATGCAGACCACTGCGCCTGGCTCCTCAGCTCTGGCAGCAGCAGCCCTGCAGCACGCTCCCACCTCTACTGAGCCACACACACTGAAAGAGCCTCTTGCAGAGCAGGGACGAAGGCTAAGACAGGCAACAAGAATTAAAAATGTTTATCTCATCAAGGGGGAATAAAGAAGTAAGAAATTTGTGGGGATTGTTGTACAAGAAAAAAGACCTAGGTATGGCAAGGAGATGGTAGAAGCCCTTGAGTCAACTTGCACTGATGTTTGGATAGGACCCTCAATTTGGAAGCCAACTTCAGCTTCTTTTTGTCTTTCTGGTCCAGGCTAACAGTGCCGGATTTGGATCAGTGCTGCTTTACCCATGCGTGATGGGCAGGGCTGGGCTCCTCGCTGGAGCCCACCTCCCTAGCGGGACATCTATCCCAACGTCCTAAGTCCTCCCACCCAAGTTCACCTCTGTCATGGTAAGGAGCGTTCCCACAGACAGAAAGCATTTTGAGCTGCAAATCCAGGCAACAGGATAAAAGAAAGGCACCTGGGCATCTCGCAGAGGACAGCAGTGCCGCCCCATCACAAGAGAAGCCTCTCCCGCCCCACCATGGACCAAACCTGACACGCTGGGATGTGCTTGTGGTGGCACAGCTGGCTCCCCACCGTCCTCGTTGGCCCTGCACAGTGCCAGGGGAAAATCAGCTGTCCTGGGACGGGCACTCTGCAACCCCAAGGTACTTTGCTGCTTTGTGTCCTGAGGGCCAGGGCATCCTTCAGATGGTCAAAATGAGAGAGAACCTCCTGTCTGACATCAGGACTCCCGTCCGCCCAACTTGCAGCCCAACGCTCGTCTAAACGGTGTTATTGCTGCACAAGGCAAAAAGCAGTGCCCACTTCCAGGAGGAGACCACGGCCAAGAGCTATCACGGCCAAGAACCCTCCTTCCCCAGAGATGGTGAACGCACGTGGCAAACTCCTGGCACTAAACCGCTTCCCGCTTTGTTGAACTGGAAAGATTCGCCAGACCGCAAAAAAGGAACAGAATGAGTCAACAAACACACACATGGATGATCTTGTCCTTTGGGAGGAGACGATCTGGCATGGGGGAGCTTCACAGCAGGGACACCCAACCCAGTACTTGGCACATCACCCTGAGGAAACGTTTGTTATGGATAAATAACCCTGTTTAACAACGACAATGTTTGATGGTCTCTAAACCACTCCAAAGATTAAAGAACAAAACACTGAATGGCCTTAAACCCTCTGATTCCTATCACCTAACTGCAGGCTTAAAACCATGCTCCCAAACAAGCAGAAACGGAGCAGGGACAGTTTCAATTTAGGCCATAAAAAAATACAGAAAACCCTCAGGCACGAAGAAAAAACACGTCTTTCGAAAAATCAAAGACCTCCTGGCAGTATCTCCCCAAACCAATGTTTAAGACTCCACTCTTCAGATAATGCAGGGGCAGGTGCTTCTTGCATGCAGTACCCCGGCCATCTCCCACAGCGAAACAGCAGGTTTGCTTCCACCGCTCAGCAAAGGCAATCCACCCCAGCCTGTGCAGTGGCCACTGCAATGCAAACACACACAGGTGTTTGACAAGAGCTGCGAAGCCTGCTCTGCATTTTGAAGAATTTATCGTGTGGCCAGAAGATGAGCAAGAGCCTGAAACAGGATGAGAGAAGCTCCCAAAGATTTTACCGGTGACCAAGATGTAGAACCCACCCGGGTTTTAATCACTTACGCCTGTACAAATTTCCCTGCACACAGGCTATGCGTGAAACAAGATGCTGAAACAAAATTTAAAAATAAATTCATTTTCAAATAGCCAGGAGGAGGAGACATAAGACGAGTTATTTAAGACGGGAGCTGGAGAAAGAGCGGCTGGCATAAACCTGCTGGGTGAATTGATGTCAGTGATCATTCTCACCACCTGAGACCTGCTCCAGGAGGACTTGCTGCAAAGATGTTTCTCCTCACAAGGCATGGCAGCACACTCTAGTTCCTGCCAGCTCAGGGACGGGCCGGCTGCTCTCAAACAAACACAAAAAGACCCTGAACCACTTGCATCTTACGATCCAATCCCACACAGGACTTGTCAGCATTCAGCAGCTAAACCAGCCTCCTCGGGATCCTGTTTCACACACCCAAGGATGCTGAGCGCGAGACAGAGCACGCGAGCTCACCTGGCTGAGCAGGAAGCAGGCAGGCAGGCTGACCCCGCTGCCCCTCCTAACCCTGTTCCCTGACAGACCAAGGGGAAAAAAAAAACCAAACCCTAAACATGCAGATAACCAAAAAGTTTAAAAAAGGCGAGGAAGGAGTAAGCAAAGTGTTTTGAACGGCAGCTTACCAAAGCTGGACTTTACCTCAGCTACAGCACAACTGTCAGAGAGCGACATCACTTCAGCATTCACACTGAAAGGCACTGAAGTAACTTAAAATAACTTGATTTTGTAGATGGGCTCGCTCCTCCTTTCATTCCCTCCCAACACCTGAATTACCGTGACCTGCCCTAAACCAGACAGGGGCAGGTACCATCCCAGAGCTTCAGACGCACGGATGCGCTCAGTGCTTGGGAAGTTGGCACCACGACATCAAACCAGACGGAATGACAGAAAAAAAAAAGAAAAAAAAAAAGAGACAATCTTGGAACAGGATGTCCCAGTTTCTCGCAGTGCAAAACCAAGTTAACCCACCATTCCAGGGATGCAGGGATGTCACACCCTAGCAGGACACTAGCAGGACAGGGGGGCCCCTCGCCCCCAAGCCATCCTGTGCTCACCGTTCCCCAGCCAAGCTTGCGTGGCACCGCGGCACAATCACCCTGAAAGGACAACAAGCCCCAGAGCAGCTCCTGGTGCGATGCTTTGCAACAAGACCAGCCGTTTTAAGGAATCGCTGCCACCCCTCGGTTTTATAAATTCTTTAAGCCGCAAATGTTAAATGATTAATGTTTCGGGGGAAGAGCGAGGCTCGTGCTGCGCTACGGACTTCTACCCCGCGTGAGAACAAGCGTCCTTCAGAAGCACCAGCACCATGCTGGTCCTCCGCTGCTCAAGACCATCGTCGCAGACGATGGGTTTCGGGCAACGCGTTCAGCACTGCAAAAGCTGACGCAGCGGAGCTCCTTACCAGGTCAAAACCAGTGCAGAAACCACAGCCGAGCCAGTCAAACAAATTGACCTGATGCTGCAAGGCAAACAACTCCTCTCCGAGGCATTCATTTTTCATCTCACGCGTTTGCCAGTCCTACAGGCAGGGTTGAAAAGAGAATAGAAAAGTGCAGGGGGAAAAAGGGCACTCAATACATTAGATGATTTGCAGTTAAAAAGAGAAATCATGGTGTTTCTGAGGTCATACGCAGCATTCTCAAGCCACTGCTATTTCACCAGGAAAATCCAGGGCTGCCTAAATACCCTCCTGTGGGCTCCTATTAATTACAACAGTTACAGCCCAGCCGAACACAGACGTGCCCCTGACATGGCTGATTTTAAAAGGCTCCCAAGTAAACTGTAACCACATCACAGGGAATTAATTACTCCTTGTCAACACATGGAGTAGTTCGCAGGTTTACTACAACGGGGCGGCGGGGGGAAGTCACTCGCATCGTGAAACTTTCCAACGGGGCCGAACCATCGGCCACCACCCTTGCGGCTGTGCCGGCCAAAGCCTCAGCCCAGCATCACGCCGAAACCCTCCAGTCTGAACCTCAATTTTTTTTGTTTCAGCGGAACCCACAAATAAAATCAACCTCATCTGTCCAGAGCCCTCTAATTCCAGCCAAGTTCGAGCTCTGCTTTTGCTGAGGTGCGAGGGGATGTGATCGATGATTATAAATATCTAGAGGGCGGGTGTCCAGGGGACGGGGCCAGGCTCTTTTGGGGGGTGCCCAGCGCCAGGACGAGGGGCACCGGGCACAAACTGGAGCCCGGGCAGCTCCCCCTGAGCGTGAGGAAGAACTTGTTTGGCGTGAGGGTGCCCGAGCCCCGGCCCAGGCTGCCCAGAGAGGCTGCGGGGTCTCCTTCTGCGGAGAGATTCAACCCCACCTGGACGTGTCCCTGTGCCCCCTGCGCTGGGGGCACCTGCTTTAGCAGGGGGGTTGGACTGGGGGATCTCCAGAGGGCCCTGCCAGCCCCCGCCG
>VZSC01015661.1:38757-54237 GCA_013398225.1 Steatornis caripensis
GGGGGGGGGCGTGACGCCGATTGGGGCGATGAGGGGAGAAAATGGGGCAGTGGGCCCCCCCACCCCCCACGGGTGGAAGATGGGAGCGCTTGTGTCGCTGCAGGCGCGGCCTGGATGCCCGCCCGCATCACCGCGTGCGCGCCACTGCGAGGGCAGGTGGCTGCGCACGAGCGCGCGCGGCCGTTGACACCGAGGAAGCTGCGCGTGCATGTCAGCACTAGGAGCGTGACCATGTCTGCGAGCCCCACTGCCACGCCGGGGGGTCACGAGGCGCAACGGGGGGGACGCCATCACACCTCTGCTGCTGTGCTTGCCCGGAGTGGCTAGGGACAGCAAGAACGAGAGCGGCACCCAGCCACCCACCCACCCTGAGCGGGGCACACGCAGCTGCCCACTCACGGGAGACAGGGGGTCCGGCGTGCCCCAGCCGTGGTCCCCCCAGCTCTGTCCTAAAACGCTCCACCGAGTCACAAGCAGCAACAGGGCCAAGTGGGGAGCAAGGTCAGGGCAAACCCCCACGGAGCAGCAATCTGTGTTTTCACTGCCTGCAACACCAGAGGGTTCCGCACGGCTGCATTCCTCCCCAAAAATACCCCGAACGGGGCAAAGCACAGCCCTTCCCTGTGTGCAATCCCAGCCCCACGTCCCCCTGGACGCAGGAGTGGGGGGGAGCCAGGACTGTCCTCATCGTTCATCCAAAGCCCGGAGAAATCAGAGTGAAAGGATGCATTTTCAAACACTTGTTCAGTCAAGAGGGAAATGGGGAGGCACTGTTTCAGGTCAAAACAAACCATCGCCACTATACAAAGCAAATCGCCTTTTAATACATAACCAAATAGAGAGGGTGAGTTTCAGGACATCTTTTTCTCCTCAGCATCATCCGTCTGCCCACAGAAATACAAAGAAATCACAAAGCGTAAAATGAGACACTGCCACAAAAAATAGACATTCTATGCGCAAACACAGCGTAGAAAGAGGTAAGACACAAGTCACAGAGCACCAGGGGTCTGTCTCAGCCCCGACCAGCAGAGCCTGGCAGGGTGCCCCCTCCCAGGACCGAGAGCCCTCAGCACCCTCCCGGCTGGGGCCATGCACTGTTTCACATCACCTTACAGGTGCCAGGACAATAAAAGCCGGTGAGCAGTGCCCAGCCTGCTGCTTTTCGGGTCCACTCATTTGTACGGCTCCGTAACATGGCCAGTCAGCTCCTTGACCCATCCTAGGTGCTCCTCCAAGCCACTTTGGAGGAGGTCCAGCCCATTTCCAGCATCGCTCTGCTCCCAGCCTGCAGCCATGGGCTCAACCCTTCCCAAGCCCCATCTCGCCCCGTGAGCAGCGCCAGGAGCCACAGCACAGCACGGCAAAGCAGCGCACGGAGGAAGAGACCCAAGGAGAAGAGGGCACTCCACAGCAGGACACGTGCAGGACACTAATTACCTGATTTTACTCACTTGGCAAACAGTACATGCTTAATAGTGGCGTGAGAGGCAGACAGGATGCGCAGGGTGACAGGTGCAAGGTGGGGGGAAGATGTGGAGGTCCCCAACCACTCTGACCAAGCCGGCTTGCTACATCTGGGCTTGAATCAAACCCTCCCCCCCAACCCCATTATTGCTTTTTCTGGGGGTTTTCCCTGATCAGTCTGGGAGAACTTGCTCCGTGGCGGGAAAAAAAAATTAATCCACAGCTTGGGTTAAAAAATACAAAAGAAAAGGAACCCAGCAAAGCGGTCGTGCTGGTCTCCAGCACAATGGTTTGAAGGGCACAAAGCTGGGCTGAAGCAGAGAGGCAGACGGCAGCCACCGCACCCCTTCCAGCCTCTGGCAAAACCACGCCATCCTGAGCAACCACAGGAGTAAACCTCATCATTCCTCCATCCAACAGCACTGCTGAGCCCAGGAGAGGAAGGTAAGGACAAGGCAGTGACAAACCCAAGGGGAGCTTGGCTGGCCTTTCCCCATCCTGCTGTAAGGGAAGGTCACAGCCTGGTACCTGCTTCTCCCCTGCTCCCCAGAAAAGCTGCCGAGGAGCCCAAAATCCCAAGCTGCCTCTGCTCTCACCACCTCCGCCTCCCACAGAGACCCTACAAATGCTGCTGAGCTTCTCAAAAGTGCTTGGTAACATCCCCTTTTCCAAAGGGAAAGGCTTTTCCAAAGCTCCTTCCACAGAAAGGGGCTTGGGAGGAGGAGAGAAGATGGAGAGCACGGGAAGGAGGGAGCAAGGAGCAGAGCAGAGGGGCTCAGGCAGGCTGAGATGATGCAGGGGACCGAACAGCAACGTGGCAAGAGCGGTCCGCACACACAGGTGATGACGAGTCCGTACTGCATCAAGCAACAGCAATTCAGTGCTGTGGTGCCTGTAAGGCCAGCAGGTCTGTCTGCAAGAGATTGCCAGGAACGCATGGACTTGGTGAGCAGGAGGTCTCTTCCTTGAGCCCCAGAGTCCAACAAACCTCCCTGGTGGCAGGGCTGCATCTCCCTGAAAGGCTTCTCAGGGAAAAAAATGCCAAACGCTTCATCCGAGGCTGCCTGAAAGCTCTGCTAGGGCACCTTGTTTCAGGCACTGGTAGATAAAATCCTGAGCGACCAGGAAGCACGGGGCAGCGCTCGCAGGAGCGCATGGCCAGAGCAGCTCGTCATTGTTGGTGGCTTTTCAAAATGCGGCTCCTAGTTCACCGTGAGGCTTCAAAACAGGCCGCCCACATCCGATGCTGTGCCTGCATCCCTCCGGCACCACCCCTCGCTCCATCCATGCGAGCTGGTGCACCCCTCAGGTCCTGCAGCCCTCGCACCTCACCTTGAGCTGGACCTCGCAGGCACAGAGCGGCTGCCCGCCCGCGAAGGATGCTGATGGGAAGCCAGGGCCCCGCTCAGAGAAGGAGGGCGCTCCCGCACCCACCTTTGCAGGGAGAGCTGCTGAGCACCTCAGTACTGAGCTTGGTGAGGAATGTGATGCTCCAGGGTGGCTCTCACCGGGGCAAGGAGAAGCACCCAGCTGCTGGGGAAGGGATATTTTAGAGGCATCCCCAAGAAAGGCACTCTCACAGCCAAGAAGGTTATTTCTGTACTGGCGCTCAGGCAGCAACACGTGGTCCATCTGGTGGGTGCTGGGACCTGTGCTGGACCCCAACAGGAGCCCGCTGTGTTGCACCGGATCTGCCTCACCACATCTCTGAGGAGCTGCCCCAGCCTGCAGCAGCCACGGCTGGTGCTGCATGAGCCACTTATCCTCCTCCCCTTCCCAAGAAAAGCTGGGCTCTGGGAAGAGTATCAGGGGCTGTTTGGGGAAGTTGTCACCCCCTGGCAGCTGGCTGACTCCTAACAGTGCCGATGCTCGTGCAGGGAGAGCGGCCTCCTCACCGCGGAGGTCCCCGGCCCCGGAGACCAAGGACTCATGCAAGACCTGTGCAGGGCAAGGAGCGGGTCGGGAGGGCAGCAACCACGGCCCGGCCCCCACGGAGCTCTCAGGGCTGCCGGCCAGTAGTTTGTGACTCCAGGTGTGTTCCTGCCACTTCCAGCTGTTGTGGAGCTGCGGCCATCCAAGCTTCTGATGGGCAACCTCCAGGAGAAGTGCTCTGACCCAAAGCATTGGCTGGGTTTGCCTGGACCACAACGTTGTGCCACTGAGTCACTAATGCATTTGAGTGCGACGGAGGCGGGCAGCTGGAGCTCACCAGCTCGCACCCGGGTTGGCTCTGATCAGCAGAAACAGCGTTACCTACGGGCGCAGAGGTAGTAACTGCTGTTTGAAGCACATGTCCCAGGTTTGCCAGCTGAAGTGCTACAGAGGGCTTGCTGCCGGAGCCCAGGACATCCAGAAGAGTCCCTCCCACCAGCCCAGCTGGGTTAAACAGGACCTGCTGTTCTGGTTGAGCAGAGCTGACCTCAGACGTAACAGAGACTAGAGAGGCCGCAGCATCTTGGCCTTGTGCGCCAGGCGCCTGGGGCTGTGGTAGGGCTTGAAATGTTGAATTAGTTGCCCAGCAGTGCTGGGAATGAGCCACAGCACTGTTTTCCTCCTTACAGGGTGATGCACTGGAGCACGGGAAGTGCACGCTCTTCCCAGCACCCTCCCTGAGGAGCATGTGCTCCACGCAGGAGGTCACCTCGGTGCCTAGCCTCTCGCCAACCTCATGAGCTGGCGGCTCCTCCTCTGCACCCAAGCCGAGCAGAGCCTCCTCCCACCACTGCAGCTCTGCACTGTCCACACTGAGGCTCTTCAGGGTCTGGCAGATGTTTCCGTCCACCTCGCTCTTCTCAAAGAGGGTTTCGATAATGACCAGGAGGGAGTCGCTGTCCTCCTTGGCATCACCGACTTCCTCATTCTGGCTGGGTCCATGGGGCTCAGTGAGGAGGTCCGGCAAGGAGACCTGAGGCATGTTATCAGCATGGGAAATGTATACGGATGCATCCTGCTTCAGCATGGCCCCAAGAAGAGAGTTGGGGTCTGCCAAGTGCTGCTTTGAGTGGGACTTGGCTTGTGTCTGCAACTCCTCCTTACCCCGAAAGGAGTCCAGGAACTCAGGAAGGTCATTTCCACACCAGGCTGCTTCCCCCATGACAAAGCTAAAAGGCAGCTGCAGGTTTCTCTTCTGCAGATGTTCCTCTCCTTCTTCATTCCTTTAGGGCGGAAGGAAAAAAGAGATAGAACGGCATGAGCGCCTTCTCTGGGCCAGGCAAAGCCACCCTCCCAACAGGGAGGTGGGAGCTCACAGCCGTGCCCTGGCTTTTCTAAAGAACAGGGGGCTGGATTGGGCTGGCTACGATGCTGCTGGTGGAGGACTGGGGCTGTGGGGAGCCCATGCAGAGGTCTGCATGGCTCAGGGAAGGGCTGCGCATCCACGGCTCACCTCAGGCAGGAGTGAGCGTGTCTGCAACCACCTTCTCAGAGCTGTTTGGCAGGAAGGCACGTGCTGCAAAGTGCCGACTGTGCAACCCAACCACCCTCTCCCTCTGCATGCCCCATGAGGGCCCACGGCCACCCATGCCGAGAGCAGGCGAACGCAGCCAGAGACCCAGCAATACTCACGACAGGGCTCGCTGCCGGGCAATGATGTAGTCGGGCTTGCCCCCTTTGTACACCAGCCAGGCACTGGCCTGCACCCACACCCAGTCACCCTTCTTGGTCAGCAGCCGGAAAACCATCAGCCCGCTCTCCCCCGTCTTCATCACTGGGGCAGGGAGAGAAGAGAGGCGACACAGACACGGTGACTCCACGGGAGCAGACAAAACCACACGTACAAGACGCCACGACACCAAGCGTGATCTCGCGCCCATGCTACGGGGCCAGAACAGGCAGGAGGCAGCTGGTGTGCGATGCCCCGAGCAGGCATCACCCAGGAGGCGAGGGCCTTTACCACAGCCGCTCCAGATTTGGGACAATTTGGCCCACGCAGGAGCAACAGCACTGGCATGACTGGAGCCGCACTGGTGCCAGGGGAGCTGCAAGGCGCCCCACAAAGGCACGCACCCCGATGGCCCCCTCCAAGCGCTCACTTCTCACGTGGTTCTCCGCGCAGTACATCACGTCGGCCACGTGCACAAACTGGTACCCGGATCCCCTCCTGCGCAGGTCGGTTTCTGTGTACCCCAGGACAACCTTCCCCCTGGAAACAGGGCAGAAACCCAGTGACACGGAGGGATCCCCCAATTGCACCTCACGGGCCAGACACGATGCCCCGTCCAACGCCCGGGCAGCCAGCCAGAACCTCCCGCTTTGGGTGGTGCAACTCTCTACCCCGCACTGAGCTGCATCCCCTCTTCCACAAAACCCCACGCTTGGTTTTCTCGGCTAAAACACGGCAGGCAAGACGTGCTGGAACCCAGTTAATCCGCTCCCTGCGTTACTGGGGGAGGGATGAAACGCCCAGCACCGGCAGCCCAAGAGCATCAGACAACTTGCCACAAGAGTTGGCTGAGAAGTGTCCTGCTCCCACGGGCTCTGGCTTTCTGTCCGACACCTGCAGCCATAGATTTTGCCATGGGGAAGGCGTGAGATGCCCTACCAGGAATCACAGGCCACGGGAGTGAAGTCCAGCTTGTGCTTTGTCTGGAAGATCAGTGTCTTGGTCCGAAGCTCCCGGATGGAGCGTGGCTGGAGGGGAGTCGCGATGGCAAAGAGGGCAAGCGGGGACCTGTCCGACGCCTCTTTCTGCTGCCCGAGAAGGCATTTCAAGCGCCCGTGGAAATTCAAGGCCTTAGCGGGGATTAGAAAACATGGGCGTGGATGCAAACACGGTGATGGGAACTGGCTGTGCTCCCAGCTCTACGGCACACGAGCAGGGGCAGAGGGGCGTCCCAGCGCGGGGCTGCGTTACCAGAAATCCCGAGGAGTTATCCAGCAAGCAGCGGAAGCGGCAGGTGAAGCTCCTCTCCGCGAAGATGAGCTTCTTGGGGCAGAGACGCTGGGGGCTGGACGCGGCGCTGCATCCATCCGGCAGCGGCTGCTCACCGGGAAGGGCTGGGAAACAAAAGGGAAAATGAAGCTTTCCAAGCTGCGCACCTCGAGCTCATGGCCTCCCAGACCTGCTCCCGGGGGAGACTCTGCTGCTCAAGTGAACCCGTGGTCTTCAACACGGCGGATAAGACCCTGCCACGGGAAATTACCACTTCACGATAGTTTCTGGTCCCTGCTTGCCTCCCAGACGGGACCAAGACAACAAGCTGCCCCCACTGAAATAAATAGGATTTCAAACACTGAAAAGCAAAAAGGTTTGGGGGAAGTCTCCTCACTCCTCCAGCACAGAGAAAGACAGCGCAGCATTGCCGTTGGCTGCTTTTGATGACAGGTGGCCATGCCAACCCCTGGGATGGCTTGGAGTCTCAGGGGGAGGCTTTGGGATGCTCCTCAGCACAGGGCTGTGCTCGGCGGCCTTAAATGCCACCAGGAGGGTTTTCCGGCACGGGGTGGCCATGCAGAGGCAGCTGGCTGGTCCCCGGGGACTGCCCCGGCACTCACCATCGGCAGCGTGCTGGGTGCTGCCGGACGCCGGGGCCTCGTGGAGCTGGCGGCGGAAGGAGTGTCTGTCGTCCGCATGGATCAGCTCGTACACGCTCTGGTAGATGAGATCCGACTGGAATGACACAAGGGGAGAAGAATGTCGACTCCTGCCCAGCCTGGCAGAGGTGCCCGGAGGAGGACACGGCAGGAGGTGTTTCTTCGTGGGTACGAAGAGTGCAGTGATTTGAGTGTAAAAAAATCAAGAAAACACAACCAGCTTTGTGTGCAGCGTGGAGAGCAAGGACCAGGAACCGGCTGCTTTTAGGGACGGTGGCCCAGGAAGGTGGAAAAGGGAGGAGAGAACAGGTCTGCCTGGGGAAACCATGGGCACGGCTCTGAGGTTTCTAGAAGCAAGAGAGATGGCCATGCTCAGGCAGCCTTGGCTGCTCAGGACTGTCACCACCACCCACTTTGCCCCAGCCACAGCGAAGCAGAGCTTTCCACCCCGTTTCCCCACATCGGCAAGGCTGAGTTTCTCCTGGTGGCACCCAGCCCTTCCACAGATGTTTCACGCTGGCCCTGGCTCCCGATCCTTAACCGCAATTCCTGCGAAACGCTGAAATTCCAGCACCCTCCCCTGCCACGGGAGCCCCTGCCCTTTGGGAAACTTTGCTCCCCATCTGTGGGGTGAACGCCGGAGCAGCGGCGGCATTTGCCTGGCGTGCCTTAATGCATGATATCTTCTCGGGACCAAATTCAGACAAAGCGCCAGAAAGGCTGTGGGTTGTCAGAGGAGAATTTGTTTGGGGGTTACAAACTGCTGGTCCGCAACAGCACAAAAGATCTCTCCTGCATTGCCATCCCCAGCCCTCTGAAAATAAGCAGCTTTGTTTCTTCCACAGGATCAACTTAAAAAATAATTTCAGGTTGATAAAAACATTTTTAACCAAACCAAACTATTTCCACACCCCCCCCAGACTTATGCAGGGGGATTTGCTGTTTTAAAAAAGGGGTTTTGTAGGTTGGTTTTTTTACTCCAAACCCATGGGAATCTGTATCCCAGTGCAAACTATCTTCCTTCAGCGGGCCACCAGGGAAGACAGACGTGCTGATGCTGGGCTGTAAGGTTGGCTACACAGAAGAAACGCCAGCAAGTCCTCACACCATCTGTCTCCCAACACAACCCCCTTCTTCTAGGGCCACATCCTGGACCAGCCTTTCCCATCCTGGTCCTGCGTGCTGCGGCGGGCAGCATGAACCTGCCAAGCCCATGGGCAGCTCAGGCCACCGACTGCCCTGTCCCTGCTCCCAGAAACATGCCAGAAGCAGAGCCTCCTGCTTAACCAGGCACACAGGTACTTTGAGAAGTCCGCTCCCTGCCTCTGACAGCTGTTTTGACTTGGGGCACGAGCTCATGAGGATCCTCCTACAGCGAGCTGGGAAAGGGTGCGGAGAGGACGAAGAAGAAAACACATCAGCCTCTGCAGGTGCACCGGGAAGCCATGCGACAAAATGGGTCTGGCAGCCCCACAGCCCTCCCGTTGACTCAGTCCTTTGGCCAAAGGAGCTGGATGTCAGGGGACTTGGGAGTAACAGGGTGGATACGGGAGATCCTGTGTAACCCACGGTACTTCAGGGCACTGATGTCGTCCACCACTGAGATACCCTCAGCCCTCTATGTGAGAGCTCACGTGCCCGGCAACACGATATGAGAAAAATGTCACGCTCCTCTCGCACGTGAAGATACAGAGCCTGCCATTGCTCAGCTTGCATCTGTTCCTACTAAAGTCACGAGCACGCTTGTTGGCTTTCACAACCCCCAGAGAACATGACTCATTTGCAAACGTACATCAGAAACGACCCAGGGGAGCTGGGAGGGGAGAAGAAAAAGAAAGCTCTGGCACGGCTATCAGTACCTCCTGCCCAGGCCTGGTCTGCACCCGTCTGCAAAAACTGTACCCACCTGATGAAAGCCCAGGTAGTCCTGCACAGTAGGGGAGATGTAGAAGATGTAACCGTCTCCGGTCACCGCGATGACGAATCCATTGAGAGCCTGGAAGCATAAATCGAGCCTAGAGTTACTCTCTCTAGCTTGAATCCAGCTGCTGAAAGATGAACTTCTCCAGGTGTTTCTTCAGCATTCGGGGATGGGAAGGGACCTTTCTTTGTTAACAAAGAACCCACAAAAAAGGAAAGCACCTTGCGACCACATGAGGCTTTTAACCCCGGCTAGCTGGGTTCCTCGCTGTTAGCAGGAGGAATGATCAAAGGCGGACGGACAACTTTTTCTAGAGCCATCGCTGAAGTCCTCTCACCGCAGGGCATCTCCTGGATCAGCAGGGACCAGCAAAGAAGAGGTTTCTGGAGCACCTGGGGTTAGTTCCTCCTCCTCTCCAGCTCCACCAGCTGAGCATAGCTATGCTCTTCTGGGGCTCTTCTGCTGGCAGACCTGATTTCCTCTAAAAAACCTGCATACAACTTCAACAACAAGCAGCAACAGGCAGTGCAGAGGGAACAAGTGCCTTGAGCCATGCACGGGCCTGGTGACTCCAGGACGAGCCTAGCTTCAGTTCAAGCATAATGAAGCACTCAGAGATGCTAACCGGACTGCAGTCAGTCACTGACTTGGCATTTATCCACTCTTTCATTTTAAGGATGACCTCCAAAGACACTTTGGGCCTGGCTCTTTGCCCTGAGTTTTACCGTTACGGGGTTATACAAGCTTATTTCTGTAAGTCTTCTCCCCAGAATTTCTCCGATCGCCCCCCAAAACCTGCCTTTTAATCCTTAGCACCTGAGGACTACGGGGACATCGCTGTCCCTCAGACTCCTGCTCTCAGCTCCGAAGGCGCGTGAACAACTCAAAGTACATGAAGTAAGACCAAATTCAGCCACTGCTATCACTCAACGATGGGAATGCAGCTAAAACCAACACTCACCCCTTGAAAGCAAGAGGGGTGGAAAAATCTGGAAACTCAGATCCCAGATTTGAGGTGAACGCCCCGACATCACATCTGTGATGTCTGACGTGGCAGCCCCTGGTACTTTAAGCATGCGGACTCTTTGACACGTCTTCAAGAAGGCAACAGCATCGTATTCTCACCTGTCTCCCATTACATAGGGCCTCAACCTCTTCTCATCCGATTTTGTTCTTGCTCCTGACAAACATCTCAAGAGGCCCCATTGCTCTTGAGATGTTTGTCAGGAACAAACCTCATTGCTCCTCAAATACGTCCTGGCATTGAACTGCCGCTATGAGACACCATACTGGGAAAAGTACCCTCCTCTTGCTGACGTTCTAGATGACAGAAGATAAGGCTTTAAACACAAAACCCCCCCAAATCTCTATGAAAAAGTATCTTTGTGCTCATACCATCTGTCCACTTCTCGCCTTGCACTCTGCAATTACGTACGTGCGGCTTGCAGCTAAATCCACACGCAACTGGTAGCTCATGGCTCGAAAAAGGCCAAGCCCATGCCGAGTTAGAGAAACTACTTGGAAGATACAGGAGATCACGGCTAGGGTGGAGGGAGGGGAGCTCACGCATGAAGTGAATACCCAGAAAACGGGGCAAGATGAAGATTCAGGAAAGCACTGCCCTAGACAGTAATTCCTGCCCCCTGCTCTTGTCTGTAATAGATCCATTAGTGAACAAAAGGAGAGAAGTTAGGGAAAGAAAACCCTAAGCGGAAGTCTGGTTTTAATCAACATGTGGGCAGAAGTCTCAGCAGGTCTCATAAGCATCGGGCCAGGACCTGGCGCAAATACGGACTCTGCCCTCGCTGCCCAACGCAGCCACGCTGAGCTGACCCTGGGGGGGACCGCGGGGACATGCCGCTTGCTTGAGATCAGGCTGGAGAGAACAGTCCGGCCGCCCGCACCGCTCCTTTGGCTCCCGTCACCCTCTCCCACCGTGCAAAGACCGGGCAGGAGCAACCTGCTGACACCACTCACGCGTTTGCCCATTTACAGCGATGCCGAGGCTCATGTGGGGTGGCTTTTTTTAGCAACTTGGAGGATTTGAAAGGCTGCTGGATTGAGAATGTTGCCTGATACTGTACAGATCCAGCTTGCAGCAGGACCAGACCCTTTCCTTTGTGTGCTCCAGCACCCCCGAGGGGGCCCAAGTCAGAGTTTTCTGCAAATGACAGTTTAAAATGCTCTTTGGGGGGGAAAAAAAACCAAAACACCCAACCCAAAACTATCAGGCAGCTCAGCTGGGGGATTTCTGTCACATTAACACCCCATAAAATCTCCAGATGCTTTCAATCACCCAAGGCTGCCAACGCTCTGGTTGCCATCATATGGTCCAGCTCACCCCCCCGCCCACCAGGAGAGCTCGGGAGCAGCTCCATCCTTGGACTGGGGCAACCACAGGCTCCATCCTGGCTATCGTGTTATTCCAGCTGTTCCTCCGTGACTATCGCACTCGCAGACAGCTGAGACTGCTCCTGGGAGCAAAGCCCATATGGGAGACTTCATGTGGTCCAAGCTTCATTGCCAGAAGTCACGCTGGGCTCCCAGGAGTCACCACCTCAGCAAAATCCCCCGTGGGGGCTCCTGCTGGGGCTCTGCTCGCACCCGTGTGCCTGTCCGTAACCCTGGGCGCTCACGTAAGGCTGTGCAGGAGCAAGGCTGAAGGCGCCAGAGTCAGACTTTAAGGAGAGCCAAGCAGTCATCTGCTAGTTTTGAAGAGGTGGAAGGAGGGAGAAGAGGACTGAAGGCCCAGAAAGCAGAGACACATTCGATGTCAGGAACAGAGCCATGGAAAGATTAAAGGTGTTGCACAGACTTGCCCTGCAGCCCAAGGAGCAGCACATTTTAAGCTGACATGTCCAGCTGTTTATTCACCAAGCAGCCTTTCCACGTGACCTTGCTATTCCACTTCCTTCCAGCTTACATCTAGGAATCACAGCCCGAACACACAGCGTTCTGGCCAGCTGATTCACCAGCTCCTCGTTCTCTGAAGTTCACCGAGAGCTATTTCATTAGACACACGCTGGTCTTTCTACAAACTAAAGCTCCCACCACCCACTGACTTTGTCCACCACTGCCTTCCAAGATCTACCTTCCCTTCTTCTCCCCTTCACAACCTGCAAACGGAACCTGGGCTTTCTCCATGCCAGGCAGGCTGGAAACTCATCCTGGGGAGCTCACGCAACAGTAAGGCAAACAGTTCCTGGCAGATGTTTTATCCTGCAGCTATCACCCTTCTCCTCTTGGCATTTACTGGAACACAAGGAACCCACCACCCCGGAGACGAGTCAGGGATCATTCCCTACACTGCTGTACGATACCCCGGCAGCTCTTGGTTGGGATGGATGAGCTCGTGCACGTTGGGTCCATGAACTGTAGAGGGGTCCAAGGAAAAACGCCAGGTTTGGCCTCAGTGACAGCTAACGCCTGCAAGCTACACGCGCAGACGGAGCCCGACGCCTTTGCGAGAAGGACACGACCCACCACCCCCAAGCCCTGCTCCGGTCACGGGTGCAGTTTATGGTCCAGCCCCTACGGAGCCACTGCAGCGTAACCAAAGGGGCAGCAAACTGCGGCGCAGGGTGGGATGCAACAGCAGGGATGGGGACCTGTCCCAGCCAGGCAGCATCACTGGTCCCAAGGTGCTCAGTGCCTGCAGAAAACACAGCAAAGCAACTCCTGGCAAGGCAGGGTCTCCTCTTGCTCCACAGATGGGATCCTGTGCTCCGTAGCTGATGTACGATTCAGCAGACAGGGACCAGCCATCAGGCACAGCGGATGGTGGGAGCCAAGAGAAGGCCCCGAATGACCGAGCTACAGCACGATACCTGGAGCAGCAGCTCCCCCTCAGGAAACGGCTCCTTGTCAACCTGTGGGTCCGTCCGTTCGTTCCCTCCTGGGGCTCTGGGCTGATCCAGCACGCAGTCACCAACATCTGCAGCTGCGAGCGAGAGGGCAAGAAATCAGCATGGAAGGGGCAAGAAATCCGCATGGAAGGGGCAAGAAATCCGCATGGAAGGGGCAAGAAATCCGCATGGAAGGGGCAAGCCAGGAGCCTGTCCCTCCTCCTCCCCACCCCGTGGCTGCACCATGCTACCGAATGCACATGGACCCAGCTTGGAGGAAGACAGGACTAGTGGGAGCTGGAGCAGAGACCCTTTACAGAGCAAGCCCTAACTCATTAATGCTTTCTCCAAGAGACAATAGCTCCCGCTTGGTCCCATTTCTGGGAAACCTTGCTTCTGCCAAGGTCTGAGGATACAGAGGCAAAGGATACGGAGGAGGCGAGCATTTTTGGGCTGCCCAGGCTGGGAAACACCACTGAACCCAGCAAGAAGTCTTCGGGTGAGAGCCTGGTAGAGCTGGAGTTGGCTTCAAGCCGCCCCAGTGCCACAAGGTCTGCTTTCCTGCCCTTCAGGCCTGACGAAAGACGGGGCAAACCTTCCCAAACCATCTGAGGTGCCATCAAAGCACCCATATTTTTTTTCTCCCTTCTGCCTTTGGCTGCTCAGAAGCAGATCGGACGGCTGGTGGCCACAGTGCTCCCAGTAAGACACCTGAGTAGCTCTGCTCCCAGGACTTGCTGCCGTGACCTCCCTGGGCTGATTCACGCTTCCTCGCTAGATGCCTTCAAGGCAACAGCCATGGGTGCAGCCAATGTGAAAGTTCCTGCCCTGGTCACAGGACCTTGAGCATCACGGGACACAGAAAAGTGGTTGTTCAGGGAACAGGAGCGAGGACAGCAGCTTCCAGGGACATCCCCAGCACGGTACTTCATCTGCTGGGGAATTATCCTGGAAAAACGTAATCCAAACTCAGCTTCCAATCAAAGGACAATTTTCAAGTCATTTTTTTTTTTTTTTTGCTGACTTCACCAAAAACCTGCAGCAAAACCTCAAAGCAGCTCCTGTGTAGGAACTGCCCCAGCTCTGCCACCACCACGAGCTCCTGCAGCATCCCGAGGCCCGGCAGGCTCGCACGCTGTGTGCGGCCACGCTCCGGCAGAACATCACTGCCTGCCCTGTCTGAGCCCTGGGTTTCTGAAGGTGCTGCACGACCGTGGCTGGATCCAAAGGGAAAAGGCCTTCCTGATCTGAGGGAGTGGTAGGAAATGAGGAAAAACCCCAAACCATCCCAAGTCTGACGATAGATTTGATTTTTTCCATGGTAGAAGCTCTCACTTCACCATTAAAACGTTTTTAAGTTTTCCTATTCCCCCCCCAGTAACGCCAAGTCTAAAGCCAAAATAATTCCAACCCCAACAAAAAGTTTCATCCGAAACTGCCGATACGAGACATTTTGCTCTTCATCAAGCCATCCACATGCAAAAGCATTTTCCCCAGCAGACCTGCGTTTCTGTATTAAAAACCAGTGTGGGGCCAAAACATCGCTCAGACCTATTTACGCGTGGAGCCTGAGTGACAACAAGCACCCACCCACGCAGGCTTGCAGCAACCTGGCGCGTGGTTAAAGATAATCAGCGGCAGGCGGCGTGGAAGGTGACAGAAGAGCCACGCTGTTGCGGTCACGGAGGTTTAAATGAAAGCGGAAAGGATGCTCTGAGCCCGTGGAGCAGAATTAGCCTCGGTCTCCATCGCTGGTAGAACTGGGCTGCTTCAGCCTCCCCCAAACTCCGAGCGCTCCTTGGAGATGCTCAGGCAGCAGTCGCATCTCCTGCCCTTCCCATCCCGCGCCTTTGCTCGCTGGAGGCAAGCCCAGCTTGCAGGCAGCTCGCAGGGGACGCGCCTTCCCCTTCCAACAGCTCTGCTGCGGGTCCCTTTAAGCCCACGCCATAAACCCGCGTAGCCCTCCATGTAAGCTCACGCTCCCGTTTCTGCAGGGGGTGACCCTCTGCATAGGCACTTCCCAAACCAGCAAGCGGTGGTTCAGCCAGGCCAGGGGACGCTGGACCTCTGGGACAGGTTGGGAAAGATGAGGTTCAACGCCAGGAAAGCAGTCGCTGTGCTCGGTTTGCTCATCAGTCAAGGAAAGGCATGTCCCCCCGGAGCTTCAAAAGGCACGTTTGAGACAGCCACCAAGCAAAAAGCCTTCTCGCACGATTGCCAAGCGATCCCCAAGGAAAAACATCCAAAGCCCATCTGCACCACGCGTATGGCTTCAGTTTGCACACGATGGAGCAGAATAGTTTCAAAATGAAACATCAATTCTTTTTTTTTAAATATGAATTCTTTCGAAGGGCTGACTCCTCTCCAAAGCATTGAAATGAGGCAAGCTGGCAGGGAAATTCAGAAAGAAACCAAGTTCTTCCAAAACAAAGCTCCAAAAGGGCAGAGAATGTTTTGAGAGGATGCACATCCCGAGAGCACGTGGGCTCCGGCTCTCTCCCAGTGTCCACCAGCAGCATCTGCAGGGAGAGCTGCAAGGAGCTGGGGAGAGCTGCTGTGGGCTTACGGAATCCAGCACAAAACACTCATTTGCTCTTTCTGTGCTTTCCAGCAAATTAAGGTATTACAACTCCCCCACCGTTCTCAGCAAGGGGCTTTTAATCTCCCATCAGAGATGCTCGCTTCCTCTACTCTCAAACATAGAGTGGTCCATTTCTG
>VZSC01015662.1:0-19673 GCA_013398225.1 Steatornis caripensis
CCGAGTGCAGGTACTTACCTTTTCCTCAGGAGAGGAAATGTTATCCCCTAAGTTGTTTCTGATACTGAAAAAGTTCCTGGCTACAAACCGTGTGTCTCCTGCCAATGAGGAGATGCAGTCCTGATCTCTAGCCCTGCTCAGAGAGTCCTCTGGCATGCCATCTGAAAATAATTTCAGCAGATATGTTAAGGGCCTGTTGTTCCGAGTCCTGCTCTCCATCAGGATTGAAGTATCACTAGGCTGGAAACTTCTAGCTAAGTCAGTATTTCTGCATTTCCAATTATGACTAAAACTGATTTTCGTGGATACCGTCCTCCTGTGTGGTTGAGAAACACCTTCTTGCATGTCTAGAAATAAGAGGTTGTGCTACCTAACAGCTTCACAGGCAGCATGCACCACGAGTGATCATGGACTGACCAAATGGGAGATAATAGAGATTCCACTATAATGGTTTCCTTCTCTTGCCTCTTTTCTCTTCTTCCTAGTGCCCAGGAATCTTTCATCTTTCTGAGTGAGTTGGTAACACCAGGACCATCTCCTTCACTAGAAGACTTGAAAACTTTCCAGGGGATTTTGTCCCAAAGGATGTATGCTGTGCACAGTGAGACTACAAGACAAATCTTGTGAGCAGTTGGCATTGTCATGCTTTGATATCCTAGCTAGAATTGCTCTTCCTGCTAGCAAAAGAATCGTAGAGCTGGCCCAATATGTTGCAAATCTTGCCATTGTTTTTTTGGTTTCCACTATCTGTGTGGAGAAAAGATACATGGCAAGGGTCCTTGGGAATTTCTGCAGTACAGAGAAAAATCTGAGCTTGATAGAAGTGCTTCTGAGGACAAGGACCCTAAGAAGTTAAATCTGTGATGCACCAAAAGCATATTCCTCATTGCAGCTAGTGGCACACTGCCAAGCACTGTTTGCCAAGTACAGTTGCTTCACTTGAGAGAGTCACCCTGTTTCTCTGGAGAATTCCTGCACCAAGGACTGCATATGGATTTTACATTAAACAGTTATTGAATGAAAGACAAACAGTGCTTGGACTGGAGACTTGAGCTTAGGCCTCTCTTTTTCCTTAGAGGGCTTCCCAGTTGCTGTACTACAGAGACATGCTTCTACTTTTCCATTTGCTTTGGACCACAAGCTTCTGACTTCTTTTCCACAAAATGACGTTCTTTTTGACTAAGACAGTGGAAAGCAGACCCTCTCCTCCAGTTTCCTGTCCCAGCCAACACACATTGTAGTTCAATGTGCTTCTTTGAGTTTGCAGCTTGTGGACTCACATCCTTTCAGAATCACATGGTCAAGGACCCATATCTGCAACTACAAATCCTTGATATTTAGGGAAAAGCAGGAATAGGGTAGTAACTACAGCCTGTCTCCAAATATCATAATTTTGAATTGAGAGAGCAGTGTAAAGCCTGTCAGTGGGCTTGGATGGAAGATTTATATGCATTTCAGAGTGGCCAAGGCCTACTGAAATAGTAGCAATTCAGAGAATCTGCCATACAGAACTTCGCATGTAGGACTGCATGCTTCTAGGGAGGATAGATGAAGATCTTGATAATTGCATTCTTAGATTTTCATATCAAAATTCTGTATAAATACTTCCGTAGGTAGCTTGGTACTGTTCAGATGTGGAGGGAACTTGTATATACTGAAAGTATGTAGGCTGCATGGCCTTCTTGCTGTTCTTCAGAACTCCTGTCCTTACGTTGAGAGACAGTAGATCCGTGATGAACAGCCAACATGCACAAAGAGGCATAAACTCCTCCCCTTTTGCTTGGAAACCATTAATCTCTGCTCTTGAGCTTGTTAGTCATAAAACCAGTAGATCTTCACCTCCTGGGTGTTTTAAAAGTAGCTTGTTGCACTTCCTGAGTTGTCTGTCAGTGACCCCTTGTAAACGAAAGCTGTTGATGTGTCTGTATCATGGAACTGTTACTCTTGCCTCAGGCAACCCCAGTAATAAACCTGTTCATGAGCATTAACTGTAAATTCCAGAACTCTTGTTCTGTTGGGAGGTGGGAGAGGAAGAAAGTGGTGGTGCCTTCCAAGGGGCTTTGAGTACTTCCTGTATATCTTTCATTGCTTTTTCCTCAGTTTTGCTTCCTGTTTTCCTCTTAGTCTAGCCTGATTTTCCGTCCCTGAAAAAGGCAGGTGATTCTTTTAGCACATACTGGCAAGTATAGCTGTAGTTGGCTTATCTACTGTATGTGTCCTCCAAAGGCTTTACGCCATGTGAACCTGAACTCCCAGCAGAGAACGGGAAGTTACTAGATCAGACCCGGTGTTCCTGCACCAGTGAGGAAACTGCGGCCTCTCTGAGTACCATGGACAGAGACCCTCCTTGCCGGCCCAGCAAGTCCTGGTCTGCAGCAGAAACCATTCCAGTAGAGACTGTAGTTCTCTCATTGGCAAAGGGCTTTGGCGTAGGCAGCCCCAGTGCAGGGATTATCAGGTCTAGTTCTTGGTACAACTGTCCCTCAGCTGTCTTCTACCTTTAAAGAATCTAGCATAATGTATGGGGCTCTTAATGCTCATCTTGCAGCAATCCGTGCCTTACTGGGCAAACAGAGTATGGCAACAGAGTCTGGCTAGAGTGCTGACACACACACACACACACACACAGCGTATCCATGCCTGTCCAGAATGTGAATCCAGTCATCCTGGGACTTGGGCATCACACATTTGAACCATGCTTTTAATCACTTCTGCCCAAAGGTTCTCAAGTAAATACCCTTCCACTGGAGATAAGGAGTGAATATTGAGGACAACAGTAAACTGTTTTGCAGGTTAGAAGACCCCATGTGCCTGTCACCCAGAGTCTGTTTTTCAGCATGTGCTCAGAGGTTTCTACAAACAGTATACCTTACTTCAGTGTCTTCTTCCCAAGTCATGCTCAGCAGTAGGACTTATGGTCGTAGTCCTAAGCTATATCAGAAGACACGTCTATGTGGTGCTTTTTTACACAGGACTGCGAACGCATCAGTTAGGCATACCTGACATGCCGTTGTGGGTGAGTGCAATGACATTGCGCTCTGGGAGGGGCCACGGTAACTTTACAGATATTTCCTCTTCCGGCTTTGGTATTTTGTGGTTACCAAGCTAGCCCTACGTCATCGTTCCTGTTGCCAAGCACTGACTTGCCTGGCTCCCTAGTTTTTTCAGGCTTAGATCAGGTGTGTCCCTGGCACTCTGTTGAAAATCTGGCCTAGCTACATCCAGGACTTTGCTTTATTACACTGACAGTCTGTTACTCCATTTATTTATAGCCACTGCTGGGTGTTCTAAAGGTCAAACCGTTTCCTCACAGAGCACTTCCAAGTGGGCAGTACAGGGTATCTCTCTGTGTTACAATTTGGCTGCTGTGTCTTTTCCATTGAATATCAACTTTGCTTTCCCAGTGCTCGAGTGACATCTCCTGCCTGTTTCAGAAGAGGGTCCAGTTTCTGAGATCTGCCAGGTGATGACGTGAGGTAGTCCACTGACCTTTTTCAGGCATTGTGTGGAGGATGTAATTGCCAGACCTCATTCCAGTTTTCGGAGATCAGTACTATAATCACTATTTGGTCTATGCAGCTGAAATTCCTAATTCTCATTGTCCAAGGAAGATGGTTGCCTGCAGGGGAGAGAAAGGAGGGGACGGGGGGAATCATCAACACTGGCACATATGTGAAGAAGAAAAAAATAGTCATTACTTACCCTATGATAACTATGCTGCTTCCAATTATTGTTGTAATCAATATGGATCCTGTGGCCAAGCTTGTCTCGCTTTTCACAGTCCTCAGTAATACAGACGTTGAATTGTAAAGCTGCTGCTGATACAGGGTCGTAGCTACCCTGACCTTTACCGGGTACAATGGGAATTCATGTGTGTGATTCTAATAGGCACACTATTAAAAATAAAATAATTATTATCTTGCATGTATGCACATATATACACCTACAGTCCGTATTCACTACAGTGTTCCAGAGAATCAGTTACTGCAGAGTAAATACCTGTTGTTTATTCTGTGCTCCTATTTCACTGGAATATTTATAATATATTGTGAGTGCATTACAAAATGGGTCTTATTGCCATGACAAATTAGTCTTTTTAAGTGGTGAATTTCCTGCACCTTCTAAAATAATTTTCTTGAAATACTTGCTGTTTTTATTATTGGTGCTTGCTTTAATTACCATTTAGAAATGAACAGAATGGGAGGTACAGCAGATTATCATTACTTATATGTTCAGCAGTTAAATTCATAGCTTGAAAGCCAAATGTAACAAAATGCCCCACAGCTCTTTAACTAACACTTTGCTTAATACAGTTGTAGAAGAACCTTAATTCATGTTTATACAGTCAGCTGTAGAGTGTTAAGGTTTCTGGCTGATGTGGTAGTTCACTAACTCACCACCTATATGGGCTCAGTTTATCCTCTCAAGCATCATCTGGAGGGTGTAAAACACCCACTTTTTACGAAAAAGAAAAAAAAAAGAGAATTGTTGGAGGGGAAAGGTTCTTAAAGACATTCCAGTGCCTATCTTGTCTTGAGCTGTCTGAGATGGTTGTAAAATCACTTCCATACTATTACTGTTAGTTAGAGGGAATAGGCTTAAGGCAAAGAAAGCACATCTTAATTCACCCAGGATGTTCTGAGCCATACCTTGTGCTTTTTGAGAAAGACACCTATTGTATTGAATATTCTGTTGTGGAAATCCACTGTGAGGTTCAGATACAGAAATCTAGCCCTGGCGCAGGGTGCTGCACCTACGGAAAATGCTGGAACCTGTAGTCCTTTTTACTAAAGCTCCTCTGTTTTTTACAAGACACCACATATGCCATTAATTCCAACTGTTCTTTCGAAATGGCTGATAGTTGAGGCAAACTCTTTCTTAATGTGAACCCTTAATATTCCTAATGTTATACCCCTGTACTTGTACTAAGAGGTCATAGTCCTTAGCTGGGGATATCATTTGGGAATGCTGTAGTGTAACTGAGATCCATGACCTCTTAATAAGTATCAGGAGAAAGAGATGGGGATCATCCTACGACATGCCCTGGGGGTACTTTCCCTTCAAGAAGGCAAGCTGGAACTGTTCAACTTTTTTCTTTCTTTCAGTTTTTTACCTTCAGGGGGAAATTGATCGATTTAGAGATGATTATTCCATAATCTCTGAATTTTTCTCTTCTACACTGCAGTGGGAACTCCTTGAAGTTTAAAGGGGTTGTATCTCCTGTGTGCACTGTGGAACGAACCCAAGGAGTTTATGGGGATAGCAGTTCTCTCATCACAGTTAGCGTAATAGTAGGCAAGTTTGGAACTAAATACCAGGAGGGTCTGTGGACAGAAAAGGGTAAATTTGTTACTAAATTTTGCTGACTAAGCATGATTGCTTCTCTCAATGGATGCTTCATTGGGAATTTATTTTGAGGGAGAGGAAAATGGAGTTTTCCCATAAATGTGCATGTATTAAAGACATAGTAGAACTAAGAGTCATCACGGTGAATTCAGGCAAACTGGAAAAGGTGAACTGGCAGTCAACTTGTAAAAAACTCGAACTTAGCAAAGAGTATTTGACACAGGTTTAACAATAACATGAAATACTGGAACTTTATCTGCAAAATTTTGGTTTAAATTTAGTATTAATAATATTACCAAAATTACATGATGTTTATACATGTAGAAGTAAAATGATTTAATATTTTTGTTTGTAATATTTCTGAAGCACATAAAATACAGTAAATTACAAGCAAAGCATGCTTTCCGGGCAGGGAATTAACTGAAGTGCTTCAAAATGTCTTTTGAAATAAAACTCTACGCAAGATCGTGCCATGGATTGGCATTTGGTTGATATGTATAATATATGGGAATTAATTTTAAATTCCATAAAAATACCTGTCACTGGTTTATTACCTCCCTCACCATGACCAGAACTGGTGTCTCTCATTTGTTTTATTGCTGGATCCCAGCAGGAAGTGCAGTCTAATGACTGAAGGAAGGTTGGGTGACTCATGTGGGGGAGGCTGGAGAAGGGTCAAGTTTTTCAAGTACTTTGCAAACCTTCTGCCAGCTGTAAAAGCAAAGCATAGGGAAATGAAATGGCAGTTGCTAATTTACCTTTCTCTGACAAATGTAGACTTTAGCATGAGTGCATGACACATAGTTTTACTGTTAACACATAAATTAACATCAGTAATTTTTCATATGTATGCATTTCTTACTGCTATTTTCTGTCTTCTATACGTGGCCAGAAGTCATGCTTGGATTTTTGCAAAACACTGAGCATGTTTGATCTTTCCTGTAAATTCAGTTTCTAAGCAACACATCCTTTGTCCTGAACTATTTTAATATGTCAATAACCATAGGTTTCTGTGTTATTCTAATTATTCTTTTAAGCTGCACTTGAAATACTTGAAACAGTTTTAATATTTGCTTTTTCTGTCATGTTATGATTAGAATATTTTGCATTACAGGGTGATCTTTCCTTCACTAGGCATCTTTGTATCCTGACTGGAGAGTGTTTTTCAATTTATGTCCATCAGTTGTTGGCTGTAATCACTGCTGCACTGAAACCAATGGAATTGTCATTATTATGTTCATTGAGGGCAGGATTTCTACTAGTGAGTTCAAATTCTCATTCAATCGTATTATTGCTCTCAGGATTCTTCTCTGTGGCACTCAGATCTCTGCGTTTCCAACACGCTTTATCGTTTCAAAATAGTCAGCACTTAAACTTATTTCCAAATAACACTTCCCAAACACCTGACAGGCATGGTATTAACCCTAGAGTTGCAAGCAGTTTCCCATGGCAGGTTAGTTTGAAAGTAGAAAAGCTTCCCCTGTCTGCCAGTGATACCAAATGCTCTCAAAAGCAAAGGCTGGGAAATGGAAGAATGCAGTTTACCTTACTAAAATTGGATTCTGTCTCTTTTGTGACTCTCTCCACCTGTCGTTGTCTTTGATTTTCTCTTGTTATTTGGTATGCTTATTCTTGCTACTGAGGCTCTACTTTTCTGTACTTGTGATCCTTGTACTTTCCATTCTCTTACTGAGTGTTTCTGGAGGTGTGGTTTTATTTCTGTTGCCTTTTCCACCATCAGCAGGTCAGGTATCCCTGCAGTTCTCCCTCTGGCTGAGAATGGTGGAGATGATTTTCTCTAGTGTTGGAATATCCCGCTGCTTCTCTCCTTCTCGTCTGTTCTCCCTCCTTTTTCACTCCTCACTTTTCTACTGTTTGTCTTTGTTCCCTTTTTGCCTGTAGGATGTCCAGAATAGTGCTACTGTTCCTGTTGGGTACTTCAGCAACAGTAGCACTCAATATACTTAGTTTCATTCTACAGCCTCTGCTGGACTTCATGATGCCTTTTATAGGAAGGAAGAACATAGATGTATCTCAGGTCTACAGCCAATCTTGCTATTTGCACAGTCATACATGCAACAGTCTCATTCTTGATTTGATCACTTTTTGAACACTTTTGTAAATGCTTCAGCTTTTGTGCAATCTTTCTTTAGGAATATACTATAGTGGATACCACTGAAAGTGTTAGAAGTTCCCATGTAGTAGGAACATCTACCCCTCATATCATGGAGCAAAAGTGTGTTTGGTATTCTACAGAGCATACGTTTTTGTCGTCTCAATGCAGGCGTAGCTTGCCCTGATTCATTGTTGAGCGTGAGTTTGTGTACAGAGTTGGCTTCATGAGAGGCTATGGCCTTTTCTATTGTATTTCAGTTAGTGGACAGTGCCTGAAGTGCTTAAAAATGACTTGTTCAGTTCTTCTCTATGGGCACGGAAAGAGGCTCAATACAAGTGAAAGGCTAAATTCTACCTACTGCAAAATTCATGGGCTTGGATACGAAATCAAAGAGAATCTCTGTATGCTGTGAGTCCCTCAGATTTTTTCATACATTTTTCAAACTGCACCTCCGTTAGTGGATCTGATGCTGTGAGGGTGGGGGAAGGGGCTAGCAGAGGTAACCGATTAATAAATACATGTTCAGTGTGTCACTATTGTTCTTTGCATGTGGGACAAAACTTGTATTTGATATGCCTGTATGCAAGAATTGCACAATGCCTTTCATACGCTATACTCCAAATCTTTTTTGCAACTATTTATCTACAATACCATGAAATGTAGCCAGCTTTGCAGAAGACAGCAGCTAAGACCCATGAGACATAGTAGGGGGAGACAGGAAACCCTGACCAAGAATAATGTGGCAAACCTCCTGCTCTCATGAAAAATGCCACAGGATCTCTCTGTCCACAAAAAGCAGGTTGCACTGTAACTTCTAAGATGCGAATGGGTGGATTATTCCACACGTGCATTGCCAAAAAAATGGCTGATGCTTTGTTTTTCAGGTGAGTAGTACTCATGGGAATTCCGTGTTTCAAAAATGGTATGACTCTTCTTTGTCGCTCCTTCGTTTCAGAGATAACTGACAGCACAAGCTCTTTTGCCATACACAGAGGGAGGCTGGCCCTGATAACCCAGCCATAGCTGTAGAAACTGTTCCGCATGCAAGGGCTGTCAGTCCCACACGGTTCTGAATCATGGGGTCGAGGAAGCGGCTCAGGGTAGTGTTTAACCCTAAAGTCGTATCCTGGCCCTCCCTTTTCTCCTTACCTCTGTTCTCTGTGAGCTCTAGCAAAATATTTTGACTTATGAGCCCAGAGGGTTGACTGTGTGGCAGACACTTAAGGTAATTATGGGCTTACTTATACATTTTACTGTCAAATTACGTAATTTTCGATAGAGGGCATAATGTATGCTTTCTAACACACGCTCGTTGAAGCTTGGAGTTCTGCCTCTTACTAGATAGCTTAAAAATCAAACGACATATTGTAACAGACCCCCAGCACAATTGCCGTAAAGTGCGTGTAGCGTTCCTCCCTTTCCTTCCATAACATTCTAGGATGTATAAATGCAGGATGCTCTGTGGAAGAAAAGTTTGGATTTGAAATCTTTTACTGTAATATGTGGAATGTGTTTACTAAACTGTGGAGGCTACGATGAGTACAGGAAATGTTGTGTATTTAGGTAGTCAGTATGCTCTTAGTGATTTGAGACGTGGAATAACCATTTCATCAGTCAAGTGTAGTAAATCTGCTTTGCAATCCAAATGTTACTTGCATAGTTTATAGGCCAGTCAGCTATTCTCTTAATGACAAAGTATATAGTTTTATCAGAACTATGTGCCTATTTCTGAGGGGGGAGAATGGGAAAACAGAGAACAACATCGTTTACAAACAAATGAAATAATTATTTTGCAGTTGACTAAAAATGAGTTTTGATTACACAGTGCAGTTGCTTTTGGTGACACTGGAACTGAAGAAACTTTACTTTGAGTGTAAAAATGGTTCTTAACATTTCCTCTGTTCCTATGGAAGTGTCTTTTTTTGGATGGAAGAGACATTTTTCAGCAAGCATCTTTCCATGTAAAAGATGTTGCAACCTTTGACTGGCTCTAAGTTGTTTGTCATAGTATCTTTTTCCTCCTTTCTTATACATTGCTTAAAATGCTGGATAAAAGATTTTTCTTTCGTACTGCTTCTCAATAAGCAGTTAAGTCAAATTGAAAGAAGAGTCGTTCTGAGTTAATTAGATTGCATTATTAGCTTTAGGGACATGGCTCCAACATAGAACTCTTTAGTTGCCTTTTGTACAATAGTACTTGCCTGTAAAGGTGTTGTATGTTAAAAGTCTAATATAAGTACATTGTATGTTTCAATTAAAAATATACTTTGCAATTAGATTTTACTAGCATTTCATCTATGAGAAACATGGATAGTTTTCTGTTTTTCCTCAAGAAACTATACATCATCCCCTAGATCCAAAAAGTATCTATTTTTGTATGTGGGTAACTAGCCTACACTGGTGAAATCCTTCTAAAATAACACATGTAATGTTATATTGTTGTGTAAGTAAAGACTGTAGCATTCACCTTTTCTAGACCTTATGAGCATAATCAGGTGTACAATATTTTAAGAAACACTAAGCCTGTCTGAGCAAAATGCCTGCAGGATCTCTTACTTCTCCCTCTATTTCTTTTTGGGTTTTGGGGGTTTTTTTAAGAACATAGACCTGGCTCAGATTTATGTAGTTCATTTGAAGTTTATGCAGTGAGTGGATTAATCATTCAAAGACGGATAGCTAAATAAAGTTACTTCACCTTAAAATCTGCAACTCCAAAACTGATCTCACAAAATGGGTCCTCGTATGTTCTTTGGTGTGATTCTTCTGTACCTAGCTGCACTGTTTTCTATGAGCTAGAGCAGGAAGGAGGAAAGAATAAAATTCCTAATTCCAAACTAAGGCACGCTTGGTGACTTGTTTCCTCCCTGATATTTAGAATTAAACCCACTCACTAAGCCTACTTTCTTAGAATTACTAGAAGTACCCGTTCTTTCTCTAAACTGAGGAAGCATAAAGAAGTTACTCCCAAACCAAAAACCAGTAAGCTTCAGACTAGAATTCCTTTACAGATAAAGGTAAGTAATTTCACAGAATATTAATCTTCTCTGCATTGCCTCGTTATTCAAGGCCATGTCTTTCTAACTTCTTGTCTTCCCTCCCCACTTCTCATTTATTTTTTAAATTTCTTGCCTTTCTTCCTTTCTGTGTTACATTTGCTGACAATATGGAAGACTCATGCTGGTAGAAAGGGAAATGATGTAGCTGTGCATTAGATCTGCTTTTTTTTGAAAATAACTTAGGAGTAGTAAAAATCTGAACATCAACGACTAATGTTTCTCACTTTAAAGACTTTTATTTTATGATTATTTGCCTGTCCTTTCAGAATTTTCAGAAATGAAAGGACATCGTTATTCAGTATAGATTTGAGGAAGAAACTGGGGAAATGATTCTACTTGATTCCTGACAAGACAATTAATGCAAGCCGTTGCTCTTCATGAAGAAAATATTTTTAAAGTCCACTCATTTCTTCCGTTGTTAAGCCATGAGGAGATTTAAAGCTATTTAAAATTACTGATCCTGAAAAGGTAACCTACATGAAAGAGGTTCAGAGAGTGCATAGTTGAATGTGGAGGGGACCAGGTGAGAGTAGATGAGTTAGACAAATTACCGTCACTTTTCAGAAGTAATTACTTACAGTCAGAATCATCTGCTTCATGTAGATAATTAGTAACTTCAACGTTTTCATCCAGAGAAAGGAATACAGCTTCTTTTACAAAAAAATAAAATGACTGGTGAAGAAATACTGTGTGTCTCTTAAGTCTTCTCTGTCCGGGTTTTAACTCCCGATGCAACAGTATTTTTTTGCCTTAGGCCTTGGAGGTGTTTATCCTCACAGTGTCTCAGTAACGTTAGGAAGATCTAAGGGTACTTAAAAATTAAATTAAAAAATGAACTTGATCACTTAAGGTGAGATACATGTGCTCCAAAGTTTTGATCCTGCAATGCTCTGCTCAGCTCTTACCTCTGTAAAAGACACCTTTCTGTGTCTCTCTTCTCTCAGCCTGAGCCCAGAAGTACCACTGTTTTCTCTAGCTGAGAAAGCATAAATAGATTATTCCCAGATTGAAAAGCAGTAAACTTCAGAGAGAATTTAACTTTACAGGTGAGGTAAGTAAGTAATTTCACGGAATATTAACCTTTTCCACATTGCCTTGTTCTTTTGACCATCCCACAATCTAATGCTTTCCACTATTTCTTCCAGGCCGTAAGTGAAGGCAACTTTTTGCGTATGAGATGAAATAGTATACCAGGGAATTGTTATTCAGGAATGCTCCACTTCCAAATTTAGAGCATTAAAATGCACAGGTTATTTTAAAAGAAAAAGTAACGCACACGGATGACATAATCATAACTCTTACCTTGCCTATTCAGATTGTTCTTAAATAGCATGGTGTGGTTAAAGTGCAGGAAAATGCTGCTGGAGATCCTCTGTTAGAGCTGTGAGGAATGAACGATGTGAAGAGGATGTTCTTTATTCAGTGGTGTTGCATTTCTCACTGTTCTTTGCCCTTTTCCCCTTGGTCTAGGTGGGAAATAGGAATATATGGCATTCCAGGATGAACTTACTGGTACAAAGCAGACCTACTAATTTAATTGGAATTGTAAGCTAGCCTTTTCCTTATACTAGTTGCCAGTTAATACTGTTACAGAGAAGCAAGTCACGGTGCATGCATATCCTACTAATCGCTCTCACAATGCATTTCCTTGTAGCTGTAATAGTACTGACCCGGTTTCCGTGTTGTCCTTTTTCCATGGCAGATTATATCAATGTATTTGGGATACAAAGTGAATTCTTGTGGCTCTGAATTTAGACTTTGTGGAACCTGACTGGAAAGTAAGATCTAGAGGTACAAAACTTGCACCAACAGTGCTTTGCTAGAAGGTTATACATTGATTTAAGCTACTGGGTCCTATCCATCAAAGCTTCTACTTCAGAAAACATTTTCTGGGAATCTTTATGAAAAGCATAGCAAGCCCTTAAACAAATTGCTCCTATTTATAGAATTGTATTCAGAAGTGTATGTTTTATTTGAGATCTCAAATACCTATCTCTGCAACTCCAAAGTAAAGGATGAGGCTTTAAAGATTAGAGGACAACATCTGTTAGCTCTGTCTGGTTTGCTTATCTATGTACTATATAAATTTGTTCAAATGGTTTGAAAATAGGTATACATAAAACTATATCCAATATTTAGTTTACTGACCATAATGTGCTACTCATTGAAACAAGATTGAGACTTGTAAATGAATTTCCAGTCTAAGTAATTTTGCAGACGTGTAAAATTCTTCTGTGGAAGAAATGAAAGGACAGCAAACTGTGCAAGTAAAGCGAAGTGGAGAATGTGATTGCTAAAATCTTTAATTGCTGAATAAGTGTCTTAATAATTGAATAAGTGTCTGAAGGGATATAGAGGTATCTGAGGTATCTGAGACCCATGTCACTTTGCACTGAAAGCTGACAAAACAGTCTTCTGTTCCTCGACCCTCATCACTGCTCCAGTTTAATTTATGGAACTTAAAATGTTTGAATATTGGCATGAATAAATGTGACCAGACAAAACAGCAAACGGGACTGTATCTCTGTACTTTTAAGTGATGCTGAAAGCAGAACTAGCATCCAAAATGAGGGAATAGAAGTCTGGATTTCAATGTAGTTGCTTCAACATACTTGCATAAAAACTAACCTTTTCTCTAAAAGTAATACTTAGGCATTACTGTGACAGCCTTCTTCAGCCTTTTACTTGCTGTTTCTTATTGGTGTTTGCTAGAGCAAGTGAAGAAGTAAATACCTGAGGAAAGGACCTTGTGCTCAGTCTAATAATCAGATTAATTTGGGAACCTAAGCTGAGTCTGTTCAGAAACTCTTAGTTCATAATATATGCATGTCTACTGAAGTACAGGAAGGCTGGGCACAAGCAGATAATGGACATTCAGGCCCCTATATTGCTGATGTTACCCAGAATTTTACGTTGTGATCTGGGTATCAAAAGCGAAGAGGGTGATGGAGAAGAAAAGCTTATTGCATAGAATGGAATAGAGTGGATCTCAGTGCAAAGACCCTTGCAGTAGTGAGCAGTAACTGTGTTATGTCTGTATTGTATGGTATGAGGCCATGCAGAGATAGTTTAGCTGTCTAAGAGAGTTGTATTAACTTGTGAGCAAACAACTTCTCTTTCTCAAGATGCTGCTTCAGTTCAAGGGCTGGCAAGATCCCCAGTAACTTGAATATTTTATGTTTGCTTTAATGCAGTGTGGATGTGCCAAGTCTGTGTGTTTGATTTGCAAAGGACAGAGTTGTACTGGTTTCTGCTTAACTTGGTTGTTGATGTTGTATGTTTGCAGAGTGTGACAGTCCTTTCATAGAGTCAACTCTCTGAAATACGAATTTCTGTAGGAAACAGTATTTTCACGCCTGTGTCCTCTGAACTTGGCAGGTGATTGAATCCAGGAGACGGAGGCTTTCAATCACTGAAGGCAGAGGTGTAGTTAACTTGAAATGCATTGCTCAGCCTGTTGAATTTGTTCACTGTTGGCCTGCTGTAAGTTAAGGGAGCGTACAGGTACCTTTCTGAACAGGGGCACAGAGTTCGGTCTGTTAGCAGTATTTCTGTGTGTCACACCCTCATTACAATGTGTTTCATTTTATATTCCATTTTTCCTTGTTAATTTGATCCTGACAGTAGTTAAAACCAGGTAATTTGATCCAGAAATTATGTGAATCATCTGCGGAGAATTGAAGACATACGGAAATTTAACATGAAAGAGAGACCTATCTTGCACCTGTTTTCCTGCACCGGTATACAGTGACCCTAGAGAAGTTAAACTAGGAATTTTCTTTTGAAAGGGAAGGCAGAAATTCTGCATGATATAAAGGAGAAAAGAGCCTCGGGGAGGATCTTTCAATCACTGTGAGCTGACAAAATGCTCCAGAGCAGCACAGTCCACTTTTAGTGTCACGTTGAAGAATGGAGACACAGTTCAAGGGTGTGCTATTAGTATCGCCAACCCAAACTTCAAGTGTACATGTGATGGAAACGACCCAGCTGTAGACAGCTAGCTCAGCTGCTGAGTGGTAGTAACTTGAGAATACTAACAGGTCTTTTCTTGAGATCTTAGTAAAGATAAGGCTCAAAGAGTTATTGAGGAAATTCAAATCATGGATTCATTTATCATTATTTTTAAGCTGGAGCACACTGACTGTTTTTTAAATATAGAAAATGAAAACAAAAGAGAATGACCTGCTGAAGTGTAGGCACTGCTGCCATCTTTATTATTATCCTGTGCCTCACTCAGGTGGTGTTCACAGTTACCTGCACTACTATCAGACTTATGCCTTGAGGACATATACAGTGCTCATGAGAGAGGGCTTTATAGAGCAGACTCACACAGCACTCCGCTTCAGAAATGAAGCGATTGCTGGCCAGGAGAAATGAAAAGGGAGCATTACGTTACTTTCCACTGCAAATGTGATCTAGACCAACAAGCTGTAACCTGCACTGACGAGAAAATTAGCCTCGACACTGTATTTTATTGGGGAGAAACATTTTTTTGGGTAAGGTGTAAGGCACTTCCCCTTTGGAAGTGTGGGGGATTGCCATGCTATCAGAGACAGAGTGAAGCTCTGGAGTGGGAAACCATAGAATAGTTCTAGTTAACTTTTTGAGGCATCCATGTGTCATTCATCAAGCTTGCCTTTTGTCTGTCTGAAAACAGAGTAAACAAAGGAGATGGTCTCCTACATAGTTCTTCTCAGTGAAGTAGATAATCTTGGTTCACTGAGCAGAATATAAAAACAAGTCATTCTCGATGGCATATGCCATAATGGATGCTTGGTTTTTGAATGGCTGAGGAGCACATGCCCCCCCTCAAAGTCACACTGTCTGAGTATGACACCCGCAGCTTCCATGACTGAAGAGGCTGAGAAAAATATTTTAAGGGAGGAAGTCTTGATGGCATGTCAAGGTAGGCTTTTACAGACTGGCACGACAAAAATCTTTGTGTGAGAACAAATAAATACGTTAACTTGTTTTTTCAGTTTATAAAACTGTGTTTGCCAGGGATCGTAAAAATGGGAGCAGTAATTAGGATCAGTATGCAAATGCAAATTTAAACTCTCCACAATTATTCCTTACCTCAACTATCACTTTCTTCCCCATTTTCTTTCCTCCTGTAGCACGTTTCATCCAAAACACAACCCACACCAAATTGGCCCTGGAGCACCAAAGCTGAGAAGTGTGAACTGTGATAAAATAAGGGAAACACAATTCATACAATTGAAAATTTTAGTGAGGACACCTGCCAGCTTTTCAGCAGCTAACCGGAGGAGCGTTCTTCGAGTAAAGCACCTCAGGAAATCTGTCCTCTGTCATGTATAGGCCCCAGGTTAGGTAAGACTGGTGGATAAGAGCAGCACCATAAGCTATGGCTGAAAGGAATCTGAGGGTCAAAGTGGGTGACAAAACACAGAGCAGTGATGGTTCTGTGTATAAAGCCATATTTAGTAATGACACTTCTGCATCTTTTGTCAGCTGAAGTTTTGAAGTGCTCTAAAGATGAAATTCTGTAAGAGAATGTAAAACTATCATATAGTTCAGTCTATGCATCAAGCCATGAGAGCCTCTGACATCAGCCAAGAAGGCTGTTTGGCCTTTGGCTTTTTCTGGATAGCCCAAAAAATGGAAACCCAGCAGGACCACAGCACAACACCACAGAGTTCAGACGTGTTTGCCCTTCTGGAAAGAGTACGTGTGGTCTTTCTGTGCCTCTAGGAACTAACCGTGACTCACTGCCGGTACGCTGGACTGGGTGTTGGATAGTCATCCTCACCTAAACCTTGGTCCTGGCAAAACACGTAAATCATTCAGTGTCATTGGCAGAAATCAGAAGAACGTGAGTCTGCCAGCCAGTTCTTCATATACACAGTCACCAGGAAGGATGATGTCAGGAAACTGCGTGGCACCCCACAAGAAAGCACTCTTGGGTGAGCAAGCAGTAGTCATTTTAGGAGGAAAACAATACATGGAGTCGCTGCATGACTCCATACATTATTTCCTCTGTGCCCATGGGACCGCAGATGAGTCAGCAACAGTTCATGGTTTGTAGTAACAAAAGTAGCTGACAATTGTAACAAAATCAGTATGGATGCTTGGTTCTCATCCAGGGCCAGCGGGAGGTTCTCAACCAACAAAGCCAATGCAGTCTAGTCTATCAGGACATCTGTGGCTTATGAGGGGAGTGATGTAAACAAAGAACAGCCCTTTCTTCTTGTTTTATCTGCTCATTAACAATGTGATGCCTTGTGAACCATAAATATACAGTGTGTGTTAGTTACTGGCTTTTGGTGCTGATTATACTGTTGTCAGATAGGAAGTCTTCTCTTTTAAGATATTTGCAGCATTGTTGCAGGAACGAAGGTCAGGAGTGGACCTGCATCATTGATGTGACCAACTATCCTAGGTTATGATACCACTGATGTCTAGTTTTCACACTGTCGACAGCATAATTTTGGAATATCTCCCTCACACCAAAAGCTGTAAAGCCTGTACTGAAAGACAAAAAGCCACAACTATGCTGTGCCAAAGGGAGACCACAGAAGAGACTTGACGCTGTCACCAAAATGCCCTTGCAAGAGCAGGATGTTTTTAAAATAAACCTTCCAAAAGATCATGGGAAGCAGATGATGCCATACTGCAGAGGAAAGGTCTCTCCCACCTGGTGGAAAAATTCTGTTCCTGAACTCCTTATCGTGTGATTGATGTAACCCTCTGGGTATGGGGGAACGCTACCACCAGGCATCCAGGACGAGAGGAAAGCTTCCCTCTGACAGTATGCAAATTGTGACCAATCTCCATTACTCTAAGAAGATGAGGAAAAAACCTCGTAAGTCAAGTTGTTCATCAAAGAGAAGGATTAAATCTTGCTTGGTTCTGCCAGGTGACCAGTTAACTCCTTAAATCGTGGAAAAGAATGGAGAGACACACAAGAATAAGTCTCTTTTCAAGCCCCATCTCAACTCTTGTGTCCAAGCAGAAGGGAAGATCATATAATTTTCACAATGCCTCTTACTTCTCCAGATAGATTCCAGCTAGATGAGCAGAGTGAGCATAGTCTTAGAGAGGGATTGTATTGTTAGGCATTTTAGGAGGTAGGACCAAATTGCCCTAGAGTTTCATCGTGATGTGGGACCTACCCCATCACCAAATTCCTTTGAAGAATCCTATTTCTGTTGCAGCATTCCCCTTTACTTGCCATTTGGTGCCTTGGTTTTGCTGTGATTTACATAGCAACTTGAAAGCAAACAGCACCGTAATCTTTAGAGGGTTAAATGTTACCTTCAGTATTTGTGTATGAGTCCCTTTGACCCCAGCAAGACTTCTGCTCATGCAAAAGTAGGGAGTACAGGCTTGTCTCTGGCAGCCCTCAGGCAGTAGTTGGGATTTGTTCTAATTAATGGAGTCTCTAGTAGGAATTATTCTGTGCTTCCCAGCTACGTAACCAATGAGTTCTTCTGTTAGTTCGTTGTTCTGTTTTAATAGGGCTTTCAAACATTTCCTCTAGGCTTTCAGAGGAGAAGTCATATTGAGTGCATTATTCAGTATTTTAGGCTGTGCTCATCATTGCATGCTTTCTAATCAAAGCACCTTTTTGGCTATTGTGTGTACTCATAAACTACAGACAGCATGCAGTACGTAGATTTGGCTGCTTTTCCATAGCCACTCTGAAAATTCTAAGCAAAATTGCTTTTCATTTTGCCTGACAGCCAGTTTTAATTTTATTCATCATTTTATCAGATTATATAACATTTCTGTTGTCTGCATCTGTCTTCTGACTGCTTTCTTCTCTCTTCCTTATTCCCCCCATTATGTTTATGCTGAAAATATGAAAACAACAATAAAGAAGAGACCAGTAATAGCTTCTTGCAGTAAAAAGGGCTTATTAAAAGGATATTTTCTGCCTGGGTGAAAAAATTCCTTGAAAATATCATAAATACTTTATAACACACAGAGCTACACTTTTATTGTCTTCAGAAGTTGATTGTCTAGATAAGCCATTTAAAAAAAGAGAAAAAAACAAAACCAAAGCAAAAACGTCATGTTTAAAAAAATAATTAGGTGAGTTTCCTTCACAGTCCAATTAGGCAGATTCCAGATGAAACATCAGAAAAGGATTAAGTAACCATACAACGGGTGAGAGCTTTTCAATTCAGTCTGATGACAAAGCAGATATACTTTCATTTTGTAGAAAAATTGCTAATACCGTAGCATCCAATGGGCTTGGTTTTATTACATGTTTACAAGGCTCTTCATTGTGGTCTCGGCGATATGAAGAGCTCTGCAAGCATGCAATAAAAACTGAGCAGACTTGATGTTAGCACTATTCATTGGTGTCCCTCGTAGCAGGGAACTTCTGTTTAAATAACCAGCCACTGAAGGTTCGTGATGTGCTCCCTAACCTTGGATTCTAACAATAAGGAGCAGAAGGAGGATCTTTCTAGTAAAATTTTTAGATCGTGTTTTGTTTTCTATAAGTACATAAAGTCTTTTATTTAAGATATCCAAGATTTGCTGGTAGGGATGATTCATAACTGAAGTCCAGTTTTCCTTTGGGATTAGGCACCAGTGTTTGTTTTTTGTTTTTCTAGCATAGCAACTGAATTTCATCATTCATTTTGTCATTTAGCAATAGAAGACAACTTCACCAAAGCAGCTCACAGTACAAGTAAAATTGGAAGTAAATGGAAGCCATATGTTGTAACTATAATTTCCAAGGTTAAGAAAAAGCTATAGTTCGGACTATATGATTTTTAATGGAGAGAGAAGTATACTTTGTTATCAATAGCCTTGAGTTTTTAGGGGGTTTTTAACAGTTATTTATTTTGTTAATGGTAGTTTGAAGAACACATTATGCCCAAAGTGTTCAGAGCGAGGTTGTTGCCTGGCAGTAATCCATTTCTTAACTTATGTACAACTGTGGAGTTATTAATGCTAGTCAGGTTATGTGCAAGGATTCAGGAAAATTCTTTATTCCTCATTGACTCCTGACAGTTATTGTACCTAGGAACTGGGTAACGTGTTCTGAAGTGAGCAATTATGGAAATGTTTACTTCACTGGCTGCATGTAAATGTGTGCAGAGAATGTACCAGAATTTTTCCTTGGGGGTATTTAATTCTCTCCAGGGCAATGAAAATCAAATGATTTCTTTTTTTTTTTT
>VZSC01015662.1:19991-34197 GCA_013398225.1 Steatornis caripensis
CCCCCCCCAAAGCTGGGATGTTTTTTTTAAGTGCTATAATGCAGCTGAATAATGATGAATGCAGTAGACAGAAAAGAAATATAGAGAGAGCTACCAACAGATCTGGAAAACAAATTTTAAGGTGGAAGCTAAAACCAAAAAGGAAAAAAGCGGGTAGGGAGCAAGGGAAGGCTTGTGACAGATTCAAGTTTGCTGGCAAAAGGATATAAAATGGATACTCTAGTATTCAGGAGTAGTACAGTGCATGTAATACATCTGTTTTTTAAGAACATAAGCGATTGGCTCAGTATTGTTCACATCGGAGGGCATCACATTTGCTTGTTAATTAAATGCAGTACCTGTACCTACTGTCCCTGAACAGTTGGGGGAAAAAAAAAATCCCAATACGTATACATATCTGTGAAATTTCTATAGATGCGTGTGCATCTCATGCAAATTACAACTGGATTGTTACTGCTACTTTAAATTTAGTGTCTCTCTTCCCTAGTATTTCATGACTACTTCTGTGTAGCCATTGAGAAAAGGAAACTGGTTTACAAAAAAGGAATTTGGGCAAATGTGTAGCTTTTAGGAGAAATTGAATGGGACGTTTTTATCGGCGAGATTTTTTTTAAAGCCAACTCATTCTGTAAATGTACATTAAGGTCACATATAAGCAGTTTGAAATGAAATCCTGGAAAATCTTACGTATTATGTAACCTGTGCGTGAATCCAAACTTACAGTGTACTCAGCGCTGAAGGCTTGCCAAAGGGAAACTGAATTTAGTTTTTTGGGCTTTCTGAGTAAGATTCTTAATTATATCAAAGTGATTTTAGAAATCAGGAGTTTTCACATACTGTTTTACAGTAGTGAGAGTAAATATTACTTTAAATTGGCCTCGGTGGTCATATGTCTGTCATTAGACTAGAATTGGATTACATTAATTAAAAAAAATAGTTGCTGACCTTTCTGCTCTATTTTTTTTTTGTGTGTATTTTTCCTGAATTTCTTAAGGAAGGGTTTCATAAAAAGGGTTTTATGTCTTGCAGAAAATTGAGTTTTGTAGACATTACCTAACTCTTGATTTGTCACACTGGGATCAATAACATTTCGCTGCTCTTAAACACACAGAATCACAGGGGACACATAATGTTTTTTATAAGTGCAGTAAAGTTAACGTGTTGTTGAAACAAAAACTCCTCTGACAGTCCTGTAATAAGTACACTCTGAAACTAGCAAATTATCTGTAATACTAGGAAAGGCAGGAAGAGCGCTTAAGAGTACAATGTGTACGTTGTTGGTGCTATGTACAGCATGAAGATAGACAGAGGGATATTCTAAGTTATCCCCTCACTTACATGTCAGAGCTGTGCAGTGCAGAGCTGGATTTCCCTGGGACCCATGTTGTGGGACTGACGCAGTGGTCACGAGCAGTTTTTAGGTTGGTTTTTCCCCCTTGTTAAAGCTGGTGCTTCAGCACCTCTTCAGCGGAAGTAAGTTCTGCTGTGACTTCGCGAGTGATTCGAACGGCTGTAAATTTACACAAGGGGATGGCCCGGTAAACTGCGCAAGAGAGGCGCTAGAGAATGTCAGACAAATGGGCACCCGTCCCCTCCCTTAACACAGTCAACAAAAGTTTGTCCCTCAGACTCTTGCCACTAGAACCCCCCAAATGACTCTGGTATTTTAAAGTGGCTTTGAATTACAGTTGAATGAAAGAAAGACTCTCTCTCCACTGTCTATTGTCTAGAAAATAAATGGAATTCAAATGAAACATATATCCATCTTTGTTGCCTGATTTAGAGAATCAAAGGAACTGATGTTAGATTAATTTGTGTCGTTGCGCTGAAATGGCTATATTCTATTGCCAAGTTTCTTTCTGTTTTCATAGCAGAAAGAAAAGAAATGTGTGGTTTTGATATTTTGTGCATCACTGTAGTGATTATAGAAAGGGAGGGAGGGAAAATAATGTGAAGGAGATTTCCATTTATGCAGGAAATGCAGCTACAAGACCCAGAAAGGTGTGGCTGATGCGTGACCTTTCCTTGGATTTTCTTCCTTGAGAGATTTAAGGGCAGGAAGGGTTGAGAAGCTGTTTAATGTTAAAGGAATTTTGGATATTGATGGTAGCAGGCAGTGGCCCTTTTATGCACAGTGGAAGTGCTGGAAGATAGATGTAGCCTGATGTGAAAATCTTGTCACTTTGTGTAAGCTGGTGCTATCCATCCTTCAGCACTTTGCAGAGAATGTAGTTTTATGTTCATTTAATAATTATCCATTTTGGTTGTACTTGTCGGGGAGAGCTTCTTGAGCCCCATCAGTTTTTCAGAGAAGCACCACTCAAGCTCTTCTGCTGAAAATGTTTTTCCTTTCCTCCCTTCACTTCATTCCACTCTTCCCCTTATCGACACACTCATCAGTGCCAGAGCTCTTCAGTATTCAACTCCTGTCCTTTGTGAAGTGATTTTGCCCAGACACGTCTGGCTCAGGGTGAAGTGCCCTCCCCTGAGAGCACGCACTGCAGCCCCAGGTCGCCAGCACCATGAATACATTATTATCCCAATTTCCATCCTGTTGCCACGGCAGCACTTTTGGAGCTGCTGGGTTATTAAGTCGTACATCACTAATACCCTGATATGAGCAGAAGTTGGATTTAATATCGGCCTTTGATCAGATTACCTCCCAACAGTCAGCTGTCATTAGAAAATTCCTTTGCTCATTATACCCTCGGAGCTCTGGCCTGTGTAGAAAAGGGGTGGCAGGCCTGATACATGGAGGCAATTTCCAGCCTAGGCCTTGTATTGTACACTTAATTTATTTTCTGACCTTTTTGATGTTTGGAAGATTCTGTACAACTCCCTCTCTCTCTCTTTCTCTCTTCCTTTCCCTGTATGCCTGTGTGTATGTATATATGTAATATCTTTAGTTTTGTGGGGGCCTTTTTGTTTTTTGTTGTTTTTTAGGTTTGGGTTTGGTTTTTTTTTGTCTCTTGCCAAGTGATACTGTACTTTGTAGGAGAGTGTCTGTTTTCTGCCTGTCCTCGGGTAATGTATAAAACATGGTGCTTCAGGTAGAGATGAAGGGTAAACTGATGTCCCCCTAAATGGCCAGCCTGTGTATGCACCTAACACTTCACTGAGCAATCTGTCAACATGTCAGCAACACATGTTTTATAAAAAGCCTCCAGTGGGAGCAAAGGCTCCTGCCAGGGCTTAGGAAATGCTTTGAATTCAGCAGATTTCTATTGCTGGAGTCCCCCGAGGTTCCTTTTACAATGCCTACATTTCAGAAATTTGAACTTGGGACCCTTAGGGGGTTCTCTCCGAATGCCTGAAAATGTAGAGTTATATTGTTGCGTGTCCCCAAGCGGTCTTTACTAATACCTGAATTCGGAGAAGCTGGAAATTACAGAGCTCCCCAGGGGGAGCTTTATCCACACCAGGAAGAAGAGAATAACTCTGCAGGGAGATTGCTTAATGCATTGCTGAAATAAAAGAATTTGAGAGAGATGGGTTGAAGTGTTTTTTTTTTTTTTTTCTTCTTTTCTGGCCACTCCTTCGGCTTAGCTAAGTCCTTAAAGACAAAGTCAGGGTAAAGAAGCAGCTGGGCTTTTTAAAATGAAATTTTACATGTGGCTTTTGAAACAGTCAGTTGACGCGTACGTGTGTGCGTGTATGTGCAGGCACACATGCATCCTGAGAATGTTTCTATTACATGCCAAAGTTTATTTTGCTTCTGTTGTGCATCCTGGATTTTTCCTGTGTTCCTCTCCCTCAGATGCCTGAGCGTGCATACCCTCTCTTTGTCTTTCAGCCTTCAGAAATAACTCCCGCGTGCGTTTTTCACGCTGTTACTAACTTGACCGACCCTGCAGCTTGCCTGACCTCCCGTGTGGTGCGGTGCCATTCCGGGGGGCAGGTGTGCCTCCTTCCTCCCAGCCCAACAGGACCTGGCTGAGCCTTCTCCTGCTCGAGAGCCTGCAGCACTGGTGCTCGCTGCTGCACCGGCCGGCTGCCCCTCAGCCTCGGCAGAGTCCGACCGCGCCTGCCAAAGCCAGGCCAGCCCCGTGCACATCCTAAATACGCTCTGCAAGGCAAGGGAGAAGTCATTTTTAAAAGTGCCCTGTCGTTACAGTAGGAGACTTGATGTTATACGGGCCGTGTCCTTACTAAGCTTCCGAGATAGCAGGAAAATCTGAAACCCGACTGCGTGCTTTGTGTCGTCCCCAGCGAGGCAAAGGCCTCTCCTCGCAGGCTGCCTTTTCCAGATCTTTCCGTAGCCGGCTTTTGACACGGCATCACCTGACCCTCTCAGGAGGGAGCGGGGCCGGGCTGGTGTTTACCCGCCGTCCCGTCCTTGGGGGACGCAGCCCTACCTCGGAGGCCAGCGTCTTTCAGTCTTACAGACAAAGAGGAGGCACGGGCCCACGCGCAGCTCGGCCGGCCTGCGTAAAACAGTTCCAGCTGTGGCCACTCACGGTTTTGTGGGAGGAGGGGGGGAAGGCATTGGCTTGTGTTTTAGGTGTGGCTGCGTGCATGGAGCTGGCTCCAAGCACCGCTCTGAACTTCCTTAGAGGAGGGAAAAGGGACATAAACAGCAAGCGATTCTCAGCGCAGGAAACTATAAGAGCATTTTAAAGCCCGAAGTGCAATTTCAGGTGAAATTAGCATTTTGCTCTGTTTTGGGGGGAAGTCTAAAAATAGTTTTCCCCTCATTCTACAGAAAATCTTCGGCACCTCTCAGTACACAAGGCAAACTGCACTGCATTTAGTTCGGTGGCCCTAAGCGTTGTGGGCCGACAAAAGGCATGTCTCACTTTCGGAAAGGCAAGCTTTCTCGGTTTGTTCGGTGGTTTTCTTTCTCATTTTTCTCCAGAAATGTATGAGGTGGCAAAATTAATTAGACCGGACGCAGGCGTGAGAAGTTTGATAGCGCATATGTTTTTAACTAATGCTTTTGCTGAAGCAGCTGCTGTCCTCTGAAGGCTTTATATTTACTGTGGCAGAATAATTGAAGATCAGGGGAGGCTTTTGATCGCTCACAGAACGGTGCGTGTTTGGAAACGGCTAGGAAGCAGGGGTTTGTACTGTTCCGAGGCGAGAGTAGGAGCTGGGGTTGGCATGCGCCTTCTGCACAACATGCGTGCGGAGAGACCTGTTTAAAAAGAAAACCTAGGCTGTTCTTGCCTTTCTGGAGTATAAGAGTCAGCCAGTATTTCTTATCCTTAAGAAAAGTAGTGAGAGGAACCCGCTTTTGATATTTGTGAGTGCAAGTCAAGCTGAGCCTCCTGCTATATTGTCCACTTTCACTGGACAGAATGTTTGCCCTGTTCATTACAAAAGTGGTGCCAGCTGCCTGTCTTGACAAAGCAAGTGTATTTAAAGTGCCTCGCTGTGTGCTTAATGCATTTGAAGAAGGTGTTTTGTATTTTAAGTACTTATAGGCGTCCAGTGAAACATTTGCATCTGGCACCCTTTTCAAAAAGAAAAGAGAAGAAATTTTCTCTTCCATGTGGTGCCTTTCATGAAAATGCATCTGTCCACTACCCATTATCAAATAGAGAAAAGTTTTGTACTTAGGGTTGGGTTTTTTTTATTTATTTTAGTTGTATTGATAAGAAACGTGTGTCTCATGAATAATATCAGCAGGAGTTTCCCATTAAATGGTGTTCAGCATGTCATGGACAACTCGATTTAGCTTTTACATTTTCTGTTACCTCCTTCTGAAGGATTCAGATAATGCATCAGGAGAATTTAAATTTATTTCCTGGGGAGGACACATTTCTTGTTTTCCCAGCCCTGAACACCAACTCCTTCTCTTTTTCTGTGTAACTTCAGAGCAAAGTCGGCCTGCCAGATGGAGTGCTGCTGCACTGGCTTTCCCCTCTCAGACACTGAAACACATTATTTTTGAACCATACCCTGTCTCCCCTAAGACTCAAAACTAAAAGACTAGCCTGAACTCTGATCTCTGGCATAGTGGCACGATGCACTGCGTTACTCCTAGCAGGCCGGTGTTGCATTTTCCTCCTTTCTGAATGACTGTAATGTCATTTCTTACCCTTTCTAAGATTTTCACCCTGGAGGAATGTGGTCAGGATTATTCAGAGAAGTTGAGAGTTGAATACAACTCAGTATTTGCAGTTTGACTCAGCTGCACTAGGAATATGCAGTCGTGCGACCCTGTGTTCTTAACCAGAGTGCCTGTTTAGAAGCCAGCAAAGTAAGACAGGCAAGGTTTCCACTGGAGAGAGACTGCTTACACAGCGATGCATTGCTTCTGTGGTAGCAGGCGATGTCATTTTGCCTGTCTTCTAGCAGAAAATAAAAAAAAATCCAGTTGTAGCGGAGTGGAAAATGAATGCACAGGATACGTAAACCATTTTTTTCAGTTGTTAGTATTCCAAACTACTTAAATAATCACTAATTAGTTTTTATTTCTTTTTGGTACTTATTTCTTTTTTTGTTTTTCATCTTGGCACGTTTGCTATATCATAACCATGTGCTTGATTTGATGTCTACCCCTGGGCTCAAAGTAGATACTTCGAGGAGCAAAATTAAATCATTACTTCTGTTTAGCTGCTTAGATAGACTTTCAGGAAGAAAGATAGACTATTAGGAAGACTTTGCCATGTTTCCCATCTGATGGTGGTTGCGAAATGTGTATACTGCTTGCTTTGTCAGCTGAGTAAATTTTGACTGAAAAAAAGAGAAAGAGAAATGCTGTTTGAACAAAGGCTGTGTTTTGTTTGTACAGTGTGCTGCCAGGCCATAGTGGTATTTCTTTTCTCAATGAAGCCTGTGTATTGTATGAACGGCTAAGCATTCAGCAGCCTTGTCATATAACAGTGTCATAAGTGGTTGTCTCACCCCATGTGTTAGAGCCCTCTCTGTCTCATCGACCAGCAGCATCTCTGAATATTGACAATTTCCATGATAAAAGGAATCAATATGTAGAACAATACAGAAGCTTTTAAACCATGAAAATGGTTTTAAAAAATTGAAATACTGCCACCTGAGTTGGCAACCCCACATACAATTCACATGGGGTGCACGCTGTAGTCCCTTCGTTTGTGGGATACCTGCTAGTCTGCTAAAGCCTTGATCTTTCTAGTGATAGAAAAGTGACAACTAACAGGCAAATCTACAGTTCCTTTCTCTCATTTCCCCCAAGTTCTTTGTGAGTCAACCTTCCATTTCACTGGGAGGTGTTTTCCAGGTTAGGGTGCCTGGGTTGCACTGTTTCCAGGGAAGCTCAGGGTTTATTGCCGGATCCTCCAAGGAGGAATTGTTTCAGCTGCATTTACCAATCACAGTGGTTCAGGAGGAGGAGTGGAGGTGCTGCTGCCTGACAAGGTAAGCAGTAGGCACCTGAGCCTGTTCCTGTTTTATCGCAGCTCCCAGATATCAGCTGTGAGTGAGCTGAAGAAAAAAAGACCCTTGTTTTGGCGTCTGCAATGTGGCAGCACCTCAGAAAGCTGCTCGGGCAAGTGGCTGCCCTCAAATACATAAATAGTCTCTTGACTTCATTGGTTCTGTCATGTCTCTTTGCCACTGCTAGGGGCTAATGCGAGCATATCAACATATAGGTTTATGTTATGATGTCCTCCTGTTTTAATCTAGACATTAATGTGAGCAGCGTTCTGGTCAGGACCGCATGCTGAAAAGAGCCATGGTGAAAGAGCCATGCCTCTGTCTTGTCATCATCGTCTTTTTTCTCCTCTTCTCTCAGTATTGTCACTTTTAACTAGTTTAGTTATGAGGAGTGTCTTTTAAAAACATGAATAATCTCTTGTTTGCTGTCCACCTCAGACAGCAGCAAGTGTGTACACACAAATGGCAACTTACCTGTGATAAAAGTGCAGGGTGGGAGTGCCTTTTTCACTTGTGTACTTGACTGGTGTTCTTGTTTATCAACAACAAACAGGTCTGTGTTTGTGGTTTCCTATGTCCTTGTTTCTTACTGTGGAATCCTCTGGCATCTGATACGGTAGGAACATGGAGAAAATGTTGTCCTGCTCTTGGGTTACTCTACTGGGAGACTTGTTTTCTTCATCCTGTCCTTGCCTGCCCCCTTGCTCTACCTCCTTATAGTGTAGGTTCTCTAGGGTCAAACGAGGTGTATCGAGGAGGGCTGCAGTTGTATTCTGAAGGAAGGCACTGAGAGAATAATTCTTTCCTACCTGACTCTCTTATTTTCTCAGAATTTATAAGAACTTGGTATCATGGAGTCCCTTTTTTTCTGAACTGGATTCAGTTGCAGTTAACCAATGGATCCAAAACTTATCAAGTGGGATATACACAGGCAGACAGATGCTGTCTGGTAGCATATGCTTCATTTCCTTGGGAAATTAGACTGAAAATACTCTATTTTAACTTCTTAGTTTTTTAATTTCCTGCTTCAGAAGTGCTCCCAATCCAGAGCTCCAGGAATGGAATATTCCCTCGGCTCCAGCCCTCACTTCACCATTATCCTTTAGACCCCCAAAACGCAACGTTAACCATCAGGCTGAAGAGCTCTGGGTGGGGATCCCAGTGAAGCTCATCAGTGCCACTTCTTAATCAGCTGGAGAAGTCACCGCTCAATGATGTGAAGCACCCTTTGCCCTATCCCTCAAGTACAGAATCCAGTTTGGGATCCCTCGTGCAGTAGTGCCTAGTGTTAGGCAAACGCATTTGTTGTCCACAGTATAGCTGGCCGTTGTCTGGCATGTACTTTCTTCATTGAGGCGTGTGTTTTGATCTCTGCATCTCCTTTTAAAATGGCAAATCAGTACACTTCCAAAGTACTTTTACTTTACCATAATAAGGGCCGCTACCACTTTTTCTCTCTCTTTTTTTTTTTCTTAAATGTGATATCATGTCTTGAATTGGAGTATTGTGTCACTGTGGTGTGTGACATTACACTATAAAATATAAAGCTATAAAAGTCTGTAATTTATAAGACTATATTAGGTGCTTACTGTATGTATTATGGCCTTGTAATTCACCATTGCCTATCATTTATTCTATATATAATTCCACTGAGAGTTCTGGTGACATTATAAAGGAAAAAAAGTGTAGCTCAAGTGGCTTGTCGTCAGAACCCCAAGATAGAATTTCCTTGTATTGCATTACATAATGTTTTTAGTATTATCCATAACGCAAGAATGGGAAATTTCTGCTGCAAGCAATTCTAGTTTATGATCCAGGAGTGTTATTTGTATCCATCAAAATTTTCTGAGTGGGAGATGACATCAGGCACACTCACCATCTTGTGGAAGACTTTCTATTGCGTTGTAGTATCATGTGCTTGTATACCAAGGTCAAGACATCTAGACAAAAGTTTTTCCAGCTTTTCTTTGTGTGAGGCTTTGCTGATTTCAATTGAAAAAGCAGCTAATTCATTTGTTCCTGAACAAATTCCAAATAATTCTAATTGGGAACTGTCAAATATACTTAAGGGCTTCCTTGTGTTTGAAAACTGAGTAACAGTATGTTAACCTCACTGTTCAAAGTGTTCTGGGACTGCTGTTATATTAATGGTGTTTTAGAAAACACAGGGTATCACAATCCGTTTTTGGAAGTGTTGTTCTTGTTGATGAATTAAAATAATACCAGATTTTATAGTATCTGTAAAATAATGAGCTGTATTTCTAAAGGAAACAAAGAAGCAAAGCTCTTTGCTTGCAGCTGAAGAATTATTTGCAGTGTGGTTTGGATGAGCTCACTGTCTGGCTCACCAGGTTTGTCTGATGTCTGTGCAACAGTTTTGTTACCTTCTTCATCAAGTGTGTTGAAAGGCAAGCATTGTCCCAGTTTCAACAGGAAGGATTCAGGGCAGCTGAGCTTCTCTCCTTTGCTTTGTGGGTGTGCAGTGGCATCTCTTACCCAGGGAGCTGCCGCTTTCATACTCTGCTTCTTTGAGCTGGGTGAGGTACTCTGTCTTCTCCCACTGCATCACCAAAGGGAAAAGGGATGTGTAAGTGAAGGACCGGAGACATCAGATCGTGGGCTTGGTCCCTGGCAGATCATTTGAGGGGAATCTTTTTCAGCTTTGACCCACTCCATCTCGACAACTTGCAGCAGAAGCTGTTTGATGGTGGGAACTCCTTGCAGAGAGGTGGGTCTGAGGAACTGAGATTTAGGACTCAATGCTGTATATGAACTCCTAAAGCCATCCCAACTTCTTTATCAAATATAGCACAGAAAGCAGATATTCTTTTAAAGATGGAGAATTGTTTCTGAAACTTTGTTCAGATTTTGGGGGGGGGGGGGGGGGGAACCTAAAAGAAAGGATATAGTTAAACCTAAGCCAAACATTTTTAGAAATGTTTTTCTTGCAGCACAGTGAGACAGCTGGGGAGAACAGATCAGACTTATGGTATGGTTACAACCATTTTAATAAAAAAAGGAGAGGGAGGAGGCAAGCAAGGAATGGGCCTGCAAGCTGACTGATTTCCCTTTAAATCACGTTGTAATTTCTTTTTTGGCTAGTAAGTGACTTGAAAGTATTGGAAGATAAACAGCCTGAGCTAGGGCCTGGACTTCTGCCATGTGCTGGGCTCCCAATTAAGGGATGAAATTGCAAGATACTGTTCAATTTCGCTGCAACTGTGGCTGAGTTTTGTGGGTCAGTAAAACAAATGGAAGGGTTTTTTCCACTCCTGTTTGCGCGCTTTAGATGTACTGTGCGCAGTTAGCCACGTTAGCAGTGATGAGTCTTAGCCACACAATCCCTGCAAACTGGTGGCAGGAATAGGCCCCTGGTTGAAAAGATAATTATTGTGGATGTTTAAGTTTCTGTGGAACTTGTCAGTTGAATAANGTTTGCGCACTTTAGATGTACTGTGCGCAGTTAGCCACGTTAGCAGTGATGAGTCTTAGCCACACAATCCCTGCAAACTGGTGGCAGGAATAGGCCCCTGGTTGAAAAGATAATTATTGTGGATGTTTAAGTTTCTGTGGAACTTGTCAGTTGAATAACTTGCCTTGCCGTGTTGTTTTTTTTTTTAACTCCTGTCATTCAGTAGTGATGTAAAATCATAAATACAAAAATATGGATTTTGACGAAGGGCTGAAACTTTTAAGCACTCTGCAGAAAGCCTCATGATGTATTAATTACTTTGTGTGTTTTTAAGGGTGTCTCATATCGATTTTAGTACAGATTTACATTGTTTATGGTGTTTTATTTTTGCCATGATGCTGTTGTATTTGTAGTTGTACGTTACTTACTGACTTAAACAGTGTCAATTTCTAAACTACAGAGGTAAGGAAGTATATATTCTTTTTGTACAGTTTTTAGAATAAATGGAAAGAGAGGTAGTGTCAACCCAAGAATGATTTTCATAGCTCCATCCCATGTTGCAACAAGATTTTAGAAGGTGGAGAAAACCTCTGTCCCATTAATTTTAATGATGCTTACCTTGGTGCAGTAAAATACTATGAAAATGAAATAATGCATATATTTTCTCTGAAACCTAAGCTCTTATCTACTGTGTTTGCTTAGTACTTAGGTCTTTCTCTTTTTTTTTTTCCTTCTTTTTTTCCTTCTTTTTTAACATAGTTTGCTGCTGTGGCAATCTCTTGTGATGCCATACGGAGTGGTAACTCAAGCTCACAAGCAATACCAGTGAACCATGAATGTCATGGAGTTGCACAGGGATAAATTATAAGATGTGGTCTTGTGCACCCCGGAAATTTTGGGGATGGCATCCTGAATCTATCAGTTAAGTAGATTTGCCAGAGACTGTTCATGGAATAATGATTTTACTCCTTATCCAGTACAAACCATTTAAAGAGGTATTGTATCACGATTGCCTTTAAGTGGAGAAGTTTCTGAAAATGTGGGGAAGTTAACTAGCTTTTGACATTGTTCCCTCCCTCCACCTGCATAGTAACTTTAAGTTTTAGGTATTTCACAACCATTATCAAGGAAGCTTCATACTGGGTAGTGAGTTAAAACCCTATAACCGGAAAGACACCTTGATAATCACATCTTCTTGATGTACAAATTTGAAAAAGAGCAGCACTGCTTTATAAAAACCTTTAACTAGCCATTAGAAGAGGCACTGTATGTTAAAACGTACGAAGTGGATAAAAGGCATGTTTTGTGCCAAGAATTCTTCACCCTGTTTGTTCAATTCATAAACAACGTTTATGGGAATTATGCAGGTAGAACGGACCCTTAAGTGCTCACCTCTCAAAATTCTTCCCTTCCCTTCTCTCTCTCTCTGTCTCTCAGATGTATATGAATGGCTTTAAAGTGATATTTTACATTACTTAAAAATTATGTGAGTGTTTGTTGCTGTTGTGTAGGAAGGAAATAAATCATGGGCTTTTGTGGGATTTTAAATTCATCCCAGGAGTGAAGAGCTAATATCAAGACCGTCACAACTGGGATTAATTTCATGTATCTCTCAGGAGTCCATTGGGTATTTGCTTTATACATTATAAAAATGTGTTTTGATATGCTTTAAATTAGTATTTTTTCTTGTCTGTGGAGCAGAGGAAGAGCTCTGTGTGTGTGTGTGTGGAGAGTATGTGTGCATGTGAGAGCTGCTGATTCCAGTGTAATTAAGTGTATTGCTGTAGAGTATTGTTCCTGAGCATTACAAAGATTAAAGTACAGTCTATACATGCAGACATGATACTGAAGAGAAAATTCACCCTACTCCAAACACATTCTTACTCTTGTATCCCCTCAAAAGGACTTTCTTCTTCCACTGGAAGCCTATGGCTGAATGCCAACCTTTGCACATTTTCACCATTCAGCTGCAGTTTCTCTGGACATCCTTTAGCAGATGCTGTCAATTCTTCACCTTTCTTTCATTCTACTCCCTCTGCCTTCATGGATCACTGCGTGTTTGTGGTGCATGTCGAAGAGAAGGGCAGAGTGGCAGAGGGAGGGCCTCGTAGAGGCTTAGCTTCCCAGCTCCACAACATGCGTGATCTTCAGTCACCCAGCCTGGTGATCCTCACCACGTTGCTGTGACACTTCACCCTTGTAGGAAGCAGCACAAGCTGGCTAGCATCAAACCTGCCTTTTTTTTTTATGGGGTGTATTTTCTTTTTTTAAAAGATACAGTTAAGGTCACAATTGGTAATGGGGAAGTGTGAGGCTTGGAAAGACATACAGTAGTTCAAAGAAACCACAGCTACGTTTGTGTGTGTTTTTCTGTACATATGTGCAATGGCACGTGTGCATTAGCAGTGACGAAACAGTTGCTAAAACGGCTGATCACGCAAGTAGCTTAAATATTTACTGAGGTTGTCTTGTCTCCTTCTGCCTGGTCATAAGTTTTAATCTGCCTCTGCTGGTTGTCTCATTAATTTAAGAGGATATAATTTAGTGCAGTACTTTTGTGGTTGCCCTGATTGCAGAATACCTCTTAGGCCAGAGGGAGAAAAAAGGTAAATAATACCTTTATAAGTGTGTATTGCTGTAATCTTTTGAATAATGTATGGATGTAAGGGGACCTGAAAAGTGCGCTCTCAAAAAATTTCACTTAAATGTCAGAAGGAAACGTTCTAACGTCCATCCTGTTTGTACTAATTTTGTCACTGTAAGGCATAGCAGTTTTGCAGCGTATAACCTTCACTGTATAAGTCATTGTGAATTTCTCAGTTCTTCAATAACTTCACTATTGCAAAGCTATTTCTTAGGTAGTATTATACTGGCAAAAGATTTAGTTTGGTTTCGGGTAGAATCCGTTACACTGTTCTCTTTCTCTCAATCTCTCTCACTGTGTCCCACTCTGTATTCACCTTTCTTCCTTTGTCTTATTATTCCGAGGCTTGGTTAACAGCAATTATACTAACGTACTTACATGCTTATGACCTATGCAAGACTTAAAAGTTAGATACACAGAGCAAAAGGAATCTTGAGGATGAACAGTAAGTTCCACAATAGCCTTTAAAATTTTACAAATATATTGAGCAGGTAGCCCTCCCATCTGTCAATTGTGCCACATCCTACTTTGTATGGAAATTATGTCGGCGGGAAGCCTGAAGAATTTTATGTGTAGTCTCAAGAAAAATAATCATAGAATCATAGAATGGTAGGGGTTGGAAGGGACCTCTAGAGATCATCTAGTCCAACCCCCCTGCTAAAGCAGGTTAGCCTACAGCAGGTTGCACAGGAATGCATCCAGGCGGGTTTTGAATATCTCCAGAGAAGGAGACTCCACAACCTCTCTGGGCAGCCTGTTCCAGGGCTCTGTCACCCTCACAGTAAAGAAGTTCCTCC
>VZSC01015662.1:36752-109252 GCA_013398225.1 Steatornis caripensis
GTCATACTCATCCTTGAGGTGGTTGACCGCCTGCTTCTCATTTTGGGAGGCAGGTGAGAAACCTTTGTTGCTGCCCTGATTGTCCTTGGTTATTCCCCAGTCGATTGCAATGGCATGAGTATTGCCATTTTGGACCCCATATAAACAGCCATTTATTTGCTAAGACTAGTCGAAACACTTCTGCCATTGCAAATGTACAATATATTATAATGTCATCTTGTATTTGTGTAATTAAAAGGCCAACTTGAAAGAGCATGTGCATCATTTAGCTTTAATGTGCTTATATGTGTAGTGGTACCACCTCTCAGTTACTAGACTGTGTGTTTGCGTGTGCTGAGTTTTTCCTCTTCCTGCAGGACTTCTTATGCTTTCATTGGACAGGATGAAAACTGTCATGAAATAAGCAGCTTATATTTTATTTTCCTTGTTCGGTATGTGGCCCTATGCTGTACTTACTCCTTGCAGCTGAAGCCTGGCTCTGAAGTCAGATTAATTCATTTCTTCATGGGCTCTTCTGTTGCACTCACTCGTCATGACGGTAGTTGAGTGATCTGCGAGTATTCTTTATCCTGTGAGGTGAGGTGCCATGATAATTCCCATTTTACCTGTGGGGAACTGAGTCACCTTTATTAAAGGCATGCTGCCTAGCGTAGGGGTCTGGATTTCTTTAAAATATATCCTTCATTGGCACTTTTTATGTTCATGACATCTCAGAACTTCCATTTTTTCTTTATGGTGAAGCGGTTTCCTTCCTTCTTGTCCTCAGTCCTCCCCGTGTGCCAGCAGTGGGGACTGGAAGACAAATAGGAGATTTTCTGCCTGGGTTCAGTTATCTGTCTACCATCACAGTGGTCCCTGAAAGGAAGAGTGGTAAGGAAAGTCTTGTCCAGATCTGTGACATGTTTACAGAGAAATCCATAGCAGTTTAGCTACCAAACGCTAACAAATCTGTACTGAGTGTGCAGACAGTGCTTTTTTGTGTGTGTGCGTGTGTATTAACTTAGTCAAACCAGCACTGTTTTTCTTAAGAACAGTGAAAGGCATGTGGCTGATATCAGCCTGACTGTACTGCCAAATTTTAAGTCCTTTCTATAAGGGTGCAGTTTCCACAACTACTCTGTTAAATGTCTTCAGACCTTTTTTCTTTTTTTCATGAAAAAGATGACATGTTTTTCCAGACTTCTGTCTTAGAGACACTTGAGCTGACTTCAGCTGAACTTTCCAAATAACCCAATGTAACCTGAGATGGATACCTAGCATGAAAAATTCCAGCCCAGATAGTTAAAATCTGGCAAAGTAATATACAGCTGGAAAAAAAGATGTTATAGTCAGAAGTATTTGCAGTCTTAGTTAAATATGTCACTGCCTGCATATCTTATTGTATCTTTGATTGTTGCCACCAATTGTTTTTATTTGAATGCAAATCCCTTTTTTCAAGTTTGCATTATCAGAACTTATTGTGCTAAAGGTTAGGGGGATCTTTTTCTAACCTTCTTTCTGTTTTGGTACCTGTACTGAGAGGCTGATTTAGCTGCATAATCACAAATGAAATTAATTTAGTAAGCTTAACTCAGCTTGCTCAGTTCAATTACCAGAGACACCAGAATGGTTGTTATGCTTATGCATCCTGTTGTGCTAATCGAATATTAGAATAGATTTTATTTTTAGCCCAGTGAAGTTTTCATGTGGTTGAATCTGGTAACGACCTTCTTAACTGGGAAATTGTCTGGATCCTTTGCTAACTTGCTAACTAGTCAGACTTATACTTGGAAGCGTTTCGCTTTACATACACATTCATGTTATGCACAAATGAAAGAAAAAACAATTCTTACAGTCCAAAAGAGTAAAGGAAACCCCAAGTGTAGTGAAACCACAATTTCCTGTTGAGGCCATAAAACAGAAGAGCTATCTGTGATTGCTTTCTCAGTGGCAGCATTGAAGGGATAGGGCTATGCCAAATGGGTTGATGTTTATGGGTACTCCGATCACAAACTCATTTTTGTGCAAGAGGTAGTTGGACAAAGCTGCTTTTAGATGCTAATGGCTATTGTAACAACTGTGAGCCAGAGGTTTGGGTACTGATAGTGTCTGCCTTAACCTCAGTGCTTATTTCATCTGTACAAGGACTTTCTGAGGCTTGTATGAATGGATGAATAGGTTTTTCCGGCAGACTGTGCATGTTTTAAAGTAGCGGGCTATGGAAGTGACTGTGGAAGTGGTCACAAAGCAGTGTTAATAAAACACTTCATATAATAATTGGTCATCAGTTGTTATTTGTTTCTCAAGTGTTCAATTTTTGTGCAGAGGGAAGGGGAGAGAGTAATGCTTCTCTTCCAACTTTGCCAACAAAAGATATAACTACACAAGATACCAAAATGATGTGCTGTTGCTCCCTGACTCATAGGATGGTCTCAGTATCTGATGAGTCTACTGGACCTGAAAGCCTAGCTTTGTGTCTTTCAACTGAACCTGACTGGACTGGCCACCTTCTTGGTTAGGGGTTTAAAAGCAAATTGTAATAGTTCCATGTGATGTCCATGTTATTGTTTCTCCATTCTTTTCTTATGTGCTTACTGGACCCGGCTGAACCCTTTTAGGGTCTGTTGGTATGGTTGACATACTCAGCTGCAAATGGGAGTCGGACCAGGCAGTGTATGTTTCAGATGTGTGCTCTGATTATGAAACTATGCAACATCTTATGAGCTTTGCTCAGAGGTCTTTCTGAGGCTGTCGCAGGGCATGCCTCGCTTGTATAAGGAGCAGCATGTAATGGCAGCCCTGACTGGCCCCAGAATCCAAAACAATCTAGTCATGACAGGGTGGCACAAGGCCAAGCTAGTGATAGGCAAGACTTTTGTTAGCTTTGGGCAGGTCCTACCGACAGAGATACACTGCTTCTAGAAGTTGAGCTAACAGGACTGCATGGTGTGCCCATACCATCTTGGGCCATGGCTGGATTGAGGCTGTCTCTGTCCTCCTGCAGTGGGTACTGTAGATGCACTGTCAGCACCTACATGTGGCGAGGTCCTTGACTAGCCCATCTTCTGGCAGTGTTGAGGTCTCTGGGCATGACCAGCATTCCCATGCACCACGCAACAGAGAAGTGACACACCTCTGTGGCTGAGGGACTCAGGGTTTATTCTTATGGTCGCCTTTACCTGGCTCTCAAACAAGCACATGCAAGGGAATAGGTGTCTGTGATGAGGTCTCTTGTGGCTAAAGTGATGGAATGTGGCGTTTGGCTGTTTACTCCTTGGGTAAATCACAGCTCTGTGCCTCACCTTCCTGATTTGTGAAATGGAGTTAATGATACCGTCATCCTTGTTAAAAAGCTCTTGGTATATGCTGATGCAAATATACACTAAATGTTATTAAGCTAGGTATGATACATAGAAGCTAGGTTTTATTATTGCTATTATTTTCCCAAACATGGGATTGTATTGGAATTTCCATCTCATGCTTAGTGCAGATAAGTACTAAAATATATTTATGCAATAAGAACAGTGAGGGAATAAAGAGCTATACTTCTGACATGCTAAAAAGTGTCTAAATCAAGGTTTAGCTCCTTGGGAATTAAACAACTGAATTATAAGCACCTTAATATGAGCTTCGTAATGTAAATTCTTGGAGATCACTGAGTACGAGGAACATTCTGGGAGTTTCTGTCTCTGCCATGTAATCTAGGAGATAGTAAAGTGTGTCGGGCAACACAGCACATGCAGAGAATGGGGATAACCTCAGGACTCACATGAGGCTGATGAAAGAGATAAGATCGTTCTCAGAAGTCCAAATTGAGCTTCGTAGGCAAGTTTGTAGGTGTACGATGTAGAATGTAGGATGCAGTGCCTTCATCAGCTGCTTCTTTGTGCCACAGCTACCCCCTCTCCAAACTGCAAGCTGCTAGCTGAGCATAAGCACAAGCAATGTCTTGAAGTGTTTGCTAAAGCATCATGTCTGAGGACCGAAATGAGGACCAGGTTTCTTATGTGAAATCTTCTCAGCTTGGGTTGTGAAGAGAGAGAAGGCAGGCTCTGGACCAAGCAGTTCTTTGCCGCATGGCACTGCATACATAACCTGACATTTACTGTTACGTTTTCAGTCTTTCAATAGTATTTTTATTGAAAGTTTCAAGAAAATGTTGCAAAGGCATGAAATGCCCACCTTACAACTGCAGTGTTGTCCAGATGGGTGCAGTCCCTTTTATTTTCTCTGAGAGCTGAAGGTGGCATTCAGGGAAGATGAGGTCAATTGAGTTTCTTTTTCCCCATATCCAAAGTAGTATTTTTTTCTCCATCTTGCTGAGAGCTGCTGTCAGTTTTACTTCTCTACTGCCATTAAAAAAACAACTAGCCAGCATACTTAAATTAATAAAACCTAACAGTTTGCTACTCTTAAACCTGCTAGAAGAGCTCTTTCATGGTTGACTGGGTGGCTCAGGAGGTTATTAAGGGGGGGATACTTTTTCTTCTCTTAGTCACCTGTTTGAGTTTTTTCCAAGCTAAATAATAATATTCATTATGCAATCGCATATGTTCGTGTCTCTGTTAAATGAGTTGTGCTCTCTTCAGGTCTTAAGGGACAAGAGCGTATCAAACAAGCGTTTTCAAAGTGACCTTTATCTCCTTTTCCTCAGTGACCTACCACCCTATGACTGCTTGCATTTCTCAGTTCAAACGCCTTTCCTCTTAGAAAGCAAGGCTCACAAGTTTGCATTTCCCAGGCTTATTGATGGGGTGGTGTGTTTTTATTGTTGAAATCGTGTATATTCTCAAGGTAGCTTAACTGTTCTATACCTAAGTTCCTTCAGAACTCTTAGTTATATACCATGTGCACAATGCATATTCCTTTTCTTTTCCTGTTTTTTTTGTGCTTAATTTTTTTCCCCTTACGAAGACAGCATTTTTGATGTCTGTTTGCCTGACAGTTTCACAGGTAGATTAGCTGAAAGAAGTAGGTCAGGACTGAAATCAAAGAATGACAGGACTGGAAGATCCAGAAGAGTTTCTCTAGTCCAGGTCCTGCCATGAGGCTAGGTCATGCATATGTAGACAATCCCTGCTTGTCTTTTTTTGACTTGCCTTTGGAAATTTCCAAGGATGGGGTCCCAGAACTTGCTAAGGAAGCTGGCTTCTGTGTTTAGTTATCCTGAAATTTAGACTGTATCTAACCTGAGACTCCCCTGCTGCAAAAAAAAAAAAAGATTGCTTCATTTTTCTCCACCCAGAAAATTCGTAATTTTGTCTCTGATGCAACCATGTATGTATTTGAACTGCCCCATCCCCAGTTGCGGTCTTCCCATTTCAGCCTCCCTAAATTAGATTCTTTCAGCTTTTTGTGATCAACCTGCATGGTACACTTCTCAGTTTTGCTGATTTCTTCAATTAGATATCTATCCAATCCACTTTGTGATGAATGCTGATGGGAACAAATCTGTTCGTGTCTTATGGCATGACCCTCTTTGATTAGTCCTGTGGCAATGTGATAGTTCATGGATCCCAACGATTTTCTTACAGATCTTTTCCTTGCTGTACCTTTTATGGTCAGTTTATGCTCTTGCATTTTGCTTCTAATTGGGATGACCATTTGGCCAAAATAACTCCAAACTTGTGTCATTTAACTGCCACTTTCTTTCTCTCTTGTTCCCCTTCCTCTTTTGCTATGAAATACACGTGTGTTCTGTGACAATGTTATCAGAGATTACATATTGTAATATCCCTGTAGGTGATAACATTTATCACCATATGAAAATAACCACTGTAGTGTTTTGTGTTTAAAAGGTGAGAAACAGTGGGGTTCGGTGGTTGTACGTATTTTGAGAAGCTTATCTGAGAAAAGCTTGTGCAACTAAAATTTTTTTATATGATAAAAAGAACTTCGGTCTGTGTTTAATGAAGAAAGAGCAGAGCTCGTTCCTCAGATTTGGCCCGTTTGGCATTTATCAAGGCCGGTATGGGTTGTAAGGAGGTATAACTCATAATTCTGAGAAAGGAAATGCATGGTGAGCAATAAGAAGTAGAATGCGCCAGTGTCTTATTTTTAGGGACAGAAAAGCAGAATTGCAATGGAACTAACCTTGCCCACTTTTAAATCACCAAATGCAGCAACTGAGTATGAAGTAGAACTTAAGTAGTAGGTATATAATGAATACATTTATGTTTGTGTTGCAGATGCATGTAATTTTAGATACAACAAAGCAAAAATATTAAAGCCCGTTTTCCCTTTCTCCTTTCTGTGTGCACATACAAAACATTAAATTTAAAGAGCTGTATGCCATTAGCTGCTAAGATTCACAATTGTTTCTAGAACACTGAAAGTAGCACTTGCAATGATAATTGTAAAATGTAAAGTCATAGCAAACAGGTTCGCATTTAGTATAATGATTAGATAACTAGGGAAAAAACAGCTATTATGTGTTCCTGGACCACAGTGGAGGTAGAAAGCAAGAAAAGTCTGTGGTGTGACTACGTATTATTAAAAATGTAACACTTGGTATTTACTTTGCACTTAAAAATTTGAATGATCTGACTAACAGAAACAGACAATCTAATACAAATGTTTTGGAATACATTAAAAATGTATACAAGACAAATCGCTATTTTATAATCGTTCAGCAATGTAGTAAATTTGCACTGCAGGTTTGGTTCACAACAAATTTGCATAACATTTATGTGGGGTTTACATTGTGCTAATACAGTTCTTTTAGCCACTTTTAATGTGTGCTACCATTCTATTATATACCTTTGGGGGTACTTGGAAAAAAGGGACAGTGGGGGATGGGAGTTAGCAGGAAGAACATGACAGAGTTGTAACATGAAGGTTTGCAATCACAGAAATGAAAAGCTAGGAATAAATGGATTGAGAAGTGTATATAACTTAAAATCGAGGAAGGAGAGAGGAAAAGCATGTGTTCTGGGCTCCCAAGTGAATTATATTATATAGTACTCACTTCATCATTTAGGAGGGCATGAGGAGAAAGATGAGTATCGAGAGTGCATGGACCGAAGGGGCTTCCATGAACAGCTATGCTAAATGAAGGTGCTTGTTAATATGCCTCGATTTGCATATGCTTTATAGCCTTTCCTAAATATTCCAGGGGCAAATGAATGTTTACATTGTATATTTTGCCTTTTAATATTGTAACTCTTAATTATCTTAATTCCTTTCCATTCAAAAGACCAATTTGGTAAAAGAAGTGCGAATTTGCTTTGAGGAGGAAACAGGAAATACAGAGGCATGAGGAGACACTAGGCATTAAAGAGTAGGTGGAATGGATCAATTTGAGAGAGGCCTGGTCTGACATTTCTGCCATACCACTGTCTTATTGCTGATGTGCAAAGAGGGTAGTTCATTGAATAGGAATGCATCTAAATCCCAGCTGTGAAATCTGTCTGTGTGGAAAAGAGATATTTGCCAGTATGCTTACATCTGCTTTCCAATAACTTCTAGAAGTCCACTTATCACCCACTCCACCTCCTCAGTCTTCAACCCTTCTGTATTCGTCTTTTCTTACTGTAGCATCCGCACAAATCAGACAAAGAATAAATGCATTGACCTGTGCACAGAAGAACATAAACACAGATTGCATGCCATTTTATTATCAGCATAATTACTTAAAATCAGTTTTATATCTTTAGGTAGCTTGTATAAATGTTTATTACTCGCAATATTTTCATCTTGAATTTTAATAACCTAACACGAAGATTAAAAGTTAAGAAGTAAGCTAACCAGCCTGGCCAGTGCTCTAGTGAGTGTATTTATGCACTCGTTTTGAGTAGGGGGATGATAACCGAGTTGCCTGTCTGTGTACCTCATATGTAGCAATAAGGGAATGATGTGTATTTGCTCCTTTATTTAACGGATTTTTTAAATTCTTTTGGAGGACAATAACAGAATTTCTATGCTTGGTCACGAGGTGCAAGTTTAATTATTTGTTCTAGGTATTCTGCAATGCCTAATTTGTCTCTTTCAGGCAGCTCCACTTTCTGTAGTTTATTCTCTCGGTTTGCTCAGATGTCCTGGTGGTTATGCTGAATACAAGTTTTGATGGGTAGTCTGGAGTCCTTCTGCCAAAAAGAGTCATAAAGTTATGTTTGAGTTAGTTAAATGCAAGGTTTTTCTACGTCCTAAATGAAGAGGAATGGGTTTTGATATAGCCTGTCCTTCAGTGGTTTTGCTTTGTCTCTTCTGCAGCTGGCAAGGAGGAAACCTGTTCCTCAAAACCATGAGGTCAACACCCATGAAGTTCAGGTTCTGAATATTACAAGGTTTAAAAATAAAATCAGAGGCACACAGAAGATTTAGCATTTGGGCACTCTTTGTCTGTCCTTGTTGAACAGGAAGGTTGCAGTCTTCTGTTTAATTCAAAGCTTGGTGAGAAGCACATCATCAGAGACATGTTTTTTGGATTGGATTCTGTGGTTTGATTTTGGGGATTACAGATGTAAACGTAGTGCAGCGATGATGATGTGAATGTGAAAACTGAGAATGTAGGGAAGTAAATGCATTTATTCGTTTGTGTAGGGAAGAGACCTCTGGTGAGCTTCATGACAGTGAAGTTAGCATAGCCATAGTAGCCGTCTCTGCTATTGCCTTGAATTTCATGTTTACTGGACAACATACAGACAGCAGAAATAGGTATGCTTGATCCTATGTGTATTCTGAGCAAATACGTAGAGTGACTTGCTCAGTCAGATTCAAGGAGTCACAAGGAAGAACAGTAAATTTTGTGTCTGAGAGAAATTGAAATGCCCTTCCCTAACAAGTGTATACTAACCAGCCTGTTCTAGCTTATTGTATATTGTCACACTGAAGGTTCCTGTTCCAGCTGGGCAGTCTGTGCTTCAGTTAGAGAGTTAGAGTGACCAGAGCGCCTCTTCCCAGGTTTTGGCAGTCTTTAACTGAAGAAGTAGGTGTTCTGGAGAGAGTGAAGGGTAAGGAGATAAAAATCTAAGCGATGCCATTTCAGGTGGGATTGAGCTCTCCTAACTTTGGTACTAGACACTTCCAGGAAACAGTTTGGCCTGTCCTTAAAGAATAGGGATGTAGGGACAGGTGAAGAGCCCTGATCTGTGTCTATTGCCTACAGCATGAGCTGAGTCAGCCTGCTGAGATCTGGCACGGAACTGTTCTATGGGTATAGCCAGTGGCATTAAATTTCACCCTGCCAATGAAGCTATTTCAGAGACTGTATGTAGGAGCGTTTCATGGGCATGTTTTATTCTCTTCCCCCAGTATTTTAGCGAAGAGAGGAAGTGTTACCATCCATGTTGGGCAGAGGGGTGCAAAAGATCAGTGGCTGAGCCAGGAAATAAGCTCAGGCCTCTGCTGGTTCACTCACCGAATTGCTATCTGTTGGAGAAACAAAAGGTTGAAACTGGGCAGCATCCAGAGTCAGGTGCACCCTTAAGCCTTACATGTCGTTAAAATGGCTAAAAATTAGGTAACTTTTCCCAAAATATTTTAAAAGTAGAAGACAACAGCTATTGAGCAGACTGTTTGTCTTTTCTGTATCGTACAGCGTAAAAAAAAACAATGGGAGCCTTCTGCACATTGTGATTTCCGTGACTGCACCTCACCTAGAGGATCATGGTTTAGTAACTACATATAAAATCATTTTGTATCCCAAATAAGAAAACTAGATGACACAGTTCATGACTTACATCGGGAATTTGTAATTTAAGTTTAAAATGCCCGTTTAATATTTCCTTCTCCTTTTTTGGTTATTCATGTGTTGAGGTGCTTTTCTGAACTATGATTGCTTACTTTCCGATACGAGAAGCAAAGTTAGGAGGAGAGTGTGTCTGTCCCTCTCTGGACATGTAAAATACTCCTAACCAGTCCCTTCCTCCAGCTCATGAAAACCTCTGTTTTTTCTAAAACTATTTTAGTAATACGACTCATTAGAGAAGATTTCCTTATCCATTAAAACCGCACACGCTTGAAGCTGCTGTATCATCATAAATAAAGTAGGTAATGATGATGAGGCTGAGGTAAATTAGCGTTTTTAGTTTATATCAAAGTTGTAAATGTATTTTCTTGACTGCTAAATGATTGTAATAATCAGTTTACTCTTCATATTAACATTACTAACCATTGCAAAACTCTTCCTAAGTGAAAGGTGCTGGAGATTTGGTGGTCCATGCTGCACATGATGCTGAATGGTTGAGGACAAGATGAGCGAAATTGATGCTGTGTGTGATAAGACTTGTCAGACTGCTAACCTATAGCAAATGGCTCAAGAAAACGTTTGTGCAACTCAGTAGTAGCAATAGGGCATTTTAGTGACGCTTTTATCATATCCTTTATTCTAAGTTTTTGCAAGTGTCATTTTTATATAGATTTTTGTGCAGTTCCCGTTGTAGTATGCATCTTCCCACTTCGAACATTCAGCCCCGATTTGGGTTGTGGTTTTTTGCAGTTGCAGGCTGTATCCTTTTTTTCACGCAGAGGGAAAAATAGAGTGAAGAGTGGAAGATACATCATTTAGGGATTTTTTCAATAAATACAGGAAACTATGCAATGAATGTGTAATTTTTATGAATTGGAACCTTAAATCATAAATAAAATGTTAATTTGTAGACGTGTAGTTGTGAAGCAGATGGAAAAATAGAAATGTGCTGGAAAAGTAGGTATTTGCAGAAGCTAATGAAGTTAATTGGTCTCATTTGGCTACAGTATTTTCCCAAACCCCCGAAAGACTGGGCTCGTTAATTCTTTAATTAAAAATGAGTAAGGTATGCTAATATTATAACCTTTATTTTTTTCCAGCTTTCTATATACATACATCTTATTAATAGAACCACCCTTAGCAGTCCAGTATTAGCAGGCACATCAGTTATCTGGAAATTCTGAGGAGGATGCCAATATTTTGAAACAATAATTAAAAAATTAGCAATCCATGACTTAATATATGCTTTAAAACCCTAATCATTATTTCCTTTTCCTGTTTCTACATGATTACAAAGAAAGGATCTGTTTTTCTCCAATTTAGGGAATGTAAATTACACAGAACAGTTTAGGCTGTGGAAGATTTTAATATTAAAGAGAAATACTTAAACCAATTTTGATTAACTGGGTTACATGCTAAATCTGCAGCGAAATACTGGGAACGTATAATATGAGTGAATTGATACACAGCTACATGAGTTCCCATAAACTGTTTGTTTTTTTCTTTTATGGAAGGGAAATACTGGGACATACATAATCTCCTCCTTACTAATGGGCATTTGAAAGTGGAAGTTTGGTCCCTACGCTCTAAGATGGTACTTTGGACTCTGGTGGACGTCACTGAATGTGCTGCAGCGTTCAGCAGGCGACTCAGGGATACCCACTACCGTAGCCCAGTCATCACTAATGTATCGCCTTGCTCTCGATTCCCTGTGAAGTTTTCTGTATTTGGATGATTGAGCTTGAGCAACTATTTAGGGTTTCAAAGGATTTGGATAACGTTACACTGTAGGGTTGGAAATCTCTTTGAATACTGTGTTGCAAAGGGACGAAGACATAGTTTCAATGCAGTTATTAGGCCCCTGCTGTAGGAGCGAGGAACAATAAACCATCTTTTTTAAGTTAAGAGATCTTGGAACAGGCTGCTCCAATAAATCCTGGGTTTAAGAAGTGAGGTACGTGCTGCAGTGCTGAAGTTGTTTATTCATCTGGAGTGTATTAGCCTCTTGATTAATAAGAAGACATCTGCAATTTTACATAAGAAACAGAGCGGGCAGTTTGGCAGTTGTAAATGGAAATTGGGAGACAAGAGCCAAACCTATACAAAGTCGTTGTCTACTCCTCGTTGCCACTGATGTTGATAGTAATTATTATTATAGTGGTTAAAAACATACCTATCGATAAAATGTTTCCATCTGAAGGACTCAGCAGCCATTTTTACAAGAACCACACGTCTTTAAGAACTGGTAGCTTTTCAGACAGCTCTATAAAATGGAAAGCCATCTTTGTGTGCCTAATCTGATCTCACAGGTCTCACACTGATGTCTGACAAAAGTGACACATTTGAAGTCAATGAATTTACACTGATACGAGACTGACGTAAGGTAACATCAAGAATTAGTCCACATCTCTCCAAAATGTGAGAGGAAAATCTTCAGTAGAGAAGTAGAATGCCTGTCAGAGACACACCTTTCATAGGAGTAATCTTGCATCTTAAATTTAAGAAGGCTTAAAACACCTAATAAGTAAATTGGGCAAACGCTTTGTAAAGCCTTGCAAAAGAAACTGCTGCATAACACATCAAGTGAACGTGATGACTGAGAGCCTTACTGAAAGCCAGTAAGGTTTTGGAGGGTTTTGGTTTTTTTAAATGGAGCACTTAGCTATGCAAGTACATAATTTAGTGGAGAAAATAGAACTATCATCAGCAGAGTTTCAGACAAATTGGTTCCCAGTTAGAAATTGATTGGGAAGGCCAGCAAACGAAGCATTAGTGGATTAATTTCAGGAAGTCACATGCATTGTTAATAATCCATAAAAGGGCAAATTATGAACAATTGAACATCTCAAAAAAAATGTTGATCATATGACTCAAATAGTAGAACAGCACTTCTTTCGGTAGAAAAGGGCAAGTTAATTCTTGCCAAAGTGATTTGGAGTACAGGAAATTTTCAATATTTAGTGTTGAAACTTGACCAAAGCAATTTGATTCTCTTGGCACAGCGAGTTTAGTCAAAGTGTAGGGCGATGGTGAAACGATGAGAGGAACCATAGAGACACATCTGAAAGTTTTCCAGAGTCAGCTATAAAGCAGGACTTCACTAAGTTCATAAAGTGGAGAGTACACAGGAATCCTTCTGATCATTTTGCAAGCCATCTATCCCCCTTTCATGACTCCATAAATATTTGTGGCAACTCTTAATAAGGAAATGTAGGATTAGGGAAACAATGTGTGTCGGTTAGCCTTCAAGGCAGTTACATCTGGAAGTGAGGAGCCATGCCATATGATCAAGTACTTCTTGGACCTGCAACAGGGCCAGTAAGCATGGTTTAAGAAGTTGCTCTCGCTACACCTGAACACACTGAGACTTGACATCCGACTATGTAGTAAACCACTGTGGAACTTATTTTAGCTGGACTGTGGAAGTGGTACAGTTTGCTTGTTAGTGACCTCAAAAGCGTTGTTTTAATATGTGTATTTCCTTTATCATACTGCTGGGCCAGCTGAGAGACCACCTCCAGTGCAGTAGTGCTGCAGTTGTACCCTGCGAGGTGCCTCCAGCCACCCAGCCGGCTCACAGGGAAGGAGCTGGGAGCAGTACAGTCCCTGGGAGCAGTTCTCCTTTTTAGAATACATCTGCATGCTCTGGCTCAGTTAACCTTGCAGACTTTCCTGGAAGAGTGATTTGAGAAAGAAGGGTTGGTTTATTTTTTGTCTAGAATTAGTTAAAGACATAATTTACTTCTCGGAGTCTTTGGGGAAATTTGTGGAAGAAGGGAAAGCTTCTTTTTGGATATGCCTTTATTTATTTATTGTATATATAAAACAAAAACACACAGTATTTTTCATAGGTATGTTAGCTTTCCAAGTAGTCGTTTCAAAATTTTGTATATGCAAGTTAGTGATAGGGTATTCATATTTAATTAAAAAAAGTTTCATAGTTAATTAGTATAATATCAAATCACAGTGTGCTTTTGCTGAAAATACTTATCTGTGCAAAGTTAAAAAGATTCCTACAATACAAAGACTTTTTTAACATAACTTATTGAAGAGCAGAAATTGTCATGGTAGTATATAAATAGGGCAGATGGAGATAGCTCCTCGAGGCTATGGCTCTTGAGTTAATAAACCTTGAAAAGTTACCATTATTTTCATTTTGTATTTTCCTCATGAATGCAAGTAATAAACCCATTCATTTTGAATATTACCACTGGAGTCCCAGGCAGTAAGTTTGATTTTCTTAAACCCTACATCTAACCAGATCCAGACCAAAGCTAAAATACTGGTCCGGTTAAAGTTAATAGCAAAATTCCATTGGCTTCAGCAGAGCCAGGATTTTACTCTGAGTCTGTAGATTTTAGTGTATTGCAGTATTTTGGTAACATAAGTCAAATGAAACAGCCTAGTATTCAAAAGGTTGGCCAATTCTTTTTCTGCTAGTCCTCCTCTGTATCTGTTGGATGTGTCTGCTGATATTTCATTGACAAAAATGACTTGCTAGAATTTTCCTCTGCATGTTCAGTACATCACCAGTACATCATGCCTGCCACACACAGAAGTTTAGCTTTTTTGCAATTAAATACATGGGGAAGGGGAGGAGCGTAGTTGAGCTTTCGAAAGTAATTGCTTAGGGTTACATTCTTCGTGGAATGTGGGTAGGAGCTCGTGATAAAGCTAAGTCAGGGTCACGGATTCTTTTTACCTCGCAAGATAATCTGAGGTGATGCAAACCACCTCTTTAGTGGAACACAGTTTTTAGCTTGTGAAGAAAGTCGTCAAGTTAAAATATTTCAGAGGCAGTAATTTTGTATCAAATAGCGACAGAGATCTGGAAGTTTTATGTGGAAATAAAGTGGTCCGATGTGGGAATGGCAAGCCTGGGCTGAAGTAGCGGACGTTAGAGCCAAGGAACAAAAGCCAAGTATTTGTGTAGAAAATTCAGGGAGAGTACAGCCTTTCTTCAGCCATCCCACTCTCCAAGTAGCAGACGCAGTATTGTACCAGTGCATTCTAAAATCCCAGCTCGCGACTGAATAAAACCAAGAAAACAGATCCTGCCGTAATAAAAACACATGTAAAATTCCTGGAAATGTTTCCTGTTACAGGCTGCCTGGTTTGTATAGGCTGCCTGCACATTGGTACAGTCAGCAATTGTTTGCTCTGATGTTGTTCATAGTCCTTTTTTCCAGGAAGATGAAGATCAGACCGGAAGGTTATCGGTCTCCTTTGCAGCTATGTTAGAATCAGAAGGAATAGAAAACCTAATTATCTTGATTGCATTTCAGATTGTTTTGATTGGGTTTATGCCCATGAGATAAAAAGCCACAAAACAGACTTTTTTTTCCTGCCACGGTAAAAGCCAGAGAAGAGCTTTTGCTCTGGAGTTGATACAGAGTGGTCCAAAAAATGTCCTGAAGCCAGATCCAGCCCACAGCATGATTCTGCCTGGATTACCAATTTTTTGAAGTGACCCTGTGTTGGGACTGTAGCTCAGCAGGAACAGCTGTTACTGACTCCTCCTAATGGTCAGGATGCTCCTAGTGCACCCTTTGCTCCCCAGCTCTTTGCTGGTCAAGCTGCCTCTGTGACCTTGCTGGAGGTGAGGGCTCCTGTCCCATGACTCTGGAGCCTGGCCCAAGGAGGTGACCCAAAATTGGCATCTGGCCTAGAGCAATTAAATGGTTGGACTGAAAGGGTAATACTTTATTCCAAGATGAGTCTTTGCTTTTATCCACAAGGGAGTCTTTCATTATGTCTCCCTTTCTTCTCTGTCTTTAAGTGGGTTGTGAGATATCAGGGGATTTAGAAGTTGCAGTTCTATTTACTGACTGGAGACATTACAATACATGATATTTTCATTTGGTCTGCTATGAACTGTGCTTGCTTACAGGAGGTCTGCAGTACGTTTGCAGGCATGTAACTTACGTCTTCAGCAGACATGTTTTAGAGGAGTGAAACTGGTTGCAGCACAACGCATAAACAACTGAGGAAAATGAGAGGAAACATTTAGACCATATGCCTTGAGAGGCTGCCTTCTTAATGGTCATGAAATAAAGAAGCAGGAAGTGTTCTGGGATGTGGAGAGACACATTTTCAGGCTAGTACAGGATACAAGTCAAGAGTGTTGACCAACATCGTAATGTTCCTTCCCCAGCAAGAAGGGCCCTAGTTCTACATCCCTATGATGAATTTCCAGCTTATTTGAACAGTTTGCTTATTTATCTTGGACAGAGACCATACTGCAATCTGGGTTAGACTACTGTAATGTGCTCCTAATTGTTTCCCTTCAAATTGATCCGGAGCCTCTTTGGGGTGGAAAGCTGATATATTAAAAAATACAGCCCCATCCATGTAGCTGTTCAAATTTTAATCCCCCCAGTTCTTGGGCAGCAGCCTTGCACTGTGTGTCCCTGTCTGGCAGTTGCTCGCAGTTGGACATAGTCGACTCTCTCTCCCTGGGCTGAGTCAGGCACAGGCCGAAGGCGAGTCTTTCTTGTCCTCGGTTGTGGAACTCCCTGCCAGAGCCTCTTGCTGGCTGCCTTTAAGGCAAGCTGCAAGCCCTGTTTATTTCAGTTGGCCTATCCATGACTGTTTTATGGGCTCCCTACCTTTGTTTTTGCATCTGCTACCCTTTTGTTTTTCTCGTTCCTCTAACTAGTCAGGAATTGAATCTTTTGGGGCTGGCAGGTCCCTTTTGAATTCTGTGTGTGTAGCATATTGTAACATGCTATTAGATTTTGCTTTCTACTTTTGCTGTTTTGCATTTGGCTCTTTATGCTACTTGGCTCGCAATTGGTGCTTTAGAAAAGATCAAATAAATATATAATTGTGTCGAGTCTTGTTTGGTGTAAGAGGGTTAAATCATGTATCCGAATATAGAAGAGTGTGTTTATGGGGAAACTTAATACTGAGAGAATTAGAAAGAAAGCTCCAATTAGAAAGAAAGCTGATTCCATGCCATTTGCATTGCCATGTTTTCTTTAGAAGAAATCTTCCACTGTAATTAGCAAGAAAGTGCAGCCTACCGGCCAATGCATTACCTAACACGGAGCCTGCTATTCAGTCCTAGAAGTAGACTGTGCTTTTATATGCTTCTCTGGTGATTGACGGTACTGTGAAGTCCAGTATCAGCAACACAGAAGTCTAAACACAAGCAGAGTCAGGAAATCTTGTACAATAGATGATAAATAGTGATTTGGTTCACTGGCCACTTCAGGAGGAAGCTTGTAAATGTAATTGTGGAATACAATGGTCTATGCTTCAAATACTAGAAATGAAGTGTCTATTTTCCACCCTGCATCAAATGACTTAACTGTTGCATGCATACCTGGACCCATGGTGATGATGATGTTATTTGTGTTATGCTGGCTGCCAAGGGATCAACAGAAGTTCAAGTCTTTGTTCTAAAAACTGCATAGGAATCAGCAAAAAGATGTGCTTTACCTCACATTGAGATCAGTCTGATAACATTAGCCAGGGGAATGAAAGAAACAAATAGGAGGAAGAGGAAGTAGCAGCCAAGTGCTGTACAAAAAGCAAAGGTCCTAGCTCAAATATTGTCATCTGAAAATAGTTTATGGGCAGTAAAACCGAGGTGTGAACCCAGGGTTAAGGTCATGCCACTTTGCTGGGCTTTGGGAATCCAGGAAGTTACCTACCATCCATCCAAGGAAGTTCCAGTTGTAAAATACTATCAAAACCCAAGACGTTTAGGGCAGCTTGGTCCTGCAAAACAGCAAAATTATTAATCACTTGACTAATCCACATTAATCAGTACAGCTTAGTAGCAAAATTATTAATCAGCTTGATGAACTGAGCAAACTTGCAAAGAAACGAGCCTACTTGGAATTTTAAAAGTGATAAAAGATAGAATGTAAAACAAAATGACTGGAAAGGATGCAAAATCTCCTCAAAACCAACATTATCTCTCATCTCGCTGTTCCTACTTCATGCATCTTCAACAAGACCAAAGGTTGGTATTTGGAAGGCAAAGTTTTCGTTCTCTGTATGTGAGAAGAATGAACCTCTCCTTCCCACACACGAACACACGGAGAAAATTAAAGCTAAAGATAGACATGTGAGAGAGGAAAGGAGAGTGAATTTGTTTCTTAATTGTGAGGAGGGTTGTTGTTAGGCTTTTAAGAGTAAAACATGTAAATGAGTACAGAAACAGCATACGACATCTCATCCAAAAATTTAAATGCCATCAAAACATGTAAGATATGTTAGAAGATGGGGTAAGAGTCTTTGAGGCCTCAGGAAGCCTCAGGTGATTCCAGGGAACATCCTGGTGTATATAGCACAGCCATCCCACTGAAGCAAGGGAAAATAAGGCAAAGGGTAGTAAACGAAGTTCAACCATGTCGGTGGCAGCTGAGTGCTTCACTGACAAGAACAAGATGACAATAGCTAACTTGTCCCAGATGAAGAACAAAATCTGTTTTTTGTAGGTGGCTAATTGAAAACTTGTGAACATCAACAATTATAGAACGTTGAGAAGGGTCTTTCTGTTAGCTGCTAATGGTATTTCCTCAAAGCATATACTGTCTTTACATTCCCTTCAAGGAGTGGCACAACACCCTGCTGTCTTCAGACACTTGTGCCGTTTGTGGCTCTCCAGGCTGGAACCGTTCAGAACCTGAGGAAAAGGTGGCAGTCGTTATGCCGAGGAAGGACCACTGCTTCCTAGAGCAGGTTGATGACACATGCTGTTGAGTCCTTACAGAGAATTGTTTGTCTTCTGCTTTTAGATGGCCTTAATTCCTCCAAATTGCTCCTTGAATAATAGGAAAAAGGCAATTTGAATTTCAGTGACAGATTGGACATAACAGGTTGCAACTATTAGGTCTAATTTTACCATACTGAGAAATAAAATTGCCTAAACATAAACATCGATCACTGATGCAGTAAATTAATTTGTACAGAAAAAGTAGTTTAACTGCCGTGCACATTAAACATAGAAAATTTTCAAAATTACAGCTCTCTGAATTAATTTGTACACTTGTTTATTTGTTAAAAGCAAAGCGCAAGGTCTTTTTCTTTTTTTTCCCTCCTCTTCGTGACTTTAAATCGTGAAAAGCAAGGACAGTCATCGATTGTCCAAAAAAGACAGATAGAGCTCTGCAGCTGCGAATGTAACTTAAGTTCTTGGGGTTTTTTTTGTTTCTGAACAGGTTAATAGAATTACTAAAGACCTCTTCGAAGTACTGTTTCATTCTAGCAAGCAAATTCAGCTTTTTAATAGGCTTGAATTATGTTTTGTTAAGAATTGGTGAAGTAATTAAAAAATTTTACAATTTGGTTCAGCAATGAGTTTACATTCAAGTGTGTCCTCAGGCTTATTTAAAGTGTTGAAATCTTCCGAACTGTTTCATAAAAAATGTCGTATGTATCTTCTTCCTTCTACTAGCGTCTCTTTTCAAGAAATCTGCTCATACTATCATCCCACATTTTAATATGGTACCTAGAGACTTCACATAGTTGCTGGCCAACTTTTCTTCATTCTGGCAATTGCTGTTTATAATATGCTTATTGTTTTATAAAATAAAAAAATTCTTATTTTAAGCCATGTTACTGATCATATTCAATCACAAGTGTGCATATGAGCTATATAAAGGTTGCCTAACTCACAGTGGAACAGGATCTGCCAATGTGGCTTATTTTGATGGTATCTGGTGTCTACTGTTTTCAAGGACAGTAGTTCGATTCAAACACAATACTGATAAGTGGCAGGTTTTCATGTCTTTAATGCCCTGACAAGGGCATCACTCTCAAGAGAGGGAGGTGAAACCATTTGGATGAGAGTTTCTTCCCCTCTCCTTTGTGCTGACACACCAAGATAATGGACAATTAATAGCAAACCTTCTCTGCAGGGAAACTCTAGGGTTATCACTAGTATAAAAGTGCTCATGAAGTGTTTGGACACAAAAGGAAGAGAAAAAATAAACATTAAAAAGTAGAAAGTGGGACCAGCACAAGGCGCGATGTTCAGTTACGTGGTTTTTCACCTGAAATTATGGCGAGTGATTTTTCAGTAGCAGCATCTGTAACTTTTTAGACCTGGTTCACTGCTCCTGACAAGAGAAAACTCAGCATTTGTGTCTTTTTTGTCATAAGCAAGAAAGCTGGCTTATGTGTTTCCTGGAGATACCAGTTAGCAGGGCTGACTGCCCTTAGTTACTAGCCATGCCGTGCAGTAACGTTTACCCTAGTAGGATATGGAGGACAGGTCTGAATAAACTGCTTCTTCACCTTATCTTCTCATCCAAGAACAGGCTTGCAGGATGCTCTTCAGGCTCACCTTCAGTCTCATTGCTCCTATTTAGACCGTGTGTGGGATTACTTTCCTCTTCTGGCCTCAGCGTGCACACTTCCCCTTGCTGTGGGGGAAGGCTGTTTTACAAATTGTGAGTCTGTGCAGCCCTCAGTTTTTGCTTTGCAGTGCTATCCCAGCAACACTCGGATGCTCCCCGAAGAGTCCGCCACCCCTGAGGTCACCTGGAGAAGGAGCTGCTGGAGGTCAGCAGAGCACTGCTCACGTTTACAAGTCAACAGGCAGACTGCCTTGGGGATTATTACAGTGGCTGTACCTGTGCACCAGATCTAGCAACTGATGATGTGATTGTGTGCCTCTGTTGTCCAAGTAAACAGAGAAAAGACGAGCAATGTTTCCTGAAGTTAGACAAACCAAAGATTAGTCTAAACTGAGAGTGGAACAGGTTAACTGATCTTTCTCTACCCTAAGCTTTCATTTGTCCCTAGCAGCACTGAGCTGTCAATACAGTGTACAGCTACTGATAAGTATGGGTTCTCCTCAGCCTGAAGAGATCTGTCTGATAAGATAAGATGGCCTTAAAAAAGAGAGAGAGAAAGTACGTTAACTGCTTTGACTGCAAAATACCCCCTGGTAGCCAGAGATAAGACACCTTGAGCTGCTCAGAAGACCTTAGACAGGATGTAAATGAAGCCAATAAAAAAAAAAATCATTTCAAATCCTGCCGCTATTCTGCTCTACTCTTATTTCCAGCCCTGACAGCAGAAGGCTTAATTTACTGTATTTCACACCAGGCTTCCATTCTGTACTGAGGAAGCTACAAAAGGTTGTTTTAGATATAGGCTTTAACAAAGCAGAGATATCTTTATTTCTGGAGAGGCCTGTATTTCAGACAGTTAATCATGAGTTCCAGTAGACTTTGGTGAATGGAAATTATACAGAAGAGAAAGAAAATGCTGCCTTTTGCAAAGAATTCCCCCATCTTTTTTATAATTAAATCACCCCAAAAACCCCTGTATTAACATAGAAGGACTAAGTGAAGCATATGTATTTTAAATGCAACTCTTGCCTTCCAAAATTCCACATAGAGGGACTGATACTCTTCAAGATAGGAAGATGGTAGGTGTGACAGTTTGTTTACACATGACTTCCTCATAGTAGGATTTGGTCTTCTGATCATTCGGAACTGGGAAATTCACTAGGCCCCCTTACAGCCTGGACTGCCTGTAAATTAGTGGAAGCCACACACACCTACCAACCTGTGCCTGTCCCATGGCATAGACATCCACATATGTTCCCACTCAAGTAACCTGGGGAAATGAGGATCAGAGAGAAGGGGCTGTATTATCTCACACAGCATTTTGACAACAGTGAAAAGGGTCCTGAGACATGCTGCCCCAGCTTGACAGTGCTGCACTAGCATAGGTGTAAGCATTTGTCTGCCTCTCTGAGCACTGACTTAGTTTATAAATCAAGGTTATCTTTGCTTGGGGACATAACTTTTAACAGCTGTGCAACACATCTGCGCTAACAGCCTGATCTTAAAAAAGGGAGCCTAAAATGGGATGTAAATGGACTGTAAGAAACTAAATAGAAATGGTTGTCCAAAACCTACGTCTCTGGCTTCACCCCAATTTGGTAGGCACCTCTTTTTTTTTTTTTTTCCTCAGGTATCTGTGGTTTCACAGTCTATGCAAACCACCCTAGTGCGAGCATCTGGGTACGCACTGCCTTTGGTCAGCGTACTAAGCCCAGGACACAGTGAGCACTTTCAGCAGAAAGTGGTGTGTTCCTGTCTTCCCTACACAGGGACCAGGTAGGTAGAGTACTAAATGGCACGAGGCCTTGATTCATTTCCCTCAGCATCCGGAGAGGATGCAAAGCCACGTTTCCTGCCTCTGAGCAGAGGGTTTTTGGTTGTGCAGAGGTCTCTTCCCATGGAAGCTGGGCTTACTGGAGCAAAGAGTACCCTATTCATGGGGCTGGTAGGAGCACGCTCGAGAAGGAACTGTTAACCTACTGAGAAGGACACTCATTTAGTCCAGGGTTTCTTCCAGTCTGGAACTTGTGCTTGGGTTTATTTTTACTTTAATCTAGTGCCTCTTTAATGTATAAAGAGCCCAGTACTCCCTCTCCCAGCTGAGTGCCCAAGCTGCGAGGTTGCAGACCTTTTCCTGGTCCCCCCTCCCAGGGCCCCATGAATCCTGCTTTCTTTGATTCTTAGGCCCCTGGAGACACCTAAGTCCCTTTGCAGATCTAGGTCCAGGAGTTTTCACCTGTGTAAATAAGACCGCCACCACATCTCTGTCATTCTAAGAAATAAGCAGTTCTGTGTTTATTTACTGTATTTAATTGTAGCACACTGTAAAGTAACAGTGATATGTTTTTGAAGGCGTTAACTGCCTGCATTGCTTTCGCTTGATCTTCAGTCCCTTTTACTTTCCATTTCCTACAAAAGATTTTGTGATATCTATGCCTGGGTTTCTTTCAGATGCAATTATTTACTCCCTTCTTTCTGCCTGCCCTATGTTCCTTTCTCTTGGTTCTTCACACATTGCCTTCCTTCTTTCCTTTGTCCTAGTTTAGCCCCCTCTAAAGTGTATCTTGATGTTCTGGTCTAGAGGCAATGAAGCAATGAATTGGGGTGACTGAAATGTAGGCACGGGTGGGAGGGACAGGCATACCTGATAAAAAAAGAAAGAGGTAAGGTGGCCAAGCGTGAGGTACACCCACAGCAATCCCTGCAGACCTTCGTGATTAAACTCTGGATTAACTGAAAGAAGGGCGATATTCAAATGAGGACCCAAGGTGGTGCTTGGCGTCTGGCTGGTTTCTGCCTGCAAATCCTGCCCAGGGGCTCCATCTTTTTTCTGAGCCTCCAGCTAGGGAGGTTTTGACAGCCTGCCCTTCTCCCCACGGGATCTTGGGGCTGTGTGGGAATGGGGACTTGGAAGGTGGCTGTGAAGCAGGGCCTCCTTCAGCTCTTGGGGTCCAAGTCTCTGGACTGTTTGATTTTGCGAAGGCAAGAGAAAGAACAATGCTTCTCTGACTTCAGACATGCTCCTTAATATTGTGACCTGTGAAAGAAAGCGGCAGTCTGCTCATTTTAATACCTGTATGCCGCTGGAAAGTTACCTTTATGACTGGAACTCTGTTACAGGGGCTGCTGTCTCTGAGGCTTCTGTACACTTCAGCAGCTTTCAAAAGGAGCTGCAGCGTGGGGGAAAATTGGAGGGAGAGAGCTTCTGGTCCTATTCACGGTGTTGCCTGGGGACAGCAAGACCCAGTGAAAGCAGAATGCAGGGGAAAGTACTGGAGTCCAGTGAGGAACCTAAACTGTTGTCCCCCAGTCATTTGCTGTTCTTAATAAGCAGTACAAATACTGTTATCAGCACAACAAATTACAATGATTATTTTCTAGCAAAGACCCGATTGACTGAATCACTGCTTTTAGTACTGAGGTTGTTAATATACAGGTCCTTAGGACATCATTATTATGTGCAAGTTTGCCGGAGTATTTGAATGGGGTTTTTTTGCTCTCCCATTATCTTGATTCTAAATGTAATTATTCTCGGGGTGATTTTTTCTGACCCTAACTTCAGATGGAACAAGGCTGGTGGTCTCTGACTCATCCCGTACAAACAAACAAAAACAAGTACTAAAAGGAACAGCAACTTAACAGTGGAAGAAATACGGTGTAAATGTGTTTGTCGCATTTAAGCAGTGGACAAATGAGCTAATTTGAATCGCTTAGTGCTTGTATAGTCACAACTAAACGACCTCTGTAAATTTATTGTGCCACATGTGATTCCCAGTTATGTAAAGCCGTATAATAAGCTTTGAGAACGGTGACTGTCGTTAGTTATAGGTACAGGACTGTGGAAAATTACTTATTCTTTCTCTTTGCCTAGAGAGGCCCAAAATACTGGCTTCCTCAAATAAGCGGAGGGTATCTCTGTTTTCTTCCAGTTGCAAATTAGGTTTTGTGTATGATTTGAAAGGTGGAGCAGAATGCGAACTGCTTACATTTTCTTTAATTTGGCTGTAGAAGATGGAATTCATTGGGCTCCGTCTGTTCAAATGAACTTTAAGCAACAATCAAGGAAAACATTTATGCTCCTCTCTACGTATGTAATAGTAATATGTCTTGTGAAGAAGACATAATGGAACTGGAGGCTTAGGTTACCTTAGGAGAGCAATACAGGAATGTTAACTACTTATGTAGGCATTAAAGGCATTTTATAAAAGCAAGCAGGTTTTTCCTGTGAGGTATTAAAATGCCTTTTTTGCTGTTTCTCGGAGTTGCCTTTCTTCTGGTTATGAAATTTGAAATGGGGAAACCTCCCTACCAGCTGTCTCAGTTCGGTTGGTCAGAAACCCCTCAGTGTTTCCCCCCCCCACCCCCAGTAATCTGTTAATGCATTTAATTGGTGCTCCCAAAGCAGTTTTGAAATATTGATGGATTTAAAAAACATCTGTGAATTATAAATAATTTTTAAAGTTCACACTTCTCTTTTGAATGCCCATTACAGAGTATTAGTTTTCAAGCCATTTAATAAGTTATGAGAGAAATGAGTGAGTTTAATGTGGGTTCACTGACGTGAAAAAAAATGTGATGGTTATAGTAAAGTTGCAGCTTTTCCGAAACTCTGTGCATTTCTATTGAAAGTAAATGGAGAATATTATGTAATAATGTATATTTTATTTAAAGTTAATTGAAAGGTTAGGACTATCTGCTAATTCTATTGAAAACTTCAAAATCATAGTTTGTTTTAGTGACGCGTATGTTAGGCCATCACTGAAGTCATGTTAATGCTTAAACACTGTCCTTTGATCTTCTAGTTATTTAGATATATTCAGCACACAGCACAATGTTGTTTTCTTTCAGCAATGCCTAACCTCTTCATTTCCTATTTGTTCACACCTGTGTATTCCCTTAAGATTGCTTATCTCATTTTCAAGGTAGCCCTGCAGACAATTAGTGGTGGTAATAATATAAAATGTGCCCAGCACTAAAACCTGAAACAGCCATTACAAGTAAAGTATGTGATATATAATAACCACTCCACTCAATTACGTGCACAAAAACGTGAAGATTTAACACTGTGGAGCTCTATCATACATCCAGTTAACTGACCTACCTACCAGCTATTTAGTTCTTCCTTTCCTACAATGTAAATTCTATCTTGTAGCATGTCGTCTGGTAAATCAGCAGGGCTGTGCGTTTGTATGTGTTGTCCATCCCTTTCAACATGTGTGTATGAGCACATATATGTGTATGCAGTGGTATATGAACAGGTCTTTGGCTGGTGGGGGGACGACAAATAATAACTACGCAACAATTCAATGCATACGTGTACATTTGTAATGCATACGCCTGTGACAGTATGTAGTAGATGTGCTTATGTGCCACTGCCTGGTATACTTGGTTTGTCATTTTTAGTATCCATTCTCCTCCTATGTAACTGTTGTTATAAATTTTCTACCCATTAAAGAAGCCTTGCTATTTGGTACTTCAGATGGGGTCCTGGGGGGCTGGTTGCGTGACCAGTCTGCCGTTACCGTTAAGGGGGCAAAGCAGTGAGAACGTATCAGCAGGACCCGGCGCCGGCGGGTGTCTGTCCAGCTGAACTGCTGGGCTTTCTCTTTGGTCAGATCCAGCAGCTTAAGCATTTTGCCAGCTCTGTGTTTCAGGGGGAGAGAGGATTTTTCTTGCAGGGATGGCTCAGACCTGGGAGATACGGGTTCTGTTTCCTCCGTTGCACAGATTACATTTGTAACCTGAGGCAAACTGCTGCAGCTTGTCTGCGCCCCAGTTACTTGCAGCAAAATGAGGAAAATAGAAAACTGCTGCTTACAGGATATTGAAAATATTAATTTGTTCATATTTATAAACTCTGTTCTATCAGAGGAACCTTATGTGTTATGGCACATAAAGGTTTGCTGGCATTTGCTCTAGGAATGTGGCCATTTGTCTAGAGGCAGCAAAAACATGTTTAAATCATACGGAAAAATAAGGCACGATAAAGCAAGTGCCCTGAAGCATATTCCAGCCAAAGCATGCATATGTCATAAACCCTCCCGGTGACTAAGTAACGTTTTTCTGAAGCAGTACTGTTAATTCAGTCAGCAGCACTAGGGATAAGATCACTTTTAAGACCTCACGACTACTGGGGTTGGCACATGAGTGGCTGGCTGCTAACTCCACAGAGGTGCTTTTGTGCTCTGATGCTTCCCCCTTCCTCCCTCCCCGTTTGTGGGATAACTCCTTCTGGTATTATTTCACTTTTCTGTTGGTGAGCACTTTCCCCCATAAATATGACTGAACAGGTGTTACTCTGCTACTAACTGAGTTTCCAGCTGTCCTTCTCCAACACAGACCAGGCAAAATCTGTTGTTTCATCCTATTAGACAGACTAGAGAACTATCAAGCCTGAGATGGAGGTCTTCCTCGCAGGATACGGTAGTTTCATTGCCAGAAGATGGTCAGGAAGGCCTGGCTGGCTAACAAAGACAGTCCTTCAGCTGCTGGGTGTAGTTCCAGTTTTGCATCCCCTTTGGCAGCAGCACAGAGACTGCTGCAGTGTGGCCAGCCAGCAAAATTAGGAAATAAGGACCGCTTTTATTTACTCAGGCTGCTGAATCATGGGCATTCCTGTCTGCTTGGAGAAAAGTCAGGCAGCTCTACTTTCCACTGGAAGTCTCAGGAGTGCTTGGTACTTTCATCTCAGAGTGTTCACACACTTGTTTTAATGTGCTTTATGGAAATGGTGAAACTCAGCAAGTACAGTTGGTGTAGAAAAACATCTGCAATAACTATTCACACACATTTGCATCTTTAAATAGACTTTTAGGCCTTGTAGCCCGTTTCCAGCAAAGTTTTTTGCTTGTGGGTGCTAGAGCTTTCTTAGAGTCAGCGAGTGTGAAGTGACTGGTTCCAAAAATTAAAAATTTACATGGACATGTTAAGTGCATCACATTGAAACTCAGAATACTTGCCATAACACAAAAAAAGCATTTACAGTAAGTAGCACTTAGTGAATCTGAAGGGGAAAAAAATGTTGATACAGAAAATATATTTTAAAACTCCATAAACACTCTGTTGAATACCTGGAGCCCTATTCTTCCCCCAGATAGATGTGTACCGCTCCTGGCGACTTGTATATGTGCATCCGAATTTGGTCCAGAGTATTTTAAAACAGCTTGTTATGACATTAAAAATGAGTCTTTGTGATGTTGACATAGCTCGGTGGGTAGGTGTCTGCAGATTTATATACACATAGCTGTATGCAGAGTGGCCACGAACTGTTCATATTTTCTGTGGGGGTCATCTGCAAAAAGGGGTTTGAAGTCTTTTACCCCGACAGCGCGTCAAACTTTACCCCCAACACAGAGCCATCTCTGTGTGACGTGCCCCTGGGAAAGTGGGAGCGGAGTCCACATCCCAAGCCTGTCGGTTAGCTGCGGGGACCTTCTGTTTAGCTCATACGCCACAGATTTGAGTGCCCAGATCTGCTTGTCTGACGCCTGCGCCCGTGGAGTAGCCTCAGCACATGGTAGCAAGCCATGGATGGATCGCTGCCATTTTGAAGGAGATGCTCTTAATGGTTGCACGTTCATTTTATGGGGCAGCGTCTGTGGGGAAGGGTGGGGAGACGGCAGGACAGGCAGTGCCATCACTTGCATCCTGCTGTAGCAGTAGTTACCCTTAGTCCAGGTTGCCTTCTTGATTACTGTCCCCAGACCCACTCCTAGACAGCCCCTAAGCTCACCAGGCATGTTAGTCCATCACACACGGTGTTCTCAGTGTTCAGGTTGGAGTCTGCCCAGTGAAAGTCACTTCAGCAAAACGTTTCCCTTGTCACAGGAGCAAGGTTTCAAAAGTCCTTCTGTGGGTTGCTGACTGCCAACATGCCCGGCTCTTGGAACCCTTTGTGCAAGCACAGCCCAGGGGCCCTCCTTCCCGAGCACGGCAGCCGGCCGCCAGTGCCCTTCCACGCCGGCTCTCCCCCGCCCCGCGGGGGGGAAGTCGCGGAAATGTGTTGGCCGCATTGTTAGGCTCGTACTCAGGAAGATCCTGTTGTCCTCTGCCGTGCACTGTGCGGAATTCCTCCTGCCTCGCTGGTTCTTCTGTAGCTCTGAGAGATTGAGAGATTTTCACGTTTCAAGTTCAAAGGAAGCAAGTCAGACCTGTAAGTGGTTTGCTCTTCTCCTTTTTGCACAAAGAGAATTACTCTGCAGAATTATTATGGTCTCAGATTAAAAAACACAACAGCAAAGTGACACACAGAAACACATTTGCTGGTTGGAGAGTAAGAACCGGCTCTGTGCTGTAGTTGCACTGTTCCCCCTCCGCTTTCGTTACCTTTTGTAAAAGCTGAAGGAGAGACCCCCAAAGCAAGCAAGGAGAATTGGATGGGGGAAAGGAGCTGCCATTGCGAATACCTCGGTCACACTCCACGCTTGATCCCGACCCTGCTGCCAGCCCGACAGCCCGCTGAGATCCATGAGCCAGGGGAATGGTTGTATAATAGGTAAAACCGGGCAGGCAGTGGCCACAAAAAGGAAGTGATTTACTACGGTGTCGGTGATGGTACACTATTTATAACACTTACTATATAATCCTCTAAACATTTATACAATAATATATCATTTCTGTGCAGGATATACATTTTAATACTAAATTTGGTTACAAAATATGTTGCCTAGGCAGTCACAGGCTATTTTTCTTCACTCGCTTGCTTGACATAAATTCCTCTTTATCTGCCGGCAGTGGTTGTATGTCAGAAATATATTTGATTTTTAAAGGAAAAAAGGTTTTTCGCTTAAAAGGCCTGGCTGAAAATGTTCATTGAAAATAAAATTTTTAAATGTAGCAAAAATTAACATATTTTTCTCTGAGTAGTTGTTCCACTGTTTGGTCATTTCCAGTTGTAGAGTCAAACTCAGGAATTTGAAAGGGATTTACATCAAAAAGTGTCCTGTGAAATATTGCAGTCATTAATGTAGTAACTTAAAAACTCACCTGGCCGGTATTATTTAGTATATACGACAATAAGTAACTTCGCTTCAGCACGTTGGGAAGCATTTCATCAGATGATAGTACTTTTGCTGGAAGGGAGGATTTTTAGTTTTCAGTTTTTATCTTAAAAAAAAAAAACCACCTTTGTTTTCACTTCAAAGGCATGGCACTTAGGCTAGGGTTTGGTCTGTTACGTGAATATAAACCATTAGTACAGATTGGTACATAGGTAAATACAGATACATATTTGTGTGTGTGTGTGTGAAAGGTGTGTGTAATTTGTGAAACCCTCCACTTCAAGATGTAAACAAGAGGATAAAAACCTGTGCAGTTTCCAACTTATCCTGAAAAGCATTGTGTCGATGGGCAGGCATCCAGCAATGGTGTTTGGTTGTTTTCTCAGAGTTAGATGGTTGCCATCTGGCATTGATAGTGAGATGGCGTTGTCATCAGTTTCTAGACGCAGGAAAGGAATGAATCCTCATCTGTTTCCTGTGGATAAGCAAGAGGTTGATAATCTAGTAAAATCTTGTTACCTTACAGAAAGCAGGCTTGGAATTTGTTTACATAATATAAGCCAGCTCTAACTTTTGTGTTGGTGTAGTAGATTTCTTGAGAGAAGGCTGAAGATGTTAAGAAACTTACTGCTTTACAAGAATACCTTAGGAAAGAGATTTTTCAAGAGGCTTCTCCTGTCTTTTTCTGTACTATTACTGTAATCAATTTTACTTTTAAAAGAAAAAAAAAAACACAGCATCGCCCCTAGAAAGCAATAAAAGGATTATTTGATCTGGAGTGGTCTTTCAAGCAGTCTTTCAATATTTTTAAAGAAGTTTTACGTTAAGTATGATCATTGTAGTGTTGTAGTCTACGTTTAAAACAGAAAGTGCAAAAATTGTGGAGCATATCGGTTGAAAAAAATAGTTACAACTTGTCCTGTCTAGAGGTGAGGTAATATCGTGGGTAACTAGTATAGTTTATTATCTGGCTAGCATTCCTGTTTTGTCTTTTCCTTGTTACTCATAAATCTTTCAGCTTTTACCATAATCATTTATCATTTTTCCTGTTTCCAGTTTTTTGCAAGTTGCTTTGTCTGTGCTCACCTCACAGCACAGGTTCTGCTGGACTGAGGAAGTTCAGCTGGCTGAGGCCTTTGCAAAAAGGAAGAAATGGTGGGCAACCTCTTGAACTTAAAAAGGAAAAAAAATGCTGTTCACATCTGACCCTTTTCAAACTTTCTCATTTTCCTTGATCCTGGCTGTTGGTTTGTTAGTTTGTTTTGAACATTTAATGATCCAGCTGCCAGCTTTCAGTAACTGAATTGTATCATTATTGGAGAAATCTGGTTGCACTTTATTAGAAAAAACATCAGTTATACTGTTGTCCTGTTCCTCCCCAGCAATTTTTCCTATTATTGTTTAGAATAACACCCAAGTCTTTGTCAGTAATAGCCTTTAAAAGATTTCTGTGTCCAGAACCAACTTCAAGGGGAAAAAAAAAATAACTGTGGCAAAGCAAGGGGAATCTTTTTATTAAATATTAGGCATGTAGGTTGACTGTATTAATTTTAAATCATTCCTATAGTATTTTCTCCTTTCCTTAGACTCTTCAGATGCTCACATAATATGCAAATCATTTTACAATGGATACAAAAGAAACATTAAATATATTAAAATCTGCATTTTAATAAAGTTGTCAATGTATAATGCATATCCTGCAACTGAGAAAGAATGATAAAAAAGCAATAAAAAGGTAATACAGGCACAGAACTATTTAATAACTTTTAATGTTTTACAGTCTGATAAAAATAAATGTGGTCTTGAAACTGTTGGATACATGTGTAAGAAATATCCTGGTCTGAGTTTAATATCTTCTAACTATTTAGGAGTAGCAGAACTGTGTTGTTCGTATGCATTTGGTATCTCCTTTGAACTGCAGGGATTAAGCTTGTGGGCATGCTTCTTTCTCATTTCAGATGGAGTGGATGTTGAGGATGACCCCACTTGCTCGTGGCCAGCATCATCACCTTCTAGCAAGGACCAGACTTCCCCAAGCCATGGAGAAGGTTGTGATTTTGGTGAAGAGGAAGGAGGCCCAGGGTTGCCCTATCCATGCCAGTTTTGTGACAAATCGTTCAGCCGCCTCAGCTACTTAAAGCACCACGAGCAAAGTCACAGCGACAAGCTCCCTTTCAAATGCACGTATTGCAGTCGTCTCTTCAAACACAAGCGGAGCAGGGACCGCCACATAAAGCTTCATACGGGAGACAAGAAGTATCACTGCAGTGAGTGTGATGCAGCTTTCTCAAGGAGCGATCATCTCAAAATTCACTTAAAGACTCATACGTCCAACAAGCCATATAAGTGTGCCATTTGTAGACGTGGATTCCTGTCATCTAGTTCACTGCATGGTCACATGCAGGTTCACGAGAGGAACAAAGATGGCTCTCAGTCCGCTTCCCGGATGGAGGACTGGAAAATGAAAGACACTCAGAAATGCAGTCAGTGCGAAGAAGGCTTTGATTTTCCTGAAGATCTTCAGAAGCACATTGCAGAATGTCACCCCGAGTGTTCCCCTAATGAAGACCGATCTGCTCTTCAGTGTGTTTACTGTCATGAACTCTTTGTAGAGGAAACGTCTCTGGTGAATCACATGGAGCAGGCTCATAATGGTGAGAAGAAGAATTCATGCAGCATTTGCTCTGAGAACTTTCATACTGTGGAGGAGCTGTACAGCCACATGGACAGTCACCAGCAGCCGGAGTCGTGCAATCACAGCAACAGCCCATCTTTGGTAACTGTGGGCTACACCTCAGTCTCTAGCACCACTCCGGATTCGAATCTCTCAGTGGATAGTTCAACAATGGTGGAAACGGCTCCCCCTATACCAAAAGGTCGTGGAAGGAAGCGAGCAGCTCAGCAAGTGCCAGATATCACTGGTCCTTCGAGTAAACAGGCAAAAGTTACCTACAGCTGCATTTATTGCAACAAACAGTTATTTTCCAGCCTTGCAGTTTTGCAGATACACCTGAAAACTATGCATTTAGATAAACCTGAACAAGCCCATATCTGTCAGTACTGTTTGGAGGTACTGCCATCTCTCTACAATCTAAACGAACATCTTAAGCAAGTCCACGAAGCTCCGGACCCAGCACTGATTGTTTCTACCATGCCTGCCATGGTGTACCAGTGCAACTTCTGCTCTGAAGTGTTCAATGACCTCAACACCCTTCAGGAACACATCCGATGTTCTCATGGATTTGCCAACCCTGCTGCTAAGGACAGTAATGCGTTCTTTTGTCCCCATTGCTACATGGGATTTCTTACAGATTCTTCTCTGGAAGAGCATATTAGACAAGTCCATTGTGATCTTAGCAGTTCCCGTTTTGGTTCCCCTGTTCTTGGAACCCCAAAAGATCCAGTGGTGGAAGTGTATTCTTGTTCTTACTGTACAAATTCTCCAATATTTAATAGTGTTCTCAAACTGAACAAGCATATCAAGGAGAACCATAAGAACATTCCTTTGGCACTGAATTACATCCACAATGGAAAAAAATCCAGAGCCATGAGTCCCTTATCTCCTGTAACCATTGAGCAGACCTCTTTAAAGATGATGCAGGCAGTTGGAGGTGCTCCTCCTCGTCCTGCAGGTGAATATATTTGTAATCAGTGTGGTGCTAAGTATACTTCTTTGGACGGTTTTCAGACTCATTTAAAAACACATCTTGACACTGTCCTGCCAAAACTGACCTGCCCTCAGTGCAACAAGGAATTTCCAAATCAGGAGTCTCTGCTGAAGCATGTCACCATTCATTTCATGATCACCTCAACCTACTACATCTGTGAAAGCTGTGACAAGCAGTTCACTTCTGTGGATGACTTGCAGAAACACCTACTGGACATGCATACATTTGTGTTCTTCCGCTGCACCTTGTGCCAAGAGGTTTTTGACTCCAAAGTCTCCATTCAGCTACACTTGGCTGTGAAGCACAGCAATGAAAAGAAGGTATACAGATGTACATCTTGCAACTGGGATTTCCGCAATGAGACTGACCTACAGCTTCATGTTAAACACAACCACCTGGAGAACCAAGGCAAAGTACACAAGTGCATCTTCTGTGGCGAGTCCTTTGGTACGGAGGTGGAGCTGCAGTGTCACATTACTACACACAGCAAGAAGTACAACTGCAAGTTCTGCAGCAAAGCTTTCCATGCTATCATCTTGCTGGAAAAGCACTTAAGGGAAAAACATTGTGTTTTTGAAACAAAAACTCCAAACTGTGGAACGAATGGGGCATCTGAGCAGGTTCAGAAAGAGGAAGTGGAACTCCAGACCTTGTTGACAAATAGCCAGGAGTCCCATAACAGCCATGATGGCAGCGAAGAAGATGTGGACACATCTGAGCCTATGTATGGCTGTGACATTTGTGGAGCAGCTTATACCATGGAGACTCTCCTGCAAAACCACCAGCTTCGAGACCACAACATTCGACCTGGAGAAAGTGCCATAGTAAAGAAAAAGGCTGAACTCATTAAAGGGAATTACAAGTGTAATGTGTGTTCTCGCACATTCTTCTCTGAAAATGGGCTCCGAGAACACATGCAGACACACTTGGGACCAGTGAAACATTATATGTGCCCAATCTGTGGCGAGCGGTTTCCGTCTCTTCTGACTCTTACTGAACATAAGGTCACACATAGTAAGAGCCTGGACACTGGAAACTGCAGGATTTGCAAGATGCCACTCCAGAGCGAGGAGGAATTTTTAGAGCATTGCCAAATGCACCCTGACTTGAGGAACTCCTTGACGGGGTTCCGCTGTGTCGTCTGCATGCAGACAGTGACCTCCACGCTGGAACTGAAAATCCACGGCACGTTCCACATGCAGAAAACTGGAAACGGTTCTGCTGTGCAGTCCACGGGGCGCGCACAGCATCTCCAGAAACTGTACAAGTGTGCTTCTTGCCTGAAGGAGTTCCGCTCAAAACAGGATTTAGTGAAACTTGACATCAACGGTCTGCCATATGGTCTGTGTGCTAGCTGTGTTAATCTCAGTAAAAGTGGTAGTCCAAGTGTCAACATCCCTTCAAGCAGTAACAGACAAGGCATGGGCCAAAATGAGAACTTGAGTTCCATTGAGAGCAAAAGCAAGGCAGGGGGACTGAAGACTCGATGTTCTAGTTGCAATGTTAAATTTGAATCAGAAAGTGAACTCCAAAACCATATTCAGTCAATCCACAGAGAGCTTGTTCCAGACAGCAACAGTACACAGCTGAAAACACCACAAGTATCTCCAATGCCCAGAATCAGCCCCTCCCAAACTGAAGAGGTAACCCTTTTTTCTTTGCTCTTGACACCTTCCATCCTTTTGGAAAAAATCCCCCTTTTTTCAAGCTGTCTTGTCACTTTTCATGAATTGCTTAGGCTGAACCATGTTACATTCCCATCCGTAGCCATTAGCTAGTAATTACTTACTTCTTGATATGCCTTACATCTTGGATTGAATTGTGCAGAATAGGACTAATTCCAGCCTCCTTAGGATATTGTCTTCTGTATCGCTGAGGAGACCTGTCTTCATGCCAGCACAACTGAGATCTGGAATCTTACCCCAACTTCCTTACACATTGGAGTCCCCAGCTAAGAGTTGTGCTTACGGCAGAGAGCATTAACAACAGAGCAGTAGAACACAGCGAGCCAAAATGCTGGCATAAGGGGTGGATTTTTGAAAAATATTTGTGAGCAACAAATTGAGAGGGTTTTTTTTGTAAATTGTGTTGTAGACATTCGTTTTCCCCATATTTTGTTTAAGTAGAAGCGCAATGCTAGCCTAAGGTAAATTGGGAAATCAGTCCTTTGGATGCAATTCCTTGTTGTGTTATTCCTTCCATTCCTGGTGAACAACATTTTGATGTCACTGAAACACCTAGTGCCTGATGATTGAAATCCCATTCATGCAGCATAACTTAGAAAGTAAATATCAAACTCTTGAAAGATCGTATCTGCTTCCTCATTCACCAATGAGCAAGTAATAACACCTGTATATGGGAAGGTAGGGGGGTCATGTACTGAGGGAAGGGAATCTGTTTTATCTTCAGAAATGTTGTCGATAGAATGACTTAGAGTTAATGTTTTAGGCATGGTATCTTGCATAATGACCCCTTGTACTTTAAGGAGCCTAAAACCACAGTGCAATCAAGTGATAAGAAAAAATAGCTTTTGTTTCAAGACATCTTTTAGCCTGTAGTGGTGCAAGCATGGTGCAACCCATGGCTGTGAATGTGTATGGATACCCTGTGGCTAGGGAGCTGCTGCGCTTCCATCACCTTCCTCATTCCCTGTTTGTGAGCCCATCTGTTGGGTAAGAAATTTCTCAGCGTGTCATCCAACAGTGTTGTGCAAACTGGAGGGTGGGAGGGAGGTAGAGAGGGAGGAGGGGAGGTAAATAAGGATATGTGGGCCAAGAAGTAAGTATTTGTGGAGCTACCGAGATCATAGCTGGAGATAGGGTGGGAGACAGCCACTGAGGTAGCACAAGGCCTGGGGTGCCATCAGGAGGGAAGTGGAGCTGGGAGACAAGGGTGAAGTACCAGGCAGGTACTTCAGGATGCAGGCAGGATGCATCTGCCAGGGAAGGGCCCTGTGCTTTCATGACTTCTGCATCTCCAGTTTGTACATTGGGCAGTGGTGGAGGACACTTGGGGAATGGGATGTGGTGTGGAGTTTATGGAAGGAGCAGGTTGTTAGACCGAGAACTGCAGGTCTAAGGAAAACCTTTTTTTCAAAGAAGGGGGAAAAGGAACGTCTCCCATTAGGTGTGGTTCAGGCCACTGATGGTCCTGTAGTACTGCTGCTGAGTGGGAACCACAGGATTACCAGCTGCATGTTTTTGATAGATTCAGAGTCATCATGGTTTCTGTTTCTGTCATATTTCCCCGAGTGACTACCTGAAACCTCTCTTCCCAGTCATGTTGGGAGCCAATTCCTGCTACCTCAAGCACAATCAAAATCATGCATGTTAGGACAGTTACCAGTATAAGATGTTACCAGCTTGTCTTTCTCTTGCTTCTAAACTAGACAAAAAGATATTTGGGGGTCCTTTGTGGTGACACAAGGTCAGTTGCCTTCAGTGTCATCAGTGGATCTTCTCGTACTTGGATCAGATATAATCAGAGTTCTTACGTTGTCTTCTGATTGGCATATTTTTCCTCTTACTCCTTTCATTTTTTCTCTTAGAAATGTATTTAAGATGAAAAAGCCTTTTAAACTACAGCAAGATTTATGAATAGCATTTGCCAGCTTTCAAATCATCATTTGCCCCTCACTCCCATTCAGAGCATGTAAACTGATTTTTCAATGTCTGTGGTTCTAGTCTCCACATAAATAACCTAGACTTTCGGATTCTTTTCTCATGGGAAGCACAAAGCTATCAGGTTCCTGATAGAGCATTAGTACTTCTGGAAAGCATAAATGCATGTTTGTAAAATCCTGAAGGATAATTTATTTTTCTAACAGATATTGCTGGTTTCAAATTATAGTGACGCAAGCATTGTAGCAATGAGAATCAAAATTGAAAGTGGTAATACACGGATGTTTAACACTATAGATTAGATGTCCAGGCTGAGGGAAATGAAAACATAAGCATATAACACAAACAGTAAAAATAAATTAGATTTCTAAAATCTGTTACTAGTCGGTGGCTTTGCTACTCCACTGGAAGGATATTTCTTGAATTGAATGGGATGTTGAAGATGGCTACTTAAACATGCTGTTTGGGGGAATTTTCCAACAACAACAACAAAAAATATTAAGGAGTGAAGATTTCATTTGCATTATTGAGAGTCATGTGGCTCTAGATCTCAACCTTCACATAAAGAACATTTCATTCCAGAGGCAAGAAAAATATGGAGACTAGTTGTCGGACCATTGATAGTGCTCAATGCTCTTTGTTACTCAGTAATAGATTACTATGGTAAAAGTACTAGAAAGTATATTTTTGAGAGAAAAGATAACACTAAAAAAGTCACTTCTGGCTTCTTTGCCATGTAGTCTCATGGTTGAACTAGAAAACTTCCATTTTTAGCCTGTACTCAGTTATGTGATAGGGTACAATTACCTTAACATGGTATAACATCATCAGCTGAGCTATCACCTGGTGAGCTCACTGTGCTTGCTAAGTGAAAGATGTTGATTTGATTCACCTTCACTGAAAGTTACCTTTCAGTTGGGATGGGAAGCGATGGGCAGCGCTCATCACCGGTTACAACTCAAGGAACAAGTCAGAACTCATTAAGCCCATCATACTGCTGAATATAGTACCAGTAAGCTATCAAACATACTTAAGCAGGCAGATTGTGGATAGCTAGCTATTGAAAGAGCTCTAAAATTAGTAAATATGTAACTTAGTCTTTGAGCTTAATGAGATGCTGAATTCAGATTGTAGATTTTTTCTAAAGATCTTGAATTGTTGCAAGCATGCTGCTAAGCTAGGATAATAATCTTGGTGATAGTTAATATTTAAAAGTGGAGAACAAGGTCTAATATGATAGTGAACTGGGAACTAGACATCAGTCCTTTTTCTGTCACTCTTTTGCTGTGTTGACTCGGACAAATCCACTTGAACATCTCCACGTTGTTTTCCTTATTGAGAAAATAAGGTTGGTGGTTCCTGGAAAGTGTATTTCCACGCTTAACTGTGATACATTTTTTGTAAAGCATTTGGGAGGTGAAAAGCAGTGTTCAAGAAAAACTGTGCAACCTTGCTTCTCTTGCTCCTCCTTAATGTGGTGTCACGCACCAAATGAGAGAACTCCTGACTCAGCGGAAGGTGTCCCTCACTTCTTGAACTTCACAACTTCTGTACATGCAGCATCATACCAGCGTAACTGTGCAATAATAGTTATGTTGTTAATTGCTTAGCTGGCAGGGGAGGAAGGAATTGACTCTAGCTTTCACCAACAGTTTACTGGCAAAACCTGTCTTATGCTAGCATATCCATATGTGCAACTGCACTCAGTTTGGGGTCCTATTGGTAACTTCCAGAGTAGATGCTCAGGAAGCATAATTGCTTCTGCGAGTAGCTTAAGTTGTGTATCACCTTGTTCCATGAATGTGAAGCTCATGCAAATACTGTGTTATCTGTGGCAATGCAGACAGTCCTTCGTTAATAATACAAGAACACTCTGGGTTTTCTGGTCCTGAGAAGAGGAAGAGTGGTGCAAGTACACTGCCAAATTAGTGCCGGAATAAAAACGCTTATTTACGTGTTGCAAAAGACTTGCAGAAACTCTCTCTAGCAGAGAGTATCAAAAGTGCTGGACAAAGAAGGTAACTAGCAACTGTCACACCAGCTGAAGAACAGAGTAAGTGTGATTCTGGGGCTGCTCTTCTGTCCTGTTGTGGTTGTGCAGAGCTGTATGCCAGGCTGAGCCTGTCACAGCAGAGGACACTGGGCACATCACAGCACCATTCTGGAAGGAGCTGTGAAAGTGCAGCCTGACAATGAGCTTGTGGAGAGGGGGTCACAAAATTCAGATGCTGCGGAGACCTGGTGGCTCCTTGGAACTCACCCGACCTCTGATGAATCCGGAAATGGTATCACCCTGGGAGAAGGAATGGAGCTCAGGTAAGTGTACTGTTCCATCATTACATTTTTTTCTCTTTATTCATGGGTCCTGAATCTACCTTTCTTCTCTTGCTATTCCTCTCCCGTTCTCAAAACACTGCCAGACCTACAAAGACAGAACACAGGAACTGCCTTTTGAAGTAGCTGGTTTGTTTCAACAGCATGCACTTGCAGTTGGAGGCAGAAAGGAGAGAGAAAAATACTGTGAGCAACCCAGAAATGTTCCCAGATGCATGCTTTTGGCAGGGCAGGCAATAGCATTTTAGCAACATAAATCACTGTGCTTTTAACTGAGAAAAAAAATGCACTGAAATCAAGAGTCATGCATTTAATTGAAATACATAAAGAAATTAAAATAATCCTCCTCATCAGCAATCCAAGATGATCATTCTAACTAGAGGATTTTTATGAATAAGCACATAAACTTGTAATGTAAACATAGGAAGTAGTGCCTTGGGTTTCCTGTCAGTGAATCCAGGCCCAGAACAAGTGATTTTCATGCTGGGGTTTGGATTTGGGGACAGAAAAAGGTGAAGAAGGTTTGTTGCTGGCATAAAGATTTGGCTTTGAAATAGTTTGTGGAACTAATCTGTGGAAAACATATTTTCTGCTTCTGGAGTTTCAGAATGAACTCAATAAAAATACCGTTTTTGTCTTCTTGCATTATTTTGACATTGTTTTCAGGAAGGTATTGTTTAAGATGTGACCATATATATTTTTAGGAAGGTCTACCCTGTTTTTCTTGCCAGACTAGGACACCTTCACATTATGCTATCCTCTAATTTCTGGTCGTACCACTGCCATGGACTGGCTGACAAGATACAGGCTTGAGCGTTTCTCTTCACCTTGTCTTCACACTTTCAGGAGTGAGCTATCAGACAGAGTCCTCTGAATTTAATGAGGATGGTGTTATTTATTATCCTGTTGCTGTAAAGTTAAGCAGCAAACTTGACACCTTCTCACACACACCATGAATTAAGTCTGTGACAAGAAGCCCATGTGTTGGCTGGAAGCTGCTGAACAGAAGCAAGAGGGATAATTGTAGTGAGTTTTATTAGCTTCCTGTCCACTGATCACTAAAATCTAATACTGTTTGTCTGTCTTGTTTTCTGTCAGAGGCTTCAGATGGGGAACGTGGAGAGGCACCTCCTTCATACCTGTGGAAAACTTTGCATGAGAGGAAGAAAGGATAACATGTTCTCCAAAGTTTTCAAGGGCATCAGTCCAAGGTTTCCATGAAACAATGCAGGGGAACAGGTAATGCCTGCTTGAAGAAAGGCAGAAGACTGGAGAGGGACACAAGAATGAGGATGAAGACTGTATGCATCTCTAGAGAGGGCAAATGTAGATTCAGCAAAGCTTTATGAGACAAAGTATCCTGAGATATGTACTCCAACAAGTCAGCTGTGCAGCCCACTGTCCTCGTGGGGCTTTCTCTGTCCACGTATCTGCTGTCCAAGTGACCAGGGTAACGTGCCACAATTTTCCTTCTGCACAGCCCCAGTGGAAAATCAGAGTAGTGATGCGTATTTGTATTCTGGCCTCAGAATTGGGTAGAAACAACAATAAATTTCCCCTGGTTTGCTAGCCCGATTATCTTGAGGAACATGGGAAATCATGGCATGTCTCTTTTTGTCTGCTGGTTTGCATACCTCTAGAGAGTTCTCTCTCTTCCGCCTCTTGCTTTTGGACTACTCTTGGTCAGTTTCAAGAAAAACTTCATAGATGAATAGGAATCTCAAAGCCTACAAAGTTTTTACAATGTTTGGGAAGCGAGGTGACCTGGCAAGTGACAGAATACAGGCAGGAAAGAGGCCTTTTAGAGATCCAAACCAGGAAGGTGGCTTTAACTGAATTTCGTATGTGGTTTTGATGCAAAAGTCAATCAGTCACAAGAAATGAAGCTGTAAGAAACCATTACCTGTTCTTTGTGATGCTCACAGACCATCTTCTTAAGTGACTGTAAATGTTTTGAGAAGTGTTTTCTATCACTGCTCAATAAAGTTGTTCTATGTGATGTGTGTATTATTTGTCTCATACAACAAACATAACACCTGAATGTCTTTCTCTGTCATTGGGGAAATAAAACGGGTTAACCATTAATTTGAAATAGATGTGTAGCCCCACTACTGCTTGTTTCACAACGTTGTACAAAATGAACGGAAATGAACCACCTGGTAAGCAGCCCCTTGTTAAAGAGTCCTCTTCTTTGACCTCCCATAGCTCTGTCATGGTTGGTAATTGATCTTATGCCTGATTGTTCAAAACACTTAGATAATTTTTCCTTCTGCCAAACCCATCTTTCATTTATTCCATTTACTGCGTTGTATGTACAATTTATTGTATGAAATACAACCTGTAGATATGACAGCAGAAATGTGTCTCCTGCTAATATCCATCCTCGCCATGGGACAATTTAGGACAAGAGGCAGTGGGCACAAACCGCAACACTGGAAGTTCGCTCTGAACATCAGGAAACATTTTTACTGCAGGAGTGACTGAGCGTGGACACAGGTTGCCCTGAGGGGTCATGTATCCTTTGAGATATTCACAAGCCATCTGGACATGGTGAACCAGCTCTAGGTGGCCCTGCTTGAGCAGGGGAGCTGGACCAGATGACCCCCAGAGATCAACCTTAACCGCTCCATGTTTTTCACCATCCTTTGGGCCTACCTACCAGGTGTACATTGATGTTACCCTGTTCGTGCTTGGTAGTTAAACCTTTGTTGCTAGTATACGGCTTCAAAAGTCAGGGAATAAAAGGATGGGGCTTCTCCTGATACTGAGCATCTCGGTACAGTCCTACCAGTAACAATGTGCAAATCTGGGAAAAAAAGCCCCTGCCTGTAGTTTTTATTAGACTCCTGAATTCCTCAAGACGAAAGACTCAATTGCATTCATTGATCATTTGTAATGCCTGTGAAATGCCTCTGAAGAGTGACTTAATACAGCCACTCACAAACATGACCATTTAAAAGTTGTTTGCTGCTTGTGTACTCAAAAATAAGACAGGAGGTGGGAGAGAAGGAGGCTATTTGTCACCTTCCACAATTTTGGTATCCCGTGCGGGATGGTCTTCCTCCATTTCTTACCTATTGTCCCGATCAACGTTCTGTGCTAAAAGGCACACCTAACAGCTTTTCGTATCTGGAAGGCCACCTCTTCCTCTCTACATTTTCCAATAGGAAACGGGATGGTTCACCGACAAAGAATGATCTGAGACTCTAGGCTTTCAGATTTCCTTTCATACTTGTTTTCCCACTGCTTCAACAGTCCCCTCTTTGTTTTCTGCTCTGATGGCTGGAATAGGTTCAGTGCCAAACTCTAGGAACACAGCTGTCTGCATATGAATACCTTGCAACCATCAGAGACAGTGGTCAACTTGCAATTGATCCTGTTCTGCTGCTTGGTGCTTCTTTCCTAGGTGTAGTCAAGGAGCGTCTGCATCACCTGATGATTTTCCTGAACTATCTGTCTTAACCATAGCTACGCAGTTTTCTTATGTTCCCTGCTTCATAGCTGGTAGTCCTTGTGATGGTGGTTGAAGTCCTGCAAACCTAGAAGTATGACATTCTGCTTCTCAAATAAATTCTGTAATCTCTTTTTTTCTGGTAGGAAAATGGTGGACTGAAGCCCCATGCAAAAAGGAATGAGCTTATTACAGGATGTACCTAAGAGGAACTGCTGGAATTTTAAGAAGTAATGTGAAAATAAAAAATTATTAAATGGGACAGAGAGAATTCTGGGAAGTTCCCTTAATTACCTTAGAGGAAAGCAAGCATGTCTTCACAGGAAAAACGGCTAGACAGAAGTCATTGTGGATAGCGCTGAAGACTGGCTCTGTGCAGTGCTTGTTTTGCTGGTATACCACTTCCTTGGGCAGCTGTGCTGCCCCAGCAGAGGTTTTTCAACTGGGCACACAGTCAAGCATCATTGCAATGTCAGCAGCTGTGTGCCAGTTCAGATGCTACCGGTATATTTGTTAGCATTGATATGGCCTAAGAGTGTCCATACAGGGTAGTACTATAATTACAGCAGTATGATTGTAGAACTCTGTTTGTGGCATGTTTCGTAGTGTAGGCAAGCCTTTGTAAAACCCTACCCTTGCCAGTGTTATCATGCGAAGTTTTCATTTGTGAAGTCCCATTGACTTCTCCAAGTGCAGAGCTAATTGCATGAGAAGGATCTAAGGGGTTTAATCCTTCTCCTGACGCTTCAATGAAAATTAATTTCTTATATATTATTTATGAGTAATATACTTCTGTTTGTACATTAATATTAATTTTGCATATTTTGGAGCATAAATTCTAGTCTGTAGGATTGAATTATCTTGGAAAGTAATAGCCCAGAATTCTGCAGCGATAAAGGTTGAGTTGAAAGTGGACAGTTAAGGGCAGGGGGAGGGTCCTGAGTCACACTTTGGAAACTGAAATTAATCAGCATTAATTTTCCATAGTGTGGGAGAAAAGTGGGTTTAATGTTTAAATTAAACAAAATAAGGTATATAAAAAGCCCTCAATTTTGCTTTGCTGTTAAATTCCAAAGAGCATTTACAAAATTTGTGATGGAGAAAAGAGACAAAAGAGTGTTCTCTTGTGCGTACTTGCAAACTATTAATTTTATTGGGCTACATCTGTTGCTGACTGTTAGTGAAGAAAGTAGTGGCTTTATTGAATGACAGTCTGTCTCAGTACGCCTTTTTTAATACAAAGGAAAAAAAAGCAACTTTAAAAAGAAAAAAAGTCCATCAGCTTACTCAGAATATCAGCTTTTCACATCTCGGACCTGCCAAGTCATACACTACTGCCTGTGCTTTGATGCCACGTCACCTGCAAAATTATCAGCACAGTCTTGATCGTAGTTTCTCCTTAAAGTCCAAAGCCACACAGCTGCTCTGATACTGAGATGCTAAATGTTAGGATGCCTCTTGATGGTTTAACAACTCTCTGGCTTCAGAGGGTCTCAGGTTGGCAGCTGCCTTTGATTTTAAGTGCAATGTAAGGAGAAGAAAGAGCAGGGGATGCTGCCAGAAAGTTCAGTTGCTGATGCAGTGAGCCCCGGGTTCCTGAGCACTGCTCAGCACATACGCTTGCAGTGCTCAGAGGCTCAGCCTCACCCAGAATCAGGCCCTGTGATGGAAAGACAGAAAGAAGCATATTTATTTTTCAGCTCCCAAATGAAATTCACGGTATTTAAAGCTGTTTGTACTCATAAACTATGTAAACCTGATAGGAAGTAATTGAGAGGAAATAAGTATACAGCCACGTGCTGCCAGGTTGTAGACTCACTTTTGTGAGAGGTACCTCACTTCCGTACTGAGTTTCAAAGACCTGGAGAGACTTAAAGGATTAGAGAGCTCAAAGGAAAGAGATGCAATTTTTAAATGTTGCAAGATGCAGTTCTTTCTGTGGGGGGATGTGGGACATTGCAAGCTAATGCACTTCAGCAGCCGGGGGAAGGGAAGGTTTGTAACTAAGAGACGTTGAAGACAGATGTGATTAAATGCAGAAAGCAGAATGTAAAGGTGAAAGACAGAACAGCAGACCAAGACTTAAAGCGGAGTAGAGAAGGAAGGACTGCTAGAATGAACATTTCCATTTCCACCTCAATACATTTTCTGTATTAAAGCCATAAGTAACCATAATGAAAGAAGTTAGAAAAAATAATGTTTTTCTCCATCTTTCGTTTTGCTTACCCCATGAGATTGATTGGATTCTTTCTCTAGGCATGTGCACTCAGACCCTGTTATACTTAAGACCCTGCTAAACAGAAGCAGAGGAACAGAAAAATCCTCATAAAATCATTATGAACATGTTTTTAAAAGCAGTCGGGAAATACTAATTATTGTGTGAGCAATGAGGAGAGTTAGCAATTAGTCAGTTCAGAAAAAATGCAAGATGACAGTGCCCCATAAGCAAGATAAATAGCTAACTATGCAGTGAAACTGGCTAACATATGCTTAGTTTTTTTGGAGCTTAAGGTTGACAAAATAAGCGTTCAGGAAGATAGAAAAGAAATCCTCAATTAAGGTACTGTCAAAAATAATCTGAGCTATGCTGAAAAATGGCTAAATGGACAAATAAGCTGGGACCATGGTTGCTCTTGTGCCTCATGCAGGGCCAAGCACACTGCAAACGCTTAATAAAATAATGATGTAAAAAATCAGCTGGCAGCATTAGGAGTTAGCACTGGCAAGTTGCTGTAGTTGGTGTGCAAGTTTTAAGTTGTTTTTGCATCTTATTTGTTGGAAGCTGTTCACTTTCTCTTCTCAGGTTACTGTTCTGTTGGTTTAACAGGTTGAATTAGCTCCACCCTGGATTTAATGTGAGGGAAACTGTGATTGAACGCTTGGTCTGGGAGAGGGGAATTGGAGGACGTGGGAGGTGTGGCATCACTCTCTTTTGACAGCAGCAGGTTGTCTCAGCTGTGTCATTGATCCATGCCCTTGGTCTGTGCTGAAACTGCGTAGAAAAAGCCTTAAAAGTCCCCTTTAGTGGTGCGACAAGGGTAAACAGTGTACCTAGTTGTAAACAGGAGGTTATTGTTAGGTTAACAGGTGCACGTCAAAGCCATTTTTCGTAGTGCAAGCAAGAGAGGTGTGAAGGGAGTACAGAATAAACTAGGGATACCTGCGAGCCTGAGAGACTGTAGACATGGTGTATTAGAAGCTGTAAGACAAATTTTTGGTAATTTCGTATAGGGAACAAGTATTCAGTTAAGAGGGTGATACAGGAGATAAAAAAATGGTATATGTCATCCAGGAAACGAATATTGTTGAAAAAATACTTTGTCGTGGAGCTTGTGATTTATCTCGCTATGGAGAAGAATGAAGTCTGGGTTGGGTGTAGCATAATGGAATATAGTATACAAAAAGTTATTTACAAACACAGAAAAATATCCATCCCAGGATTCTCAGAGAAAGGAGCTGAAGATAAAAGGAAGCATTAAGCAGATAAATTTACAGTCTTTTTAAGAAGAGGTATCAACAGCCTGGGAAAAGGCTACTAAACAGACATTCAACAAGGGATGTAAGGATTGTGCATGAAATTACTGGTTTGTGAACTTGATTTAAACAGCGAGGAACATGAGAGAAAGGCTAATCAAAGACACGATAGAAGAAGACCTAGAAGGTTTGTATTTAATGAAGGATAGAGGGCAAAGATTCACAAAGGGAGTATCATGCTTAAGATTTTCAATAAAGAGTATTTTGAGAGAGTAGCCACAAGTGCTGACAGAGAAGCCTATAAACATGATTTACCAGGATTTTAGCAGAGCTTTTGAAATGGTATAGCACAAAAGACTAATCTGTTGGGTGAATAAGTATGGCATAGGGAGAGATACTTTGTTTGATTAAAAAAGAAAAGAAACACTAACTTGGGTATGGAAAGCATATGAGTCTTGTGAATTGAAGCAGGTTAGGTTGGAGGGGTGTGAATAATGCAAAGCCTTGCGAATTGTCACTTGCACAAATTTTGTTGAATTTATGCAGCTTATCAGTAGTCTGGAAGAAAGAATAAGTAGTAAGGTGATGAAATTCCCTGATAGTACAAAACTGGGGAAATGTCAGAACAAAATAGGCAGGTGATAAAATTCTGAATGACTTAGACAAGGAGGTGGAGCATGGGCAGATAAGTAGCATGTGCAGTTCATTTTCAAGTAATATAATGAGGCTAGGGAATACAAGAAGAAGAATGTATGGATACCTCAGACAGTCACAGGGCACACAAGGCTACATAGAAGGTTCTTCTGCATACTTCTGAAGCATTTCTGAATAGAACTGTAAATCCTCTAGTAGAGTGTTTATTAGTTGTTTGACTCAAAAGCAAAATTCTGGACACAGAACTGAAGTACCAATTGAAAGACCACATTCTCGGGCTGTTTATAAAAGGAGCAAAGCCTGATTTGACATGACATGGACACTTTGGGCACCTTTATAGAAAGGAAATTCTGAAAACTGCAAAGTGGCAAGTGACGATCAGGACAATAATTAAAGGTCTAGGTGGCATTAATTATTAAAAAGGTTAGAGAGACACATGCATGTGCTCTGCATGGATTGAAGGCCCAATCCAAAGCTCATTAAATGTAGTCACAGAGAACCTTTGCATGCCAGAAGGCTTTAAATTGATCATGAAGACAGGAATGAAAACGAACAGGAACGCAAGACGCAACCAGATCGCCCAGTGCTCGTGTGAGACACCTAGTCGAAACAGTTACTCTTCTGCGACAATTTTCAATGGCCCCAGGACTTACTTGGGCCTCAGATTTACGCTCAGCATGTAGGAAACAAAGTGGTGCTTAGGTTCTTGACAGGAGGGGGTTTAGTGAAGGATTGTGGGCTTGTTTATTGAAGAGTTTTTATCAAAACATGAGGCCATAATAATATAAGAAATAAAAGGAAAAAGTTAACACACTTTCTTAATCCCATCTGATAATGTATGTGTCGCTCTCCCCTGGAACAGATCTCTGGAAGTTTTGCAACAAGGCACAGTTTAGAGCGCAGTACAGCTTCTCCAGATACCATACTGGTCCTGCCTGAGTCCATATGGAAATGCCCTGGTAAGGGTCTTCTGTGGCCCACCTTTGCCGATACGAAATTACTCTGGAACAAGAAATGTGCATCGGCTTGTTTTTGTCTTTGGAGGAGAGACTGAGAATGTTGGAGTGTTTCTGTCTCTTGCAGGAGGCTGGCAGGTGTCCTATGGCAAATGCAGTGGTGGCAGGTTAGGGTGTAAGTGCCCCCAGCTTCATCGCATCATTGTGTGGAGCTGATATGCCTTGGGCTGTGAGCTGGAGCAGCAAGGCCTGGGTCCCCGCTCTGTCCTGCTGAGCCCTCCGTAGGCACAGGTGACTCGAGCAGAGGGGCCCGGAGCTCAGCCGGGGTTCCTCGCTGCAAACAGCTGCAGCAAGGCAAGGCAAGGGTGGCTGTCACAGCCCCACGCTTCTTTCTCTGCGGAGCCATCTTATGTCGCAAAGGACTAGAGACACTCAAGAGTGATTCAAATGCCTCCTTGAGTCACAACCCAATTTTTCTTCCGCGCTGTGCTACTCAAGTGCTTCAGAGCTTCTTCCCCAGCTATCCAGGCAAGGGATGTGGAGCTGCAAAACCCCAGGGGCTCATTTCTGTTCTATTCCCCCAAGTTTCCCCTTTGTGGAAACATGGAGTGAGAAGGGGCTGGATCTCCCCCCAGTAGGGAATTGAGATCAGCCATGAAGCTCATCAGGACCCAGGAGCTCCTGTGAGCAGTTACGAGTCCCGTGGTTCTGACAAAGCTTGTGAGACTAAGATGTAACTTGCAGTGAAAAAGGACTTACTTAGAATGCGAAACATATGGAAGTAAGTATGTGGGTTTTGTTCAACGTGGTGTGAAAATGACTGGGTTTGATCACTTTGAAAATCTACGAGTAGATGGAATTTACTGAGTTTGCTTTTAAAATAAAACCTTAACCAGGCACAAGCTTAGATGCTTTGAGATGACTGTGTGTTGAGCTAATAAAAGTTGATGTCAACATTTTAGAATATGTTTGGAAACAAAAAAGAAGTGGTGTTTGATCAAGCAGCAGTCACAAAAACATTCTTCCTTTCATGATAAAAAGAAAACTTCTATGTGTGATTCTGCAAATACATCAGATCGTTTTGAAGAGGCTAGTAAGTGCTAATAAATTATTATTTTTTTGTTCTTGTCAAATGAGTTTATTTTTTGGCATTAGACTGCAAAAAAACCCCAACCTTTGTATATGTTGTCATTATGTACATCAGTCATAATTTTGCCAACAATTCTTGACATGCACTCTGCGTTACTGTGCTAACAAAAGACCAGCCATTAAGTTTATGTTTCTTTGTTTTTGAACAAAGTCACATATCAGGAATAATGCCAGGGGTATGCTAATAAACAATATACAGTGCCAGTCATCCGGGAGTAAGAAATATTTTCTAACTAGTTCTAAAGGGAAACCGTGTTTTAAAAAAAGGGAGAGTGGTTGTTATTTATGCAATATTGTTGTTCTATATGTCAGCATCAAAAAGCATCTTGTAAAGAGCTTAGCATAATAAATCTTTGATCGTGACTGTCATTATTTAGAGGTCTTTGATAGATCTAGATATAGTGCAGTAAGGTTAAATTTACCAACATGTAGTAGGAAATCCTTAGACTGAATCTGAATTTCTGCCAGTGTTACCCATATTATCACAACAACAGAGTAGTGTTGTATCTTTTAAAACAGCAGGCTTCACAAACCGTAACTGTAAAACTAAGTCAAAGCAGATTTGTTTACTGAGTGCCCATTGGTTTTGTTTGTCTACATAAGAATTTAACTTGGTTACATTTCAGAAAACTAAAGTTGATTTAAATGAAAAACAGCAAAAAAGGCTTATGATTGTTTCCACCGAGAAGCGACGCAACACATTTTGTTATTGTCATCAAGAAAATTAAAATAGCCTCTGTGTGTGAGAAGCAATGGGAGATTTGTAAAGAGGAGCCCACAGGAACACTTAATTTCAGAGCTGACTTTGATTAGTCACTAATTTTTCAGTTAACGTGGTAAGACAAAACGACATACATACATTTAAAAAGTCTTTATATTCTTGCCTACAGGCGTGAAGTATAAAGATCTTTAAGTGGATGGGCATTTTTTATGTGTCTGGGACAGGACATCTAAATTTAGATGCTGATAACAAATCCAGCAAGTCTTTAATAACATTTAGAGTCAGGGAAAAGAACCCCTTTTAAAAAACATAATCGATATTACCAGCTGCATAACACTTACCGGAAGTTAAATATATACAAGACAGGCTGTATTTTTGATGCACATTTTCCAGTGAACCCTACTTCTTCCCCAACTAATATGTATGAAATCTGCAGTTTACTACATCTGTGCCAGCTTTTTGTAACTTTACATTCTTGAAAAAATATACGTTTTTCTTTTTTTTTTTTGTTTTGTTTTTGCTGATGTAGGCAAGGCGTCTGTGGCTGTACAGAGAGATACATGTCTCTTGAGTTTCTGCCTTGCTGTGGCAGTTCAGGGCTTACCTTGCCTTCATTGCATCTTCAAAACAACAACTGAGCTCTCCAGGATTGTTACCTTAGGACTTGAGTCCTTGATACTACAATTATGCAGTTGAATAATTTTATGAATCTGACTTGTGTCATTAGATGCCTGGATAACTGCAGGTTTTAGATCTTACGATGAAAAGCCAGAATCTTACTTTTGAATACAGTCTCAGTTTTGGCTTTTAAAGCAATGCTTTCCAATATCAAATCCTTGGCCGATTCGGGTCAAGAAAAGTAATAAGAGAAAATACAGTCACATTCTTAGGGTCTTGAAATGTCTTGGACAAGTGATATACTTTGTAGAAAAGTGAAACAGCAGTTCTTGTTTGAAAGACACCAAGACACAAACGAAAAACTTTTCCCGTGCACCAAAGACAGCAGAGTAATGCATTTCCGTGTTTATAATGAAATTTGATCTGCATACACCATGATTTTTATCTAAGTAAGTCAGACCCAGCCTAATGTGGCCAGAAGGACTGCTCTCTGGCTGGTTTCCAGCCAGCCTTCCCAGTTTTAGTACAGGCTTGCCAGTAGATATTGAAGCAACTGCCCGGATACGGTAACCATTGTCCAGATGACCAGAGATTTTTCCCTCCTTGAAAGATGGTAACCTGATGGACCATTTAAAATCTATGGTGCAGAGGACATTCTGTAGCCCAGCTGAAAATGAGGAAGAAGCAGATTTCTGATTTCTGTGCTCTGTTTCTGGCTGTTCCCCAGTTCTGTAGTGCGTCTAATCTATAGGTATGAAATGAAGGATTCACATTGATTTCGGTGTTGTTTGGATCACATCCCACATATCCTCGCTGCGTTTTGCCTGCCGTGAATATAAAGCTGGTGTTTTAGCAATACTGGTCTGTCCATGGAGTTAGGAAGTTGAAAAAAAGCAATCTCCACAGAGTTTCAGGAAACTCAGATAAAAGGTACTACAGAACTGCAGAGCGTTATTTTTTAATATTAACAATTAAGACTTAATGAAAACACTGCTGGAGAGCTTTAAATGACCACTTTGAACTCAGTATTTTGAGCTATAATGAAATGGTTCCAACTGTGTGTTTCAGTAAATTTTATTTACCCTTGTTTCTTTAGAAGAAGACCTACCAGTGCATCAAATGTCAGATGGTTTTCTACAATGAATGGGATATCCAAGTTCATGTTGCAAACCACATGATTGGTAAGTGAAGCACTAAAACTTCTCAAAGACAGATAGCCATTTTGCTTACTCATGATCATCACTGCCTCTAAAATTAAACAGAGTTAAGGAGAAATTAATTGTGCATCCATCAATGATTAACCTAAGCATGATTGATTTTTTTATTCATATTATTAGACTTGATAAAGCATTAGCATATTTTATTTTCTGCAAGGGCTAGTTTAGACTTCTGCAGAGAATTATATATCCACTGCCAGTCAAAACACAGGTGATTAGCAAATTAAACTTCTAATCATTTTTGCATTATTGAAAACAAACTAACAGGAATGGTTAATGAACTGGATGTTAGCTTTCCGTAGAGTTTTAGACAGGTTTTAATTTCAGAAGTTATTATGGTAATGACACTACTGTGTACTTCTCAAGCACCTTGGTACCAAAATCAAAACTGGCAAGTTTTTGTCGTTAGGAAACATAAATAATTTGAATGGCCATAAAATAGTATTGTTTGTTGTGTTTGAGCAGTCTGGAAAAAAATCCTGAATGTATCTGTATACAATTAAATACTATTATTTTTTTGAAAAAACAAGGAATTGTAGTATTGGGTAATGGAATCTGCTTTTTAAGGTACAAGCATTTTAAGAAGTCTTTTAGGATTCCTGAATCCAAGACTGCCTTGATGTTTACAAGGCTGTTACAGTTGTAAATTGGAATAAAACAAAAGGTGCTTTTTCTTTGATATTCATATTTTCCTATTATTTGCTTATTCCCCTAGGATCATCCATAATGTTTTCAATTTGGTAACCACTCAGTAATAGCACTAAGAGTTCTATCAGCCAATTAAATTTATCAAGCACATCATTTGCCTGCTAATAAGATAACATTGCCAGGGTTGTCTCATTTCGGTTTTAGCCCCTTTTCCAAATTTCACATTTCAAGACAGAAGTGGATGCCATCGATTTTATACTCCTGCTTCCCTTACCCTGTTTTTCTTGCTGTAATAATAGAAAAGCATGCAAAGCACAGACCAAGTGATATGGCGTAGAAGCCAGTAATTACATGTCCAAAAGAAGAGAATTTCCTGGGTTTTTTCGTTTTATAACTTAAAAATACTTAGTTTGAGGCTCATTTTTTTGCTCTCAAGGTAACATGCAGATTTCTTCCATGAGCACTCGTAATGTGACTGCACTGTAAAAGAAATTTACCTGCCAAAATGCAATAGCCCATTTTTCTAGATACTTTATTAATAAATTTTAATACATTTAGAGTGTGAACATTTTATATACTTTTCATAAAAGTGAGTAAACGTAAATGACGAGCTGGTTTTGTAAAGGAGCAAAGCGATTTGCCTGTTGGATTAAGCCTTAGGTTTGATATTTTGTGTCTTTGGGCAGGAGGTAATTTGTACTGCTTCACAGTACTCAATCTGGGTCAGTAACGTGAAATTTGAAAGTAGGCTATTACTAACAACAGAACTCATCATTTCTGTGTTTTCTTTGAATCCAGTGTTTGACGTGTTCTTAATTGTAGCATATAGTGACACTGAAACGTGACAGGGAATATAGACACTGTGGGTAAGAATGCTGGAATGGCAGAGTGGTCTGTTTGCTTGCTGTCCACTTCCCAAGTGCCTCACATTTTCAGAATAGGAGCCCGCTTCTTTCTTGAAATGCTCAGATTTTCTTTTTTTTTTTCTCTCTGTTTTCTGGATGAGTTTTAGTAAAGGGTCAGAATGGGAGGAGAGAAAGGAGGAGAGAGTAAATCAGGACAAATCCAGTTAGCTAGCTTCAGCCTGCAGATCTGAAAAGACTTGAGATTTTCTTAAACAGAGCTATTAAATGCCTATGTTTTATTTCTAAAAGCTGGACGAGGTTGAATGAGAAGGACAATCTTTTAAAAAATATTTAATTGTTTTGTCTGTGTTGTATCTAATCATGCATGATATTGCTTCATGACATAACCATAGTGACACAGATTTAAACGTGCTTAATAGAAAATCTTCCCAGTGAAATAAAGAAGGAGCTTGCAAAACATGCAGGGAGATTTGCCGGTCATGTTTGTGGTAATCTGTGCTCAGTTGAAGATTCTTATCTGCACTGCCAGACTTAACAGTGCAGCTCCTAATGATGTAGCTTCGATTAAGCAAATGAAACGGGATTTTGTGTTGGGGTGGAGTGAAAGGAATATCAACATTCTGGAGAGTTTTGAATGTGACCTCAGAATTGAAGCATGAGGAAAAATAATTCTTGATCTGCAATTCTGTTAGCCTTCTCACCACTAATTGGATTTTTCCTCAGCTATCTTTCTAACTTCACTCTCCCCACTCGCCTTTAATTTATATTGTTGTTCACAGGCCTTTTTCCAAGACCGTATTCTGTCTGGAAAGAAAGGTTCATGGGGTGACATCAAGCTATTTAAAATTGGCCTTAGTTTATGTGCGTCTGTAGGTAGGCTTATAGTATTCATATGTAATGCAGAAAACACACATGCATACACAGTTGTGTGAATATATATGATACATAACCGATATATATACTCATAGATATCTGCGTGCATATTGATATGCAGATTGAAAAATATATTAAATGAAAGCCTTAATGTGAATATTGACTTGTTGACACAGCACATTGACCAAACAAAAAACCCTGGTTTCCTAATCACATTGGTCCCTCCCTTTTTCACATGTATCTGATAAAATGTGTCTTCCTGCCCTGCTTTCCTGGTAGGAAACTGGCAGAACAAGATATAGTGTCTTTGCTCCTCTGGGGAAGGAAAACTGAGAAAGCTTCAGGAAGAGAGAGAGAAAGAAGAAGGGACTTTAAATGTGAAGGAGAGGAAAGGCAATCTGGGAAGGCAGGCGTTAAAAGTCAAACAGTGGGATAATCCCTTGATCAAATGCAGGGCAATAAATGCCTTTAGAGACATCATCACACAGTGTCAGGAACTGTTTTTTTCCTCTCATAGTAAAACGCTGGCATTATCTGTGTTGTGGTTATTGATGGACGTAGTGTCTTCTTACCTGAAGGACTCCATAATCATAATTTAGGGAAAAGAGAAAAGGTGAGGCAGCTAGGACATGGGACAAAAAAGAAGGTGGAAAGTCATCTGTCAAACTCCACTCAGGAATGGGTGGGAACCACTGATAGAGTTACATGCTCAGCCAGCTGAAGGAAAGAGTTGCTACTCATGATACCTTTAGCTGTTTGGGAGCCTAGAAAAGTTGATGGTGTCCCATCTAATTACTCTGCCCCTTGAACACGATCCCAGGATGTAAACTGAGTTCATGTTGCCATCACCCACAGAGAGAAGTTGCATTATGGAAGGTCACTGAGGCAAAGATATGTTTATAAAATCCCAGTGTGAAACTTAGACTTTTAAATAAGGCAACCGGAATTACTTTGTTGGCTAAAATAGCTCCACTGAGGGTAGGTATTTTTAGGTCGTGTGTATGTGTGTGTTTTTGTCTAATCAAATATAATCTCAACTAGACTTTTAGCAGGGGAAGAGGGATTAGAGGCTATTTGAAAGCCTCTTACTCTTCTTTGTTAGGAGGGTATATAGTGTTTTTGCAGATTTTATTATAAGTTTCAATCAATTCAACAAGAGGGATTATACCACCTCATGGAAAATAAAATCTGCAGATGACCCAGTGAAGTGTAACCTTAAGTATTTTTGACAACAATACAATTTACATTTGTTATTATACAAGTTATATATTAAAAAGATGTCACAGGTGTGGCTTTCCTCAGTAACTACGCGTTCATTACTTCTAGAACTTCCCATTTTAAAACTGTTCCTCAGTCTTTAATCAAGTCTTCCCAACATATTTGTGATGGGGCAGGGCAATAAGCCTTCTCCATTGAATCGATGTGGACAAAGAGGCGAAGAAGTGGAATTCCTTGCTTGGGTTATGTGAGTGAAAGTTCAAGAGTTCTGTCTGCCAGATCTGTCGGCACATTTCTAGACACCATACTTCGTCAAGCAATGCCCGTGTTTGCTTAAACTACACACTGATTCAAGCTTAGGCTAGGCGATGCCAGCAGACAGAAAGCGAAGCAAACCACGGGCTTTTTTAAATAGGCGCTCTGTTTAGGCATTATTTTGGACTTAGATCTAATAAGCATGTACTTTTGTTTGGATAATCATGAGGCTGACTGCCAAATGAAAACGTTTGTTGGTGTGTGTATTGAAATCTGTTGGTAAAACAATTTCTGAGCTTTCGAGTGGGAAAGGAAGACATGTAAATCCAGGGGCATTTCTTTTGGTTTAGGAGGTGCTGGCAAACATGGTAATTCCTCAGCAGCCTTCTTTCTTTTACTTTTCTCTCTGAGTGGAATATGTAGCATTTTAGCAGCTTTCTTTGAGAAAATTCTTTTTCTGGGTACATGGTATCTGTGGAAAAGATGGAGGCTTTCAGGCATCCCTTTGTTTTGCTCGCATAGTTTACAGTTGGCATTTGACCTGAGAGGGTAGAAAGAGAGTCTGCCATAGTTTGTGTTCTGTTTGCTGCACTCCAGTGCTCCTCCTATTATTTATTTTCCCTGTTATTCTAAGCAGACAAGCTAAACGTTGTTTTTTGTTCCACTGATTCCTTTACATCTGCAGTATCTGATGCAGTTCGGTGTAAACAGACTAAACACTTGCTGTAACAGCTGCCTAGGATTTTGCACACATGCACATACAGACTGGATCAGAACTGTGGGAGTTTGGACATGTTTAACTCAGAAAAGGAATTACTCCATATAAAATTATGAGGCTCAACAGCAGTAGTGTAAATTTGTAAGTGCTATGAGTAAAGTGCTGTTAGGCATGAGATAATGCAAAGAGATGACATTGCCAAGAACTATTTATGAAGAGCTTAATTTTTTTCACTCTGATAATTCTTGACCAATAATTACCAGCTTCTAATTATCTATTTTAGTTAGAAAGAAATCTCTATCACTATGGAGGTTGGCATTGCAACTAGCGCATAAATCCCCAAAGAGGTAAATGTGTTCCAAACAGCCACAAACAACTGTCTCATGAAACATAGTGAGCAAATTGCGAGCCGCTGGCTGTGCACAACAGAGCAGCACATTTACCATTGAGGACTGATCAGGCTGACAAAGAGAATGATAAAAGGGGGAAACAGCCACAATCTTTGTAGTTTACCGCTACTTTTCGTGATGGACAAAGCAAGCCCCAGTGTCATAGCAAGAGCCGCTATCCCTCTGAAAAGTCGGGGCGGGGGAGGGTGTGACAGTCAGGATTCAGTACCTTTTTGCAACCCTACTTTTGAAAATTTTTATGTAGGTCATTTCTGATAAGTAAACAGACTTTTCTTTTTTTAACCTTTTCAGTAGCACGCATAGAACACATTTTATGAAGTCTGTAGTGGTGAGGAGGGGGAGCTTGTTTCTGAGGGGAGGATGTTGTGTAGCATTGAGAGAAGTAGCAGGTGTGAGCAGGGGGAGGAAATGGAGGGAAAGTAAAAAAAGATATGGAGCACCAGAGTCAGGAAGCAAATGGGAAAACAGGATGAAGCAACCCTGCAGTTGATGAGGAATTCTAGTTTACACCAGCAAATACTTCATTAAGCCCCAAGTAAACAAATCTGTGCTGGAACAATTGTAGTTTAAAAAGAAGAGTATATAGAAAGTGGGATCTAACGTTTTAATTTCTCTGCAAAGTAATTTTACAGCTGTGTTTTACAATAAGAAGTAGTATGTAACCATTAGAAGATGTAAAGACACATTTATTGCAACTCATGATTTTTTATTTTTTCAGTGACAGTGATATAAGTATATAATATGTATATATGCTTGTGTGTTGTGTGGATACGCATGTTTGCATTATGCATGTATTAACTGCATGCATAATAAACCTATAAAAATAAATCATCTTATTTGCCTCACATTTGTGCATTGTACATTATGGTATGTGTGGACAACATCGCTGATGTCAAGACAAAGGAAGTACCTCAATCAGTTTTCTGGAGCCAAGGAAAATTTTAGTCTGGTTGTAATAGCATGTGGCATTCACACATTCTGTTGTCTAATGCCTGAGGTCATTAGAAACCACGATTTTCCTTTCACATATGCAGAAAGCTGTGCTGCTCAACTAATACTTGTTGCACCATGTTGACCTCAGGTAACACGTCTTCAGAATGTCAGTTTAATAATCACTGTACAGTAAAACTGATGTGAAGTCTTTCTCACCCGAGGTTTAGGAGAAAGAGTATCCAAAGATACGCATCTACACAACAGATGAGGAAGGAGATGGAGAATTCCTTTTGTCAGTCATCTTTCACTGATTCCTCAGTAGTAAGAAATGGAAATTTTCGATTTGTAGCAAAGAGATGCATCATACCCTCTGAGCATCAGAAAATCTTTTGGATGCCTGGGAATGGCCTACTTACAGACAGAGCTGGTGAGAAGTTGTCCAAAAGTTAGAGGAAACTTGGTCATCTTGTCTGCAAAATGAGGAGGTGTAATTGAACTACCCAGAAAAAAACAGCATTTGGTGTTACATCTGAGAAAACGTAGGTTTGTTTTGTGAGGAGCTGGGTTACAAAATAGACAAAATCTGGGCTGTTTAATACTAACAGGAAGCTACTCTCCTGTGGGCAATGCTGGCTTATTTGAAAAGCCCATAAAGGGTTTCTGCATGGACCATACAAAAGGGATACTTTCTCTTTAATAGCCATCTGTACAGGAGAGATGAGAAGTGGGCCAGGTCATCTCTCCTCAGCTGTCATGATATTAACGTAGGTAATGGAGCAAGCTCTGCGTTCTGCTGGGTGTTGTTTTTCATAGATGTTCATCGATTTACACAGATAATTCTATTTATTTCTTAGAGTTGGTCCAAGCAAACCAGGCAGAATAACAAACACCAAAGCATTTCAAATGACTTTATCTTTGTTGTTTTGTAATGTAACTTTTGTCTAAAAAATGGTGTCACACCTACTGTGCAGATGGCTGCATGATTTGTAAACCAGCCAAAACATTTAAACAAATGTGTGATCTGGGGATAGATTAAATAAAGGATAAAATGGAGTGTGGACCACAAATTCTAATAATCAGATGATTTTAAGTTGTGTGTAGTGTGGAGCGATGGTAGCAGCGATAGCAGGGAACGCTTGCCAATGACAGCAAGGTGCCTTACAGATCTCAGGATGGAGCCTGTGGCCTAGTAGGCCTCAGTTTGAGAGCTGCACATTTGCTGTACAGCTGGCAGCTCTGTATGGGGACATCAGATAAAACTTATGTAAAATGAAGTGTTATTGCTTAGTATGAAATTGTGCAGAGAGGGAATTTGCAGACAGTAACTGAAAACAGAATTCATGGTACCAATGAAGCAGACTGTAAATATGAAGAGGCTTTAATTATCTGCGCAATTTAACAAAAAATTCAAGATGTATTCGGAAGCAGCAAACGCAGCTGTAAACATGCTCGAGCAGCACCGTTCGCCGGGCTTCAGGGGTTGTGTGTCACCAATTGGGGCGACGGGCGCCCCGCCACCCCCCTGCCCCCGGGTGCCTGCTCTCACCCACCGAGCTGCTCTGCTTGGAGCTGACGCTGCGTTTCAGGGCTTGGAAGCAGGGACATCCGCTTGCTTTTTGAGACAGCTTTCAGGAAAGAGTGTCAGGGCTTTTGAAATCACTAATGGTTATGTCAGGAAACAGTGTGTAAACATCTATGCATCCTTTCTCTTTTTTTTTGCGGTGGGGGGGGCCACATCTCAGACTCAAAAAAAATCTAATAAAATTGAATGAAAATGCCTCATTATGAAATGATATTACTAGTAGTAATAATAGTAATGATAATACTACTAATAGAAGTATTGGGAAAACGTCCGCAGTTCAGACTGGGGTTCATTTTGTAAAGAAATGAAGCAAAGCACGCGTAAGCTTTAGATTTTTCCTGCAGAAATTCCTGTGGTATGAATAGCAGTTGATGAAGGGGACGCTACGGAGAGGTAACGCCAGGCAGCACGGAAGTTGTTCCTTTCCCTCTACCTGCTGCACGATTCTCCTCCGAGCCACTGCAGTGATACACCGTGCATGTTAATACTTAGGCACCACGGGCTGAATTAATGACATGGTGTCAGCCTTCCCTTTTGTTCTTTGTTGCTGACCATTTGTATTGCAGGCTTTATCAGTAGCCTTAGCACATTCCTTTGGGCCGTGTTTAGCTGTCAGCATGGTAGCTCGCCATCACTTTTCTAACTCACCCCCGTTCTGGGCAGAGAAGCCTCCGATTCTTCGACGGAGTGTGTCCCGGGGTTTCCTCCCTGCGATGTAAGCGCAGGAAGCGGAACAAAAGAAGCCAATATGGAGAGTGGGTGTCGAACTTCAGCTGCTCATATTGTTGCATTTGGTGAGCTGACGGGGTTTCGTAGGTCACCTTTAGAATTATGCCTATGACAGCAGTAGCTACCTGCCAAGATTGCAAGGTATCTCACAGCTCTCAGGATGGAGCCTGTGGCCTGGTAGGCCGCCGTTGGAGGGGTACACATTTGCTGTACAGCTGGCAGCACTGTATGGGGCAGCAGTGTGGGCTGTTAGGGAGCTGGAAAGGAGACAAGCATGAAATTTCTTCTAACCCCAACTCTGTTTTTCTGTACTGTTGGCTGCTTCTCAGTTCCTTGACAAAAAAACCAATCAGGCACCCTTTAATCCGCCTGTGATTACCAGTGGTATAAAAAGAGAAGCATAATGAGGAAAAATGCCTCGTTTTGTTGCCTTCAAAAGCCAACAAATTGGAGTTAACTTGACAGGAAGTGGCTTAATAATTAGATTATTTATTTATTCCTGACACATATCCCCCTGTTACTAGTCTCAGGAGATCCTGTAGATGGTACGATTTTCAAGCTGCCATTACTTCGCTGTCTTCTGTGAACAAAGAAGCTACTGTCTATCAGTCAATTAAATGCACTCTTTAAGCAGAGGCTGAGAAGTCCTCAATGGATAGAGCCCTGGGACATTGTGGCTGATGATTCCTTTCTCTGTACTGTACATCACACTCTCAACTACGGTCCCCACAGAGATGGAATAAAGTCATGCATTAAAATATCACTTGTTGATTTGTTTGCTAATGAAGAGCCATTGAAATGTTTNAGAGCCCTGGGACAATGTGGCTGATGATTCCTTTCTCTGTACTGTACATCACACTCTCAACTACGGTCCCCACAGAGATGGAATAAAGTCATGCATTAAAATATCACTTGTTGATTTGTTTGCTAATGAAGAGCCATTGAAATGTTTGTGTATTTCTGTGGCAAAATTGTTGATAAAAGGACTACTTGCTTGCATATCTTACTTCATCTTCAGTGAACGCTTATTTAAGACTTACTAAAATTAAAGTCAACAAATTAAGGAAAAAACAGAGAGATGGATAATATTGGTTTACTTGCAATTCACATCAATGTAAATAACACTGAGGACAGCAAGAAGAGAGGAAGGGGAATAATAGTACTTCAACCATGTCTGTTATAATTTTCTTCATTAGTAACAATAAGGATTCCTGGTGGTGTTTTTCTGGTGCAGTAGTGGGCACCCATTTCAAATAATAAAAATGCTAAAATACCCATTTAAAATTATTCTAGACATGTAAGAATATTGTATTTTTAAAAAAAAAAAGAGAAAACTTGAGACTTCATTTCTGGTTTTTGCATTTCTTTATGGATTTTAAATATGCCCCATTAACAAAACCTTCCATTATTTGGAGATTAACTGTGTGCAGCCGGTTAGCCTCTTAGTTGAGAAAAGTGCAACAGTGTCAAGCTAGTTAGTAATGCTGGTTAAGGTTGCATGCTTAATGCAAAATCAGTTAAGTTGTCTGAAACTGGAGCTTCTGAGCCTAACAACACCCTCACCCTCCCCCCACCCCCTACCCCACCAGGCTCCTTAACTGGATTTCATAATCTCTGTGTATTTGCTCTCCCACCATTCTTCTTCCACCCTCCAAGGGCCCAGGTCGCCAGAGTGGACCGGTGTGGACCACGTTTTGGGCTGGGCTGGAGAGAGGAAGCATTTGCATTTTGTTTTTTACAGAAGTTGACATAAGTGTATACCTGTCTTCACACTGAAAATCATTAATTGGCAACATCCATCTGGAGTTGATGCAGGTCTTACCGCTGCTTGTCTTAAAGAGCTATATTTGCTCTTAAGAAATATAGATAGTGCTATAGCAGTTCTCCAGTGAATGCACTCTGTTCTGAATTTAGCCTCTGTATGACCATTTGCATCAGCAAATAGAGCCTATAAGTGCTATAATATATATATTTATTTATATATATATATATATATATATATATATATAAATAAAGAAAGTCAGTCATACCAGGATTATTGTTTTCAATGAACTTAACAACAAGCTATAGGGAATTAATTCAAACCAGCCTCAAATTGGAGTGTTTCTTATTCCTATCCTGTTATTCCAACTCATTTTATTAGAAAAAGCTTAGATACTCAGAGGTGTTCTATAATAGAAAATGAATTTGAAACCCATTCATTAATTGGCGATTAATACATTTCAGGATTAGTTTAAGCAAGGCCCTACCTCCTGCCCAGTCAAGTATGTTCTGGTTAATATCCAATTATCTGCACCTTCGTACTTATTATGTCTTAATATTTCGGATATGATAACCAGAAACTTGAGAGTAATGCTAATGAGGAGCATAGAACAGGAATTAACCAGTGACACACTCAATGATCCTTACTGAGGAAAGTAACTTCTTCTGTCTCCTCAGCATAGTGGCCGAGCTACCACCATGCTTTCAGTAAGCGGTACTTTCAATTCAGCCTTTATGAGAGCTTAGAATTATATTTAGGCAAAAATCCTTATTTTTGCGTGCCTCGTAGACCATGTATGGTCAGAAGATACTCCTGCACACCCTTTTTCACATGTAGAGTTACTTTCTTTAAGTGGAGCCAGTGGAAAATCAATAGTAAAGTGAAATGGTGATACCTACTTAAAATACGAGCTGTTTCGTGATTGAATGCACCCTCTTCTTATATACACGGGTGTATGCATGTGTATCTAAGCTGAATGGCCTATCTATCATGTCCTTCAGCTTGTAAGACATCTGCTTTAGTGACCAGAAAACCAGATATAAATGTCTGTGAGATAAAAAAAAAATCCAATTGATAAATGTGAAATGTAAATATTGCCAAATTAAAATTTTCCGTGCGCGAAACCGTCAAGCCCATAAAGTTCAATCTCAGAATTCTTGCCTGCGAAAAATTGTTATACGCCCTCTTAGTGAAACATGCAAGTAAAACCATGGGACCAACATATCAGTGGGGCAGAACTGAGTAATTCGGTCATGTGACCTTAAACTAATGTAATTATAGCGGTAAATTCAACGTATAGGGAGAAAGGAAGAAGAAACATTCCTTTTGGCACATTTGTTTTTCTTAATTAAGCTGCTGTTTGAATACGTTGTGCAATTCAGGGCATTAGAAGAAGCCCCAGAGGAAATGAAGCAGTGGGCAGAGTGAAGGAGACCTGCTCAAAGGTGCAAAGCCACACAAAACGTTATTTTTATTACATGAATATAATCCCATATATATGGTACTTATCCAAGAGACTTTACAGAATATGCTATTCATAGTGTGTTGGACAAAGCTTATTTCAAAACACTGCCTCATTCACTGTGTTTATACTGAACAGTACGAGTCTGATATTTGGATTAGACTGAATGATAAAAGGAATGGTATATTTGTATAATCAAGAGCAATCATAAAACACATGTACAATGGACAGAGTTCAGGATATGCCTGTGGCATCCTGTTTTGGTTTTCTTTTACCAGTGCTTAGCCATACAGTTTGAATTTTCTCTCACACAGCACTTTATTAGAGTGTTGTAGTTCAGGACCTCAGCGCTATATTCTTAATATCTAGCTGTTTGGCTAGGCACCCTTCCTCCCAACTCTCTCGCAGACAACCTTCACAATGAACCCACTGTGCTTCTGGCTCCATTGCTTTTCATTGCACACCTATGCGAGTGCCAAGACATTAGATAACCATGCAAAAAAAATCCTCCCCCCAAGTTCCCCAGATAAGACTCCTGCAGAGCACTGTGCAATTCGTTGAACAACTTGGGAGATGTTGGTGTTTACTACCTCGTTCAATTAGAGGTTCAGAGGCAACACAGCCTTCCATTTGCTTCGAAGTTTGGTTAAAAAGCCTAATGCAAATATCACTTAGTGCAAAGTGTGATTTGCAAACTGTCATAACATGATCAAATCAAAACCAATTTTCACCAGAACAGTTAAATACTATTCTCTTCAGCTGAGTGACATTTCCCTGCCAAATGTGAACTTTTAACCCACATTGCTCCTTGTGTACTGTTATTCTTCAAGCCAGAATTAACAGGGATGGTATTTTTAACCTTTTTTTTATTAAAATGTAGCTGAGCTTAAACAAAGAAGGCTAAAATGAAAACAATATGAAAATTAAACAAGTGAAAAATGAAATAAATAGGCTTGGGCAGAGAGCTAACCTAGAAAACGTAATCTTAGGGGTACTTGTTAATAATGGAAAATTTCTCTACTTTTACCTGCTGCTGGCATGCGCACCAGTGATGGAGTGCGCCTAGCAGTACAGACCGGAATTGTACCGCCAGGAAAAATCCTTCATGGTGGTGCATGGGAATAAATCAGATGACAGAAAATAGGGCTCTAATTTCTATGATATGTCACCTAGGTTATCATATTTTACATCAACTGCCGCTTTTGTGCTGCATGTGCATCTCTTTCAACCCTTGCAGTGGGTCCTCCAGGCCAGACGTTTTGTGGGCTGGTGATTTTCTTTGTCTCTTTCAACCTAAAGATTCTGTAGAAGTTCTTTTCTTTGACAAGAGAAGCACTCTCGACACACTCTAGCTGCCCTTTTTTCTTAAATGTGTCCTTCCTATTCATCTCCTTAAAAAGCAGATTCGGAAGACTCTTTGACTCCGAATTCTCCTACGCCATTATCTCCCGCAAAATACAGTTAACTTTCTCGTGGCATGACATAGTCTCTCTCTCGTTTTGCTTTATGGTGTTCTCCTTTCTTGTTTGGAGGGGAAACTCCTTTTTTCCAAGTCTTGTTTTCAAGTCTTTGCTTGCCAGGCTACAAAGACAATTTTTATTTCAGAATGTTGAAATGGAACTCAGAATGGGTGTGAGTTTGTGGTGGTTCCAGCATTCCCAATGACTGACTTCTTCACTAGCCTAGAACAAGTCACTGAAATGTGAAATGGAGACAATACTTACCCACAGAGATTTTTCAAGACAAATTAGTTAAGAAGCAAAAGTACTGTAATGCCATAAATAGCAAGCTATTAAATTATTTGTGGTTTTTATTATCTCTTGGCTAATGGGGAATTCTGCTGCATGCCTTAGAGCTCCCAGACTTGGTTCCTGTTTCCTATCCATTTCAGAGGTCAATTTTAAAAAAATGTTCCTCCTCTTTTACTGTATCATCACTTCTCACAGATGCGGTCCAGCTGATCTCTATTCTTGACATCACCTTCTCCAGCCAACAAAAATTGTCCTTCGTTTCTTCCCCAGTCAGAACCAGTTAACAGAAAGAGAGTTAACAGAAATTGTGATGGCTTCTATGAGTCAAGAACATTGGCTTATTCTGTTCAGAATTTGTTCTTTGTCACTGCAGTTCTGAAAGTTGATTCAAGGTCCATCTGCTCTTCCATGTACCCTGCACAAATGTCTTTCTCAATTTCTGTATATTCTGCTATCACATGAAAACATTTCTTTTCTCCCTTGCCCAAACCAGTTGCATTTCTTTTGTTTTCCTTCTCTATCGTTAATTTGCAGCCAATTATTGCTGTGCTTTTGTAACAAATTTGTGGGTTCACACTATAAAATGTATTGGCAGTCTTTAGCTTCAGTCACTTATTGTGTTTGGCAAAGTGTTGTAAAAATTACACACTTGTGCGCCTTCAGGAGAGTTTTCATTTTTCAGTATTCTCTGCTGAAATTACCTTCTTTTTAATCTATAGTCCTGATTCAGTACCAGCTATAGCTGGCACCACAGATCTTGTAGCTTTAAATAGTATGCCTTAATATTGCCCCCTTTGTATGCTGTATTGTAATGAAGCAACATCAGTAAATTGCAGTGAAGGGTGATTGTTGCATGGGGATGACTACTACACCTTGGGGTCCATTTGCACCAGATTATTTTTTTATTGTTGTTATTACAACCCATCTTCTTTACTCTCTTGATGCCAAACTTGCTGTTGGACATCCGCGCAGCACAGGGGATCTTTAAAAACATTTTGGACATCAACTTCTCTCTTAGGTACACACCAATGACTGTTCAATTCCAGACTCTGGTATCCTGGGTGGCTTTGCAATACTTTAGTGATACCGACATGGTCTGTTCACTAGACTTGCAGTGTTCTTCATCATTTGCTCTTAAAAAAATTAGTTTGTTGCTGATAGAAGTGACAAGCCATTTCTTGCTAACCATTTTCAGACAGGAGCAATACTAGATTTATAACAAGTGGAACATGCTTTTTCCCTTCTTGCTATTCCCCATACGTTTTACAATACAGAAGAGTGCAAAAATGATTTTGCTTGAGCTGTTTCCTTTCCTTTTGGCACTGTGTTCACATTCAAAGGAAGAATTATAGCAGTGGTGTCTGTTTATCATCCAGTGCCATGATCTTAAGGAACCTTCTGCAATATTCAGTTTCATCCAAGTAATAAAAATATTATTGTTGTAAAGATACAAATATTTTAATAAATGCATTTTCTTTTCAAAACTCGTTCCAGCTTAGGGTGACAATGTCTAAATACAAGCTTCAGCAAGGTAAGAGTGCAGATTTCTGCCTTAGTTGTACAAGAAGCAACCTTCAGCCACGAAGCCAAGTTTTAACTGATTTGTCAGACGATAAAGCGGAAGATAATCATTGATTTCAAATGTGTGAATGCCAGGAAATTGTCCTGTGTTCTACAATAACAGGGCAGCTCAAGAGACGGTGGCTGACGTACTAGTCGAGGTACAAAGAACCATTGCCCATTCCCATCTACCCTCGTCACTGTAGCCTGATGCATGATCACTTGATGCTTCTGATTCATTTGATAGCAACTTTCCTGCCACCCCTCCCACAGAATCACAGAATGGTAGGGGTCGGAAGGGACCTCTGGAGATCATCCAGTCCAACCCGCCTGCTAAAGCAGGTGCCCCCAGAGCAGGTTGCACAGGAACGCGTCCAGGCGGGTTTTGAATATCTCCAGAGAAGGAGAATCCACAACCTCTCTGGGCAGCCTGTTCCAGTGCTCTGTCACCCTCACAGTAAAGAAGTTCCTCCTCATGTTCAGGTGGAACTGCCTGTGCTCCAGTTTGTGCCTGTCGCCCCTTGTCCTGTCGCTGGGGACCACTGAAAAGAGTCTGGCCCCGTCATCTTGGCACCCGCCCTTTAGATATTGATAAGCATTGATCAGATCGCCTCTCAGTCTTCTCTTCTCCAGGCTGAACAGACCCAGGTCTCTCTGCAGCCTGGGGATTCAGCATCCCGACTGGTGCTCTGCTAAGGGGTGGAAGTAGCAACTACAGCTCCATTGCATGACTTGCATAGCATCAGGGCTCCCAGGGGTGCTGGCTTGCAGCTCTAGTGGCCGTATCCTTTGGCGCTGTCCTTGCCAGGACTGTTTGTGTGAAGAGAAGTGTCCCAAAGCAGGAGTGTCTCAGGGTCCTCGGGCTCGCCTGTGTACCTGCATCTATGTCTGTCGCTCACGGTAAAAGTTTTAAATGGGCACTGCTGTACGTTAGGAATTGTAATGAAAAGGTCTGATCTTGAAAACACGTAAGTATGCATATGATTTTATTCACAAGAATAGATGCCACAAGCTTCCTTTTATACAGGAATAAGACTATATATGTTCTGGAGTATTTGTAAGATTGGGGCCTAAATTGCAGTTCGGGTGGTATTTTAACAACATGTTTTAAATGTGGAAAAAACCCATATATATTCCATAATGAAGTCATCATCCCATTAAAACATCTTTTTTCCCTCAGTGATACCAAACATGTGAGTTTTGAGCTGTAATTTGGATTTTTTCCATCTTATAAAGACGACGCATTTTTTTCATTGCGAGGCAGCTTTTTTTCCCAGTTTCTTCTTTAGCTTAATACTGTGGCTGTGTAGCATTCCCATTTACATCAGGAATTAGAGCTGACACACCTTGAATTGAACTATCAATTCTTTTAAAACTGACGCCAGTTCCACACTATTCGGTCGTACAAACTTCCGATTATGGGCCAGAGAGCATTGATTTTTAGCTGTCATTTCTAGCACACACACTGTAGAATTGAAATTTAAACCTTAATCCACTCTTTAATACAATTAATTTTTAATGTGCAGTAATACTAATTGAAATAGCCTGAATTTAGTAAGTCACCACAAGACATTTTCAAAAGCAGTAGTCTCCACTGAGAGCTAGAAGGACAGATAATCATTGTTACAGTGTTTACAGAATAAATGCACACTCTGCAGGCAATTCCATGCCAAGAGATTTTTTTGTTGGCTTATATTAATACATTTCATTGTGGGTTTAAATCTGTTTTCAGCGATTCCTACTGAAACGAATCTGGTGTTGTGAACCAGGTTACTTTGGTTTTGTTTTAATGAAAGTGTTTATTTTTATGGAATATTTCCAGTCTTACGTCTGTATTTTTAACATGACTGTCACTGTATTATCTAGTTGTCAAATGCATTGTGATGTGCAGAGAAACATACTCAATTTTCTACCTGTAAAATGGTCAGCCATGCAGTTTCTATGTATGGTAAATGGAAGCTGTGTGTTCTGTACCTGACTCTTTTTTCCCCTAGGTTTGCCTTTCATATAAGCAATATATCTTGTGCCAGACCGATTTCACTACATCACTTTTAATTTTCAGACGTGATCTTTTCAGATGTTTTAGCCAGGAGGATGGAGAGGGAATTCTAACTGCAGAGGAACAGATCTTACACAATTAACCAAGGAGGGATTTAATCATTTTTATAATAGCAAAATGCCATTGCTACATTTATCTGATAAGAAGGAATACATCAGTTCTTCTGATGAATGGGCTTGTACAGTGTGCAAAGTGAGCACCAATGTTAAGTGAAAAAAAATTTCATGTGCTTTATATTATCCTTTCATGGCTTTCACATTACAGCATTTAATAAGCCAATAGTGCTGTTAAATATTTAGCAAAGGTTGCCTCAAAACCTTGCCGTATATTCAAATGGGATTTTGAGACATTTTGCGGCACATAAGTAAAAATTATGCTTTGGTTCTTGAAATGGTTGTAACATGGCATATTTCCTAAAGGGAGTGCAGGACAACATGGCATAAATACACTCAGCAGATTTCACACCCACAGAACACCGGAATGGATTCCCATTTTTCGGATTAAGGGTTCTAACTGACACCCATTTTATCAGAAGGAAGCTGCACTTGAGTTTATTAGCGCAGAATATTAAAATACTATTATAGCATTTAGTAAAAACCCTGGACCTCACAGTGTGATATTTTAAAGGCTCCTTACCACTACATCGTTTGTAACAATGAACGTTTTCGGAGTTGGGGGTGAGAGAAAAGCAAAGATCAAGTTGTTACCCTCTTCTGAGACTCCAAGATAGTGCATCACTAGGTAACGCGTTTAAGTTCTGTAGTATGCAAAATAGAGATTTAATAACATAGTTGCTGCATGATGTTGTTAATCAAACAATAATAAATCATTAGAAACCCTGTCTTCTTTGACAAATGTCTGCATGTTTCAGATCCTTGTTGTATGCTAATTAATCCTCAGTAAGTACTTGTATAATAATTAAATGTCTTGCACTTAAAATACAGCTAAGCCCATTTATACTGTTTAAGGCGGCGTATCTCGTGTTATCTTGAGAAGGAATTTGGGTTCAATATGTGATGCAATGGGTATCCGTTCTCCTGTTTCTTGGGATGGCTTGCAGATTTTAGGTGCTATGCCTCGTATGCACCCTTTCCCCCACCCTGTTCGTGTTTAAGAGTAGACCGCAAAGGTCAAGTGAGCCTGTCTGGCTATTAAACCAGTAGGTTTGCTGCTGCTGCCCAGATGAGTATGTTCCTGCCCCATGCAGAGGCAGCACAGGGGTTCTGCAGTCTCCGGGCTGCAGTGACAGGTAAGGGGCAGCTTTGCAGGTGCTCAGATGCCTGGCTTGAGAATCGTGTTCCTCTATTTCCTGGGGATATCTCCAGTCCTCCTGCTCAGTGCTTAGTCTGTGAGCTGTGTGCCGGGATTTCGACCCACTGAAGAACTGTATTTTGAGATGTTCTTAAAAAAAAGAAAGCCTATCTGTGGTGTGGATAAGCCACACTTAGTGTTGCACGTAGCGGTTAGTTTAACCCCTGAAGGTGGAAGGCAGTGTTTTTCTGCAAATTTTATTTTCAGTTCGGGTGAATATATATTTTTTTAATTTTCAATTTGTTTCAGCAGCTAATACCTGCTTCTGGGTTTTTTTTTTTTTTTAATATTATGGGAAAAAAAAGCTCTCTTAAAGAAACAGCAATGTAGCCTGGTTACAAATTATTTGGGTCCTATTTAAAACATTGGATTTATTTTGCTTGGGAAATCATGTCCATATGTATGGTGTATTGTGTAAGTATTCAAAAAATCAGGGTGTTAATTGCATGCATGTGTGTGAATATATGGAAAGGTCTATATAGTTATATAGGGTAGACGCATTTAATATGCATAGCTTGGTGTACATTGACCTCAGGTTACGAAAGTAGAAAATCCCATTTTCCAGCTTGTTTCAAATGTAGTAAAAATGCTGCTTCAGTTGCTTTATGCTACTCACATTGGGAAAGGTGCTTATACTGTGATAATTATCATCAAGGAATATTAATGCGTTCAGCATTTGTAACCCAAAAACTCATTATAGCTTAAGCTGTGCATCATCTGTGAAGAGAGAACTTTGCCAGAATTCGCTCTTCACAGGGGTTGCCTCCTGCTTGTGATGGAGTGGTCAGAGTATTGTAAGAGGTCACTTAGGCTATTTTTGAAAGCTGAAGTTTTGCAATTTTTGATTCACTACCTTCTGTCTAAATAGCTTAGCATTCTTCCCCCAAAAAAAAAATTTGCTTTTTCTAATTGAATGCCTGGTGAAGTGCATAAAGCTAAAAGATTGCATCTCATTATGAGCAAGAGGCTAAAGGTGTAGACATAAATATTGCACATCAAGGTCACTGAGATTTCAGGGTCCATATTCCATCAGCATACGTGGATTTGCACAAACACCGCTGTCACTCATGCTAATGGGAACTAGCCATTCCAATCCCGTGGTCTTCGATAAGAATCTGCTTTCTTACTTGTGTTAAACTGCTGATGCTTTTGGTAGCATCTTCAGTATTTATGTATTCTGGGGCCATATTTTGGTTCCTTAATGCTATTTCACCATGAAAAATAGGGTTTATCATTTTTACACCTCTGTTGTCTTCCACGCTCCTGAACCCACAGTTTAACACCCTTCACATTTCTAAAATATACTTGGGCAGCTTGTTCAAAGCATCAGAGCCCAATTCTTTCCTCACTCGAGTTTCACATCAATGTCCCCTAGCTGACTGAGCTATTTTACATTAATGTTGCTGAGAGGAGATTCAGTCCTGTAAGGGTTATTTTGTGTTTTCATTAGTATGTCTTGTTGTAAGAGTCTATATGTGGCTGTATATTACAGTACCCAAATATGTGCTAGAATGGTTACAGAATAAGTTGACCGAAATATCTACAAATAAGTAATGCCCTACAATAAAGAATTTCTTTTTTGTTGACTAGGAACTGAAATCTTCCTTCCAACTAAGCACTCTTTGCTTCCACCCTTGGTAATGAAAACTGTAGCAGAGCCAAAAATTGTGTTGTTCACTGCTGTTGTTGTTGGAAGTTTTAATATGGCCAAGTTTTATTATTTCTCACCCCCAATATTGATACATTGCTTGTCATTTCTCACTCTTAATATTGCCTTATGGTGCATGTTGTAGTTTGCTTTATGTTAGGCAGGGAAGACTGGCTTTCACGGACTGCTTTGTTTCTGAGGTCAAGATGTGAACCTGGCCTTGCTCCTGGGAGGACTAGAAAAATCTATTTCATAACTTTCTGCAGGCCTCAAAGAAGGCTAAGAAGAAAAACACAAAACCCACAGGCTTAGTTTAGACCGGGTGAAGCGCTGGATTCATCAATAGGAAAGCTTGCAGCTGATCAGCTTTTCTTGTCATAAAGAGTCCCTGCTGTCAGTGCATACTCCACTGATACGGGAGAGCTTTGGGGAGCCTTGTGAGTCTTTTAAACACCCACGCATTTGTCCAGAAATACCTGACTTGATAATACAGAACAAATCTGCTAAAGTAAGAAATTGCTTGCCTATTAATTCACCAAAATGAAAGGCTCGAAAGATAGGTAGAGTACTCGTGAGCTGAGTGTGAGTGTTACGGGCTTGCCCAGTTCACTGATGGGGCATAACTTCGGTTTGTGCAGCAGAGTGTTAATGCCTCATAATGAATGGCTGTCTTGAACCAAAGAGGGATTCTCAGCAGGTGAGAACACTGTTGATGGGAGGTAATATGGTACCATATCTGATGTGTGGATGTAAACTTAATAATCTCTATGAATTTTGAGTAACTCTGCTTCCCTTCCAAAGAAACGTTATGAAAAGATTGCTTCCAAATCCTTCAGATACTCACTGTTCTTGTGATAGATGCCTTGGTCTTTACCTTGAGGCACTGGAAATGAATGTGTGTTCTTTGCAAGAGATAAGGATGTAGACTTTAGAAGGAGCAAATTGTATTTTCATGTTTAAGTTCCCCGTTTGCACTTGATGTGGTGAAAGCCAAATGTGAAGAATTGCTTTTCAACATCATTTCTCCATCTTCTGTATCTCAGGACCTCTGAGTTATTATGCTAAAATGTTCTATTACATGTAATCAAGAAATGTTGGAAAACTGGAAATAGAGCAAGATTGCCTCCATCGATTTGGCTGTACTTGGATTGCTCTAGCTACATCTTAAATCACAAAAAGGGTCATCTTTGTGCAACGTACTAATGTTACTGAAAAGACCAAACAATCTGCATTTGCTGAGGGCATGGCAAATGAAACCATTATCCCATTCTAGCAGTTCCTCCTTTTAATCAAAAGGGAAAGTGGTGGGATTGATTCTTATCCCACTTACACCAACACAGCTATGCTGTCTTCAGTGAGCTACCAAGTAGGTGATAACGATGAAGTGTGAGCGCATGCTTGTGACAAAGCAACTGAGGTCAGGATTAGGTCCAGCATTTGTTTTGAAAAATGTTAACATGCACTCTATCCTTATTTCACTTCATTTTGTTTCGATTTTGTATCTATTTGTCAGAATTCATATTAAAACTAAGAAAGATGGGGAGTGAGCATGGAGACAGCATCTGCTTTTCAGCCAGACCCAGAAAATACTTGCATAATTTTTAAATTCATCTGGATTCTATTTCATGCACAGGGGTCTTTTTTTTTTTTTCTGAATATTTAAAATCTTAAAACTCTCTCAAGTTTTTTGAAACAAGAGGCTCCTTATATTCAAAAAAAAAGAATAAGTGCTGTGTTTGTCTATATGGTTTATTTTATACAAATCAAAAGCTCAGAGATTTATTGTATGTGTAAATTCAAAACTGAGCAGATTAGATACTGTAGCATGATGTTCAAAGGAGAGCTATTGGAATGGTAGAATTCTTGGCTTGGCT
>VZSC01015662.1:114252-116752 GCA_013398225.1 Steatornis caripensis
ATATAATGTGTAATGATTTTGTTATATGAATTTTCAGTCCCTGGAGAACAAATGGAGACCTATAGATGCCTTCAGTTTAGATCTCATTTGCTACCTGACCAGAGTAGGCAGAGGTGAAAGGCCAGAATATAATTTGCTGAGTCTCGCAGCCTGTGCTGATCTTGGAGGTTGAGTGTCTGTCACAAAGACTCATTGATACTAAAACACAAAATACATTAGAATGTGTTTATTTATTCATAGTTTGCTGAAGACTTTGGGGGGATTAATTCTAGAAAGGTAGCAGCTTGAATGGGCTTCTCCTTGTTCAGCTTAAATTTGCTCAGGAAGTTTTTAAGGATAATACGTACGGGGCGGGCGGGGTGGTGGTGTCAAGGTTGCTTCAACAAGCTACAACAAAGAAATGTTTTGGGATGTGCAGGCTAATCTCAACAAAATAATGTTTGTTGAGGTCTTAGGTGATGCATATTCCTTATAGATGTCAAAAGGAAAACAAACACGTTCTGCCTGGTTTTCAGGATTCTTTTTGCTAACAGTATCCTACAACAGGTTGATCTGCAAATGGTAGATTTATGGTAAGGAGGGAGCTACTGAAATAGATTTAAGATTGATTTGGGCAAAGAATGCAACAGAGAAATCAGAAGATGTAGAGCAGTTGGCTTGGACTGACAAAAAGGTCAGTCTTGGGCTCACTCTGATTTTGTGACTTTGTCTTTATTCCTTACCCCGTCCTTTCTGTCCTTCATGTCTTTTCCTCTCTCATTTGGCTACGTTCACTGTCTCCATTTATCTCCATTTTTCCAGAAGTTAATCCCAGGGGAAAAAAAAAAGAAATCAGTAATGCCCTGATCTGTATCATTAACCCCTTTTTGCCCCAGTTACCTACCATAACAAACACATCCAGCAAGTAGCACAGCACAGCAGTGTTTCACAGGGCCTTAGTTCTTTTCCATCACTTTGTACAGCTGGCCCCACTGGGTTCTCAGATAGGTCATTAGTGCAGCAGAAACATAAAATACCTTGGCCCAAGACCCCGTGCCTTGAAGCTGCTGAAAACTTCTGTTTCTAAAACTACACATGCGGGCGCAGGGGTTTAGCCGCGTGTGTAACAACTTGCAAGATCAAGGCGCAAAGTGGGAGAACCTGATGTGGCAGCATTCATTGAGCAGAGACGGTCGCACTGCCACAGTCCAGCTGGTAAAAAAGAGGGCTTGTAACCGTATTATGAAACGTCTCCTGCGAGCACACAAAGTCGGGTAAAGGATAGTAGAGCTCTGAATGCAAAAAAAAAAAAAAAAAAAAATTCAAAGGAACATTTGGTAAAAAGGTATTTTTTCATTCTTAAAAAATACAATGTGAAGACAGAAAAATGAGACCTATTTAGCTTATGGAAAAAAAGGTCCGAGTGAGGATTTAAGAGAGATGGATTATATTCCTAAAAGGAAATCGGTTTGATGCCAGTCAGCTTTTTGAAGTAGCAACTAGTTTGAAAACAAAGGGTTCATGACTGAGGCTGTGACTGGACTGCAGCAGACAAACAGTTTAAGAGAGAATATTTTTTCATAAAAAAGGGTGGATGGAAAACGGAGCTTTGTGCCAAAGTCAGCAGTGGAAATAAGCTGAGGGAGTTGGACACATTTTTGGAAAAGAAGGGAGTAGCAGGGTACCGCCACTAGCTATACTGTGGGAGCCAAGGTTAGGAAATGTAGTGCATTTTGTACATGCTCCGTTTACGGTAGAAATATGGAGCCTTCATAAGTTTTTCACCTGGCCTTTCATTTTGCTGTGTATGTCAGCATCTTTTTGCTGCTTCATATGAATAATATATTTTTTAAAAATCTTCCTCCTTTTTAAACCGTAGGATGCAGCAGCATCTATGAGAGGAAGGTAGAACATAATGTAGGTTTCAATTGCTACTGTGCAGTATTCAGGAAAATGGTTAGCTGTATGGTATTGATAGCTAGAATTAATCTTTTTGTAAGTTAAGGTGTAACAGCTTGATAGTAAATGACATCAAAACCCACCGTTGCAAGAATGCCAAAGTTGTTCTTCGTTCATTTTCACATTAGGTTTAATTATTTGCTGTATTTTAATACTAGTCGGTCATTCTTAACATCATTGAATTAACACCGAACCCTATATTGGTAAAAAGCCTTATGGTGCCCAATTTTATTATAATAGTGCAATACAGATTAAAATTGCATCTGTTAAGATTACATTGTGCATTTGGATTATGGGAGGCAGAAGCACAATAATCTCTGCTGAATACAACTGTTGAAGCCAATAACCTGTAACCAGTCATATAGGTCTTCTGTTGAAAAATGTGAGCTAGAAAGGATTACATCTTGGAAAAGATCATAAATCTGTCACCACTAATGTAATCTTTACAGGAGCTTTGTAACCAGTTAGCGACTAAAAGAGATCATTACTTCTTTTGCTATAATTACAATCATAACACATATTTGATATTTTATAACTTTCTTTGTTCAGCAGCAAATGCATT
>VZSC01015662.1:126752-161788 GCA_013398225.1 Steatornis caripensis
TCCTCCCAAAGGATGTCCTTGGTTCCATTTTTGTCCCACGTTCCTCCCTGTGTAGTCTTTCCTTTACCCTGCCCTTCGCTGTCTCTCTTTATCCTTGACTTTGCAACTTCCCAGTGCCACCCACTGAGTTTCAAAATAATCTTATCTTTCAAGTGGCTCTCCTTCTTACAAATCTCTCCCTCTTTTCTAGCTTTGATCTTCCCATTCTCCTCAACATGGCCCTCAGTGAAATCCTTACTGGTTCGTCTAATTCAGACAGTAAGCTCCTCAGTACAGAGAACTTGATATTGAAGTACCAGTAAAACTAAGCCGTCAGTAATCGTGAGGTGGCTGGCTTTGACTTCCACTGCCACTAGGCAGGAACAAGAGTTAGCAAGTGAATAGTTGTTCCCTTTACACGTATCTGGCCATAAACAATGCATCAGGCACTAAGCGTAACAGAGTGCAGGCCCTGAGCAGCATTATCACAGTCCCCAGTAAACTCCGTGCTTGTAGATTTTGTGATAGAATCCAACAGTCTTTAGCCATTTATCACAAATGACTTTGCTGGTACTGCAGATATCGTGAAAAGCTTGAGCAATGCAACATTTCATGTCAAACCCACCTCTTTCTTCCATTGCTCCGGTCATTCTGTAGCACACAGAGAACTGCCAACAGCTCTCTTCTCTGCACCCATAAATAACAGAAATTGCCTTATTTTTATAAATTTGGAATTAACGTGAGCTGTTATGTAGCAGTTTCCCCGAAAGTGAGTTTTAGTCCACCTGAATCTCCTGTTTAATGGCCCTATAACTTGCCTAAAATGTTGCCACTTTTCAAGGCTGTCTTGAAGAAACTAGATGGGACGAGGAAGCCCAACCCCGCTGAAATGAGACTAAGAACGAAGTGGGTTAAACGACAGAGTGCTGACACAGGTTCATTTAGTTACCATCACAAGATCTGGCCACAAATACATTGCGCATTACTCTACTGTGAGTTATCATGGCTCTGACCCCTCTCGGGAGATCCCCATGCCACCACTGTATTAACGACTGCATCTGCTTCAGAATAACCTTATTAGCTTGCCACAGCTGAGCCAGTAATCTCATAGGATTTTTGTCCCAGTCCCTTGCGGGGTGTGATTCTCTTCTCCTTGAATTCAGTTTGATGCCCAAAATTTAATAAGTTTTCCTGGACCCTCTGCTCTCCCTCCCCTTCCCCCTTTTATCATCTGCTGTAGGGACCATGAAATCCCTGGTAACCTCCCCAAATGCCATCAATAACTCCTGAAATGCCATGATGTTTGGTGCTTCCTGAGACAAAAAGCTATGTTAATTAGGTAGGAGGATTTTTTTCATCCCTCTTTTTAATCCAGATTTTTTGCCGATGCATCCACTATGGGGATGTACCGATCACCTCCAGTAACTGGTGCAAAGCTACAGAACCTGTATGCGTACCTTTATCTATGTAAATGTTGCCCTCGAGTCTGAAACCTTTAAGTGGCAAGTGAAATCCATCATGGTGTTCTGGTAACATGCGAGCAGCTCTGTGCATGACGGGGGGGCGGGGGTATGGGTTCGTGCGTGTCTCTCTTTCTTTCTACTTCCCATCTGACTGAACCCTCAGTCTGCTATTCCTTGTAATCTGCATCACTTGATCGAGAGGCACAAACGATACTGAACACAGCAAGGTGTCTATATAATCATTAACTCTCTTGCCCTCTGGATAGGAGAAATGATATACAAGCCTAAACTCGCCAGGGGTCTTCTTTGGGACTGTGTCCTGGGGGAATCTTCTCCTATGAGTTAATGGAGTATTCCTAAATGGGCTGGCTGCTTTCCTTCTGTGTGCCAGTTCTTTCCCAACTTTCCTTTCACAACCTCTGGCATCAAAAGCAAAGATACCGCATTCATAGCATGTGCTTTTTTTCAAGACCCATGCAAGGAATAGCAAAGCCATTAACAAACCCTTTGAATAGAAAAATCTGCTGTAACATGATCTGCAGTAGGCAAACATTTAACCACAATAGTGTTTAGATTATCCTTGCCAGGATGGAATAAACGCCTTTTAATTCTCTGTTGAACAATCCTTGACTTCTTTCTCTTTCTCTCTCTCTCTTTTTTGTTTTATTTTTACTGCGTTGGCCTATTTCTGGTAGCTTTCGCCACAATACTGTGGGTTACACTTGTTTTGACTGCACAGCTGCCTTCCTACCCGCACTGACTTTTGCAGGCTCGACTTCCAGCCTGTCAAGTTTGCAGCTTCTGAGGCTGATGTTAGGAGAAAAATCTGGCAAGTCCATAGGTAAAACAGAAAGGGCGACGGGTGAGGAGTTTGGAGCTGTTCCTGGCCTGCTACCTGCTTTGTTACCTTGGATGAGTTATGGCACCCCGCTGATCGTAGTTCCCTCTCTGTAAAATGATTACTGTGATATTTAAATTCTGGTTGTAAGGAGCTTTGAGATGTGCAGCTGAAAACACTGTCTGAATGCTGTTAGAATTGAACTGGCTTCTTTGGCTCCTTGACTGGCCTAAGCAGTTTAGATCACGTCTCTCCGACTGTTACAGAATCATGTTGTGTCCCATCACCCTGATGAGTGCTCACCATGGCTCCAGGGCTTCTCTTCCCAAAAGCACCAAGTGAAACACTTGAACAGTGTCTGTAGAGAGTGATGCTGCTGCCCCGCCATCACCACTTCAGTTACGTTCCTTTTTTGTTCAGAATCCCCTTCTGTCTCAAACTCCTTTTTGGCAGGCTTGGAATGAAATACGTTTCACCAGCTCTCTGTGCCAGGTATCTTCCTTCGCTACAGCTGTCATATATACATTTAGTAAGCATGGGAGAACCCCAAAACGTCATCTTGAGCCTCATAAACTGTGTTTAAGCTAAGCCGCTAGATATTGTGTTTGGTTCTGGAGGGTTTGGCAATCAAGCAGGAAAACAGTACAGTGAATGAAATATGTTTATTTCCTGTTATGATCATGAAATATACTTTCTTTCCCCATCGCTGGAATGCCTCTGGCTCTCGATAATGTTCATCCTCTCTCTTTTCTCTGCCTTCCCTATCTGTCGCTTGCTGCTTTTTTATTTTCTTGACCACCTTGTCCAGAATTTCTGTGTTGCTTGCTTGCTTGCTTTTTGTTTGCTTGCTTGCTTGCTTTTTCTCACTGGTACAGACAAAGAGTTCCCACTTTTTGCTCTAGCTTGTTTTCCAATTCTATTTTCCCTTATTTCTTTTGTATTGTTTCAGCGCTTTCCCTTTTGTTTGTCTCTCATTATTCTTCCTTTTCTCATCATTTTTCTCTGCCAGCTTTTTCCCTCTATGCATATTTTCTCCTCTGGTGATCCCATCTTCTTCCCCCAAAATAACCAACCTCTTCCTTTTATTTTTGTCTACCTTTCATTCTCTTGATTACTCTTTCCAGAGGTTGATGAATCTAGCTTGCTCTTGAAATATTTAAATATTTAATAACAGGATGACAGCTATTCCCAAGATACTTGTGTCAGCGGACAGACAAGAACCCCCTACCCTTCCAGTCTCCCAGCAGGCCTTTTATGCACTAACATATACCCGGGAAACAGGATTGCTGAGGGGAAGGAAAGGTTGCAGTTGAAATTAAGTCCCCTTGAGCCATCTCTAATTCCTAGTTGGCTGAATGAAAATATTCAGACATGTAATTCCTTCAGCGCCTTTGTTGCAGGTGATAGTAGAGGCTCCTCCTTTGTGCCTTAGTGCCTCTTTTCTTTTCGCGACTGATCTGGCCCTGTTACTAGCACAAATGAGAGAGAGCTGAGGTTATCCTGTGCTTTATTCCCTTGAGCCCCTTGACCTCACATAGTAGTGGACATAGCAGGGACATCACCGAAAGTGTCCTTCTCCTCAGCCTCTGCCTGGCAAGACCGCCAAACTTTCTCCTAAGTAGTAACTGCCCCTCTTCCTGTGCTACACACCTTCTGACTGTAAACTTTCTTTATCAGTCCTATGTTGTTTCCTTGTTAAATTTACACCGGTGGAATTATAGCCTTCTCTGCTTTGTGGCATTTCCCCTTCTTTCATGGAAAAGTTTGTCTTGTATTGTGTGTTATATTCAATGGGTTGATCCAGACAACCCATGGTAGCGAAAGATAGGCGTTTGGACTTTTGTCTTAGGCAGTTATGTTTCTTCTTCCCATCAGCAGATCTTTTTCCCTGTGTCGTTCATGTAATCCCCTGAGTTGTTGGAAGCCTCCCGTAATAATCTCATTGGTATTTCTCCACACTTATGGCTGTATTTCCTCTATTCTTTTGCTTTCCCACCACTGTCGACAGCAGAGGGAGGGATATTTTCAATAAACACTTATGCCCATCACTAACTCACAGCTCAGCTCAACTGATGAAAGGTCCCCCTTGAACTAACTGCCAGACAAGTCGTTTTCTTCAGCCCAGGACAAGAGGGATGCCTAGGAGTTGTATCTGAGATGCAAAACGTGTCAAAATGGCAACTGCTGAAAGAAGGCAAATCCCTTCTCTCCAGAATTATTTCCACATCTCCAGTCCCATGTTTATGTATGTAGTTCTTTATCACCAGTACTCCTGCCCCCTTTCATCTCTTCTGGACTCCCGCCTGCCCTCTTTTTGCCTTTTTTGACAGCTTCACCTTTCCAAATTAGACTATGCACAGACATTACCAAGGTTCCTAGGTGAAGAGCAGAAACCAGTTCACCCTTTCCTCCCTATTTCACTTTCCTTTTCTTCACAGGCAACCTTTTGTGTGTGCCTTTTGTCAAATGACTAACTTGTCAATTCCCTTCTCTGCCCTCCAAGACCCCAGATCCTGTACAAACAAACCCAACAAACACATACATTAAGTAATGCAGAAAATCCGTCATAGTTTCTGTGAATTGTTCGAAGAGGTAAGTAGTCTCATCTTGTAGCGTGTTTCGGTTCTTGAAGACAGGGTATAGGAAAAGCATTTTAAGACTTTGCGATTTTCTTAAACTGCCTACTCTAAAACGAAATGAACGTCTTGGAAGTCGAGCCTGGGCTGTACATGCCTGCTCAGAACAAGAGCCAGGTGCAGCAAGCAGCATTTGTGTTGTTAGGCGTTCATTTTCTGCTGGCATGTTAAACTCCTTCAGCCCCACATTCTGTTCTGTTGCTTCAGCTAATGATTCTTGCCCGACTCCTTTAATTGGAAGGTGGAAGTCCCTCCTGTACGCCCCACACAACATGTCAAGTTAAACACAAGTCACCTCCATTAGTGCCAGTGGGTGGGGGGAAGCACAAAGGAAAAATAAAACAACAATTCTGCTCAAGCCTTTGAAGTGTTAGACGATCAATCTGTCTGCTTGAGTCTGATTCTGAATCCCTCTTTAAAATGCATCAAATGTTTGAGCCTGAAGTTCCGTCCTGACAGCATCTGTGAGTCTCTGTGGAGACATCTGCTCCACAGTTTCACAGACGCTCTCTGTGTTCACAGGAGAAGGGTTTGATCCAAAGGCCTAGCCGGAGTGAGACCGTGCGGAGTTGAACTAGACAGACAGTTTTAGCAGGGTCCTGTGGAGTCTCAGTAGCTAAGACCCTGTGGAGCTGGAGTACGTGTTCTGTAGCAAGGTCCAGAGGTTTTTATTCTGCCTTTCAACCAGACTGTTCTCCACCAAAACCAAAATAGCTACAGGGACATTTGTTGGGGAGAGGGGAAGCAGAGTGCCATAGCTTCTTGGATGCTTTAATGGCAGAGCTGTGCACCATGTCAGCAACAATGATTAAAACGAAATTCCGAGTGTCTTGTTATTGGAGAGCTCGGAGCATTTGGGTTTCCTCAAAGTAAGAACAGCAAATAACTCTGAAGGGTTAGAAGAACTGCTTTCCTTCCACTGTGGCTGTGCAGTTGGTTGCTACACTGTACTTGGCTGTTATCTCCCAATTAATGTGAGAAGTAAACCAGAATTGCTTTTTCATCTTGTTCAAGCTTACATACACCACAGACTTCAGTACTCAACGGCCAGGAATTGCCTTTTACTATGCTGTATGTATGTAGCTCCCTTAAAAGAAAGACTGTAAAAAGTTCTTGTTATGACTTAGCACCATATAGATTTTCCAATAGCTTTCCTGGACAGTCTGCAGTGTCAGTAGCTTTTCCATCACAATGGTCCCAGAGACCATTTTAGGCGAGTAGTGCTCTGTAGCTATGGGTTTTAGCAACAGCTTCGGTAATTGTACTGTTTTCACAAATGCCAGCAGCACATTAAAAATAGGCTGGGGCCATCTTTAAGGGTTATGAAATAATCTGAATTCACTCCTTGTGAAATTAAATCTGGAGTAGTTCAGACCTATGGGTGGAACTGTAAGCAGTCTTCCGAGATGGCTGCTTGCTTTATAGGGCAGCCTTCTATTTACTGCATCACACAGCAAGATAATAATTTGCTGATCTGTCATTAGTGCCATAAATTAAAAAAAAAAACCCAAACCAGCAAACCTCTTGTGTGTTTTCTTTGCCTTAGGAATCATGGTTCACAAACCCGACAAACCAGTGGCATTAAACTGTTAGCAGTAAACGAGCTGCAACTTTTTATGGATCCTGTATTTGAAGGAATAATTTTTGACCAAATTCGTAACTCCTTTATCCTTTCATTTTATCATGCATTAGGATCTGAAGTCACTTGGTGAATTATTTCTTCACTGGATGCTTACGCAATAGGTAGAAGCAAACTCAGGAAAATCATTTTGCTTCATATTTTCAGTGGTGCCAGAGCTGTAACCCAAATGAGGTGGGATATTTGGGAGCCTCTACATTCGTCTGTCTACACCTGCAAATCACTGTCTAGTCTCTGCTACCGTCAGAACACAGGGAGGGGAGGAGGGTGTGTCTTCTAAAATTAGGATCAGGGGAAACAGCAATCAAAATCAAATGAATAAAATCTGTGGTAGGAATAGGTCTCCAAAAATTGGGAGAGAGAGTTTTGGTTTTTATTTTCAGAAGGCAAGCGGTTTAAAAATGCCCTTAGTTTTCCCTCAGTTTCTGCAGCATGGTTGTGAGTACTGCTGCCGGGCTTTTGCCCTTGTGCTACCCAGGTCCAAACTTCTCCCCACATTATAATGGCTACTTCCTTTTTGTTTCACACACTGACCAGCAGGAGGTTGTAGTGACGTGGGGGTTGGTCTCTCCTCCCAAGCAACAAGTGATAGGACAAGAGGAAATGGCCTCAAGTTGTGCCAGGGGAGGTTTGGGTTGAATATGAGGAAAAATTTCTTCACCGAAAAAGTGGTCAAGCATTGGAACAGCCTGCCCAAGGAAGTGGTGGAGTCGCCATCCCTGGAGGTATTTAAAAGACATGTAGACGTGGTGCTCAGCGACATTGTTTAGTGGTGGGCTTGACAGTGCTAGGTTAACGGTTGGACTTCATTATCTTTTCCAACCAAAACGTTTCTATGATTCTGTGAAAATGGTTGGTGGACTTTTTCAAAGTCCAGGCTCCTGATATACTCAAAATGATGCCTTAGACTGATGAGCTGGTATTTTCCATAGACTACTCCCACTTCGCTGGGAACACCACAAACATATTCAGGAGATCAGCTGTTGGTCAACATTGACATATAAAGAAGAAGTCTTCCTCAGTCTCAAGCACAGCAACAGAAAGCATAGCGTGGCAGAGGGGGCGTGCAATCCTTTCTGTAATGTTGATTTGGAAGCCATTAATCTTAAGTAAAAATCTTCATAAACATGCCTTCCTGTTAGGTACTGCTGCAGCAGCAGTCAGTTCTGCGTAGCCAGTCTCCTCCCCTAAAGACCCACAAACAACAAACAAAGGCAAAGTTTTTTGAAGCCTTGATTTCCTACGAGACTTACTGTTCGCAGATCCTAGCAGAAGTTTTGGCACATCCTGAGGCCCAGTCAGGATGACTGGAGTCAAGCAGATTGCAAGTTTGAAGGAATACACCGCCTCCTCCAAAAGGCACACCACTGGGAGAGCCGACAGCCCTCAGTCTGCTGCCAAAGCGAGGGCTCCGCGAGCCACTCTAATGGCCATTCTTCTGGTCAACACGGACGGCAGATTTTGATTTTATTTTCTTTTTTTCCCTGACACACAGAAATGTCTACTTACTCCATTTGGGAGATGGATATAATCCATAGAACTCAGAGCACATAAGCCAGATGGCAGATCTGAGTAAGTTGTGACCAAAAACTTTTGAACTTTATCCCAGTTCCACACCAGTGGAAAATGTGTCCCCAGTGAATCTGGTATCTGTGCTCGTTCGGCATAGCTAAGAAGGGCACAAATAAGTCCTGTGCAAATAATTATGTTGGATCAGTTTACGCCTAACATTTATGTATTCCCGCCTAATTGAATTGAGTGTCTAATCCCAGGGTTCATTATCTATTTCCCTATCTAAGTTTTTTTTTCCTATTTATGTTTAGCACCCAGCTGTCCCCTCCTCCAAATGGTCAACCATTGCGCCTTCAAAGACTTCACACCAGCCTCCCAGACCTGTGTCATGGCGCAGCAATTTTCTGAACAAGGGGGCTTTGGGAGCTAGGCCTGTCCCTGATGCTGGATGAAAGCAGTTAGGAGGAAAACCTCACAAAAGTGTGAAAGATGGAGCACGTTGTTCTCGAAGCCCTCCTTGACAGTTCTGCCAGAGAGAGTTTAGCGTGGTACTCAGTCAGGACATGGCATTGCTGCCTTTTGTAGTAATCAGAATAAAGCAATAAAAAGATCAGTTAAAATGCTTGCTGGAAGTTATTGACAGAAAAATTCTTTCTGCACCAAAGATTATAAACAGAGCTTTATCTGAGGATGGATTTGTTTTAATTTGGCATTGATGTATTTGATACCTGGTAGGATCAAAGAAAACGGAATCAAAGAGCGAAATACAAGCAGAACTGCTTCTCTGAATATTGGCCTCTTTTATAGATAGAAAATCTCAGGACTAGAGTGCTCAAATTTATTTGTACTGATGTTTGTTTAAAGATCAATATTAAATAAATTGGTCTGGAAGCTATAGTCATAAAGCAGCTGTCGGACTAATGTAATCCCACAATGCTATTTTGTCTACTGCATGAAACCTGGTTAGCTGTGTACTTCTAATAACATGTGGATATCTAGTGAAAAAGAAAATAGCTGAACTGGATTCAGTGTACTTGGATTAACTATGTTTACATCCATATATTTGAAAATTCAGCTTGCTTATTGGATTGTAAATCAAGGCTAACTTTCAGATTCTCATGATAAATTCCAACTCGAGTTTAAATAGTTGCAGAAAGAATTTTATGCCGTTCACGTTGGAAGTAGTGAAGGGAGATACAATTGTAAATCTGCCTGTTTTGGCTTCGGATGTGTAATAAATCTCCAGTGTCTAAATACATACAGTTTATGTGTTTGATAGTAAACACAGAGTTCTTCGTGGCCATTCTTCTGTGGTTCTGTTGACAATTTACAGGGATTTTCTCTGTGATTTCCCTCAATGAAAACAAGAAGAAAGGAAATATTTCAAAATGTAAGGCTGCTTTGCATTATGAGAGTCACACGGAGGACCTTTGACAAGCCTAAGATTTCTGTCTGTTTGAGATGCTGTCAAAAACGCTCTGAGCCAAAAATGGGATTTGTTTGTACAATGTAAACCGGTTTATCTAACGGTCTGAGGGACACCTAGAAGCTTTGGATAAGCAGTTTTGGATGAAGCCAGCAGCTTGTTAGAAGGGCCTGCCCTTCTGGTTCCCCACGCCACTCAGGGCTGGAAAAGCAACTGCTGCCTCTTCAACGCGCTGAGATTTTGGGAGCCTGTAACATGGCCCTGCTGACTTGGCCAGTCCGCACAAAAGCTCCCCAAATTCTAACGCACTGAGTTTCAGAGGTCAGTTTAGCTAGAAGCACCCCAACTTCTTTTCCCATTTAGCACCCAGATATCCCAGTACAGCCTTGTAAAGTCTCCTGCCCGTGAAAACCAGCATCAGCCTCACCCGCTGGGGCTGCACCTAAGCCCCTCCGCCGGTGATGCACGGAGGTGGGGAGAAGAGGTCTGCTTTTCTCTACAGCCCATGCTTTTCCAGTCCGTCCAGCTTACCTGCGTGGCTTTAATGCCGTTTTCATGAGTAGAGCTGAACAGCTGACATTGTAAGTAATAATAAGTTTCTTCTCCAGTGTGTATTCAAGAGGGAACTGCCAGTATCCTGAAAGTTTCAACACCCTTATCTCAGCCGCGTCGTGAGTGTATGGATGTGTCATCTCAGTGTTTCAGTGTTAACAAGTGGATGACTTCTGTGTCAGGATCACGATGTTCGCCCTCCCACACGACAGACTTGGCTGTATTTGTGCACTCTAATCCAGCTTTACCGGGTGTATAGACATGCCTGTGCATACAGATATTAGGTCCGTAGGTGTAAAAAAGGACCTTTGATCAGAGACACACCTTGAGGCCCATTTGCAATCTGAAAAGCCATTTGTATTTAATTGTAAAAGAAGATGCAGTATGAACAAAATTATTTTTCAGCAACTGCAGCGTATTTAAGTCTTCCTGCCTCCTGAAGGGATTTTTATAGTAATTCCCACTGGCCAGGAGACCATTGCTCATAGCTTTGGGGAAGCTGACCAACCCATCCTTACTGTCTTTTCTCAGCTTTCCTAGTGATTCCCTCTCCCTGTCTTCTCAGGTGAATCACTTAATTGCTGTGAACTGCAGTTGGTCACAACATTAAAATGGGGACAGTGGCCCTTTCTCTTGGTATGCAAAGCATTTTGGGAATTCCGTGTGAATAAGAATTTGCAGATTGTTTTGTGTGATCACAATGAAAAATACTATTGCACTGAAAATATGACGAGGGGGCACAGTATCCAGGCATGTCTGTGGGGGAAAACACGCATAAAGAAGAGCCTCAGGTGACAGTACAGCCACCTGCAGCCCCGTACCAGACACGCTCTGAAACAGCAGAATCCTGTCACTGTCGCTTTAACACTGTGATTTGCGGATGTCCAGATGTATTCTGCAGTTTATATATTGCTTACGTAGCAGTGCCTACGTACCTGTAACCATGTATCTACAGATGGCAGAGCCTTTTGTTCCTTGTCTTTTTTAGAGATTAATTTTAGCACTATACAAATGGGACATTCCCCCAGTGCATTTCTCCCCTTTGGAAATTCAGGAAGGATGCTAGGTTTATAACCTGGGTCATAATCAGGAAAGGGCTTAACATGGGGAGTAAGGGAAATCAGAGGGAAAGGAGACGATCTTTCCTTTTCATGAAATAAATTCTGTAGTGTAATTTAACTGCAGGTTCTTCAGCAAGGAGCAAAATCCATTTCCCACCTATTTAGGACTTTTAGTCTCCAGAAGCCTCAACCATGGAAATGAGGGAACCTGTTTACTAACATCGTGTGATGCTGCCACTCCGGCATGTTTTAAATGCCGTGAGATGAGAATAGATAGGCTACAAATTTGTAGATATATGACTGCATTCTATATGTATAGTTCCAATTTTTGTAACAAAGACATAAAACTTAAAGCAGAAATGTGGCTGATTGTGCTGAATTATTACTCCAAGATAGATTCATCAAATCTCCCAGCTGTATAAGACAGGGCTTACTAATGAAGTTCCCTATCAAAAAGAAAAGCCTAATTTTGATTTGGCTTAGGTAATGAACTTCTTTTTCCTGGTGTGATTATCTGCATGGGGTGGCTAAAAGAGTAGCAAGAGAGAGTGCGCTCACAGAAGCATTATGCAAAATGTCTTTTGTCTCTTTTTGCTGGGATATATTAAATTTTCAATGTAGTCTATGTAATATAAAATTATGATAATGACTTTTGGCCCACTGTGAAGGCAGCTTGCTGGTCCTGAGCATGTGTGTCTGGCTTGAGCACTAGGATACACTGTGGGAGTTGCCTTTTCTATTAACAAACCTCTAGATACCTAATGATGAATTTTCTTTCACCAAATGTTCTCCTTTTGTCTAAAATACAAGCATTTTCTAAATTGCTTTTGAGAAAAACAAGAGAGGCAGAGAGGTCTATGGCACTGACAAGGGATATTGAAACAAAGCAAGGAATTCAGTTAGCATCATTCTTGTAATTATAAGCCAACCAAAAGGTTGTTTCATGTAATAGTGAAAATATTTACTACCTTATTGAAATAAATGATGGCATTACATTAGTGAAGGAACAAATTGAGCAATTTGCTCATAAAATGTCACTGCAAGTTCAGTAGCATGAAACTTGACAGTTGAATTTATTGCAGGTAATTGTAGCAACTTTCGCTACCCATAGTCTCTTCGGTAATTGTGAAATCTTTCGCCTCTTCCACCCTTTTTTCCCCATTCCTCATNTTTCGCCTCTTCCACCCTGTTTTCCCCATTCCTCATCAAAAAAAAAAAAGGCCAAGCAATGGAACTGAACAAGGGGGCTTTGGGAGCTAGGCCTGTCCCTGATGCTGGATGAAAGCAGTTAGGAGGAAAACCTCACGAAAGTGTGAAAGATGGAGCACGTTGTTCTCGAAGCCCTCCTTGACAGTTCTGCCAGAGAGAGTTTAGCGTGGTACTCAGTCAGGACATNGGCCAAGCAATGGAAAAAGACTCGTAGGTGTTCTTTTTTAAGTATAATTTATTAAACAAGGTGCAAAGTAAAAAATGAATATGTTTTAAATAGGAAGAGCATTTTAAAAGCCGAGTATAGTTCATAGTCATCTTGGAAAACATTTTTCTGTGTGAAAAAAGACATTAGCAACTAAACATGCAATTTCTGTAGTTTTCTACATTTCTATATTTTTCCCTTATTGTGGAAGACACGGGGACAGAACTTGGAGTCCACGCCGAGTCGTGTTTCACGTGCTTCAAGTCCTACTTGAAATTACGGTCGTCCCCGTGTGACATCACTATGACAGTTGTTGTCACGGAGTCATCCTCACGGGATTAAAATTTTAAGGGAAGAATGAGCTGCAGCAGTCCATTAATTGACTGGACCATTTTCAGTCTGTTGCCATTAGCAAGAAAAGAAACGTAATGAAACATATACCGAAAACGCAGGTCTGATCCTGCCACCCGAATGTCCTTGTCTGCACACAGAGGAGTAGGCTTCGGCGGATCTCCTCCCAGAGCAGAACTGCAGGATCTGGCCCATATTGTTCAGGCCTGTCATATTATTAAGGCGATTATTTTTCAAAGTTTCCCAGGAGAGCTGAGCTGCCCCCCGAGGCAGCTCCAGCCGGTAGCTTTCTGTGGCATGTGTCAGGGAAAGGGCAGTGCTGCGGGTATTTACATACCTGATGATCACAACAGAATTATCTTTGCCGTGTGCCTGTTTGCACGTAGTTGATTTTAATTTGGTAAAACAGGTTAGTTACCAAGGAACCACTTAGCTTCTGCTGAATATTCAAGATTGCTTTATATCAAAATCTGAGGCAAAATGATGAAGTAGAACGCGGTGGAATAATAAAAATAAAAGCCTCATTTTTAATTTTCTGATACTACAGAGAGCCAACATAACCTTTAGCGGATTAAGAGCAAATCTCTCCAGAAATGGAATCAAGCCTTCTTCTCTTCTTCTAAGTAAAGAATGTATTGATGGTTCTGCATTAAATAAAAGCTCTGTGAATATCTGAGAACACATTAGTAGGTCTAAAGGTTGGGAATGTGTGCAATTAATTAATTAAATTATTATACAATATAGCTGGTAGCAGTGTAAGCCCGAGTTCCTTTGACCCTCCTCCTCTCTCCTTAGCCCTTGCCGCTGCAAATGAAGACGTATAGGAATGATGCCTGTCTTTCGCTGGCGTTAAGTTTTAGGTTTCCCTGTGATACACATGATCAGACTCTTTCTCCTACATCTGTAAATGTCCTACCTTTCGGCAGTGCAGAAAACCTCTCGGCGTCTGGCGTTTCTTTGTAGCTGCCAGTAATCTCTGACTGTAATCTTTATTAAATCAGTCCTCTAGTCCCTGTGAAAACCATTTCCTTACTATGTATAGCTATTTAGATTTAATTTAAAAATAAATAATAAAACCTTCTGAGACATATGGCATTATACCACAGGTGTCATGCCCTTCGAGGCTGCCTTGTGCATAGCAATGGCCGCGGATCGATGAGAGAGCTTGAAGGCTCTAAGAAATGAGTCTGCTGAAAGTTCGAAGGGTGGAAGTCTCCAGTATGTAATGAGGTTATGTCTGTGCCGCGCTCGCCTTCCTACCGGTCGGGAGGCGATGTACTGCTCTGCTCGCGTCGCCAAAAAAATACTGTTCTTCTGGTCACTACCCAAGCCTCCATATGTTACCGCTTTTTGTTTTTTTTTCTCAGATGCAGCACTTAGGTAAATGCTGAATGGATCAAACTACATGAGGTTATGTTTGAATGGCAGAAAGAACAATTCTTGGCAGCCACGTTCTGTGTTTTTTATCCTTAATTCTGCATCTGTGTTTTATCAGCTGAAGCAGACAGCAGCAGATGCGCAGAAACTTCTCTGCATAAGGACTTTAGGAAAGTAAAACCGGTCATTTTAAGAGCAAATGGCTGTGCTGCAGTCAGAGCACCCTGGAAATGGGAAAGTGATTGTTTAAAGTGTTTGTATCTGGTGGTGTGTCGTTTATACAAGACATCGTGGTTTCAGTCTGATTATTTTCTAATCCCATGGACACCTTTTGGTGTTCAAAGCCCCTTTTTCTTAATTTCTTTTCTTTTCTTCACTCCTTCATCGGTTTATTTTACTCTGAGATTCACTCAGTAGTTTTAGATCTTGCTTATTGCTTGGTCACAGATGGTTGCACGGCAAACGTATCCATTTCACATGCTTCTTCATATAGCGATGGTTAGATATATGTAATACGCTTTGCCTTTTCAGAATGCAGAGCTTCGAGCCGTTCTTAGCGTTTATTTGTGTAAGGAGATTTCATAGTGGGGGGGGGAGCTTTCGCCCCATCAATGTTTGGTACATGCGCTCACCAAGCAGATTTCAGGTTTTTTGCCTCCGAGTGGGATCTGTTGCAGGAGATTCAGGTCTGCAAAGCTCTTGTTCAAATCCTCCGGCTGGGGCACCGCTCTGTTTGTATTAATGTATCTCCCGTTCTTGCAAGTAAATGGCTGGCATTCTGGTTTTGTTGGTCTGCCAGCCAAACTATGAAGTGGTAATTGAGTCTGTTTTAAAGTGGAATGCTTTAGACAGTGCTTTAATTGTACTTAGGCCAATTCCATAAATCTACACTGCAGTATTAAGTTATTTTCTACTATAAGCACTTACGTGGAAATCATTTGTATTGTGTTTGGTAAGTTTGCTTCACTTGTCTTTAAAAAAAATTTTTTTTCTAAAACTCCTGCCTCCCGCTTGTGCGCTTTTAAATTACAAAGCAGGTGCACGTTTTTAAAAGTGATCTCATTGTTGTTCTTGTCAAAATGGTCCTGTCCCTCTCTGCTCCCTCTATCCATGTGTGGAAAACGTCGCATTTATTATCACACCCAGTTTTATGTGTCTTCCAGATGATTTAACTGAACTGATGCTATGGAGGATATGCTGACTGGCACTTTTCCCATGCTTAATGTGTTAACAAAAGCCAATAGTGTCAGTTTTAACAGTTTTAGTTAAATTCCCATGACGCTCTTAACAAACGTTGAAACCTCTGCCATGTCTTACCCTGACAGATTCCCTGCCGTCATTGCACACTTAAAATAAATGTCATCCCCAATCAAAAAGTTCACATTTTTTTCTGACAATATAATTTGTTACTTTGTTCCTGGTTTATCTCTTTCTTCAGCACAATAATCCGAGGATGCGTATGTTACTTCTTTAAAGTGTTTTGTGCCGTCTTTTATTGTTAGAGCTGGAAGCGCAGAAGCAAGCGTTGGAAATAGCCCTTTCATTTGACTCGGTACAAAAGGAAGTTTTCTTAGTGGGGCACGTGGAATATGAATTGTGCCTCCTACAGCTAAGCGAGAGGAAACCTAAGTGTCTGGAAACGTGCTCGGTGGCGGTGCGTACCGTCCACGTGTGTAACACAGGGCGAGCTGTTAGTAGCAAGTTCCACGTGCTTGGAGTGATGCGTGTTGAGCAGGTACCACCCTGTCTTTTCCACTGTTGGTTTCACCACCTTTCCTCTTTCAAAGCCATTTTTTGCAGCGGGCAGAGGAGGGAGAACCCTACGGAACGGTACCCTCTATAGGCTGCCCTCGGCTATGTATTGGAGCTTTGAATTGGCTGGAATATTCTACCTGCGAACGCAGATACCTATGCAAAGAGAAGCCCCTTTGTGAGCAGCAGCATCTCTTTGATCTAACCTGTGCAAGCCATTATGGCGAGATAGTAGGCAGAGTTTTTTTAATTATTGCATTATAGGTACAATTGGCACCTCTCTCTTTTCCTCCCTCCCTCCCTCTCGCCGTGTCTGTCGCACGCTCAGAGACGGAGCGAGGTGGCTTTCACAGCAGCTGGTTAATTTCCCTGGCTTCACACTACTGTTTAATGATCCGTTTCTCCTGTGCCACCTCTCTCATCTACTGAAAGATAGGTACAAATTGTACCTATAAAAATTATAATACAACTCTGGATTATCTTTGTTTTTCAAATCGTGATCATCTGAATTGAGGTTTAATATTCTTTCCTTTCGCAGTTCTTCAGAAATAGCCAAGAATAAATCACTACATCCTACACGGAGCATTTTGGTGTAAAGATTTTACATTTGGGGCATTTGGCAGCCTTTCCTATGGTTGGTTGTTTTTGAAGGTGGAAGATAAATCCCATGGAGATATCATCCAAACAACCGTATGGCCACTGAGCCAGCCTGCAAACCATTGCAAATGGCCAGATATGCTGGCAGGTCTGGCTATCAGACTGCATCTGTCTCTGGGCTCCTCAGAAGACCTTGTAGCGCTTGGCTCTGTTTGAAAGAGGTAGGTAACAAATAGCCGTGCAGGAATGACGCAGAAAGAGTTCATCCTTCCTCCGGGCATAGGGATCAACAAAGAGACTTCTGAAAGTCCCTCCAGGGGTTACGGTCCTATCAGTGGTGGGTAATAGGAAGGGGAAAGTGTCACCCATGCCTAATGAATTGCTGTCTTATCTCGGGGAGTGGTCCAGGAATGACGTGTTTAGCAGAGAACCAGAGGGAAGTTTACACCGCTAGTGACCCTTGTTACGTCCGTTCCAGGGCTAAGCTTCACACCGTAGGAGATGCCAGTCCTCTGCTTTTGAAGAGTGCTCAAAAATATGCTTAAAATTTCTTAAGGTATGGGAGAGTCTGTGATATTTGTGATTTTTTTTTTTTTCTCCAGCCTCTAACTGGAGGATATCAGGACTGGGTCCAATAACTGAATAAAATTATTTCAGCACAAAAGCGGGGTCAATGTTGGGAGCGTGTTCAAGGGATGTCCAAAATAAACAATCTCTGGGGGGAAAAAATTATCAACCCCAAACAAAAAGAAAACAGGGGAGTGTCAGTGCAGTTAAAGAAAGGTTGCACGTTTGAAACTGCAGATTTTAATTCAGCGGGAAGCCTTCTCTTGAGTATTACGACAGAGTTTAAAGGGACCTCCATAATGATTGATATTCAGTAGATTTTCATGTGTTTTCAAAGTTTCTTTCTTAAAGGAAAGCCATTCATATGCCTGATTAGTAAGCAGAGAGCGACCCTTCTTAAAAGCTGTGCTAGGAAGCTGGGGAATTTGCGTAATTTAGAGAAACGTGTTGGACAGAAGGGTTTGGAAGTGAAGGTATACTGTCTTCCTCGGAGGAATGTACTAGAGAGTCCTTGTTCTGAATAACAGGCACAGTATCTTCTGTTAAAAACACTGAATCACAGTTTGGTGAATTTAGACACCGGGTTTGAAGTCCTCTTCGTCCTAGCACATGTGAGTCCATTTCTCAATGCTACTTTTGCAGACAAAGCAAATGGAGAAGGAATTTCAGGCACATAACCAAGAAGTGTTTTAGGAGGAAATGAAACTGGTTTTAGGTGTAACAGCCATCACAGTCAAAGGAAGGCAAGACAGGATGGGGACAGCGGAGAAAGAAGTTGAAAGGAAGCCAGAACCAATACCATTAGCCATAATGCAACTGACTGTGGGAACCAATTTCACAGAATTTGTTATCCCATCGTGAGTTTCTTACTTGTCCTTCTCAGTTTCCTAGGGAAGATCTCACATCAGTGACTCCCCCCCACCCCCATCATCTTCTTGCAGTGTAAGGGTAAGATAAAACCAGCTACAACTCATCCCTGGGCACCTCTCCTCTCAAGATGCCCTACTCTGCACCCTCCTGCCATGAAAGTCAGTAACATTTTGGTTCTGTTCTCCCAACAGCCCCACCACAATCCTTATCCCTGATTACCTGTTTCTCCGTGCAACTGTTTCAGCCTGCGGCATGACTGTTTGAACCGGGAAAAATGTCCTGCTATGGATCTCAAAATTGGGACTGCCATTTGCAACAGGATAGAGCCTAAAAATGTCTCCTTCCCTCTTGGCCTGTGTGCATACCTGCATTAGCAGGGCATACCTGCCCTTCTAATCATTAAAGCAAATAACGGAAGACACTGCCTAATGAAAGTGTTGCAGTGCTAGGAAGACCCTCTGCAACCCAACCACATGAACGATGCTAGGATAAAATTTGTTTGTCTGGAACATTTGTCAAAGGGTTGCAAATGATAAACATATACGAAATCTACCCTTGAAAAGTAGTAGCCAGGTAAAAGAGGGAGAATCACTGAATGCATTTTTCACTGTAAATTGTTTCCCAGATTCTGCTTGAAATTCAGGTTGTTTATAACCAGCAATCCTTTTGGAAATTGCTTTGCAGGAAGCTTAATGATTGGAGATTATCGTAAAGCCAGATCTCCATGAATACCACTTTAAGTGTTTTTGGCATTCATAGGTCGTCTTTGTTTTGTGACCTTCCACCCCAACTAGGTAGTGTGCCAAAATCAGACATACGCAATGACTAGTCTTTAGCATTAGGTGACTCTTCCAAGAGCACACAGACCAATAGACACTCCATGGTCTGTTCTCCTACCTTTGCACAAGTGTGAACCTTTTGAATAACTCCATTTCCACATACCGTAGTTCTTCCAGCTCTTGTTCAGACACGTTTCAAGTGTTTTCATATTGACCAGCAAATTGCCGCAGCCTCAGGCGAGTGTTTGGCAACATCAGTGTCGGTTTCTTGTGCCATCCTATCTGTTCTAAGCTGTGACTGTGACTACGCTTGGGTAAGAAACCTTCACAGATTCAGTGGGCTTATGGTTGCAGCATATCAGTTTAGTGTTTCTTGCATCTTTGATCAGCCATCCACGTGCTGTCTTGTGGGCACTTCTGGTGTGTGATGCAGCAATCTCAGCAAGCACACATGGCTTGCTAAGACTTATCTAGAAGAGTGTCCCCACTTCTTTGTGTGTACTTATCTTTCTCAGGCTTGGCTTGCCTTTTCTCCTTGGAAAAAGCGATGATTTTCAGTGATGTTGGGAACACGTGTTGGGGATGCTTTTAATGACTATAGAAAATAACATAGTTTGTGTTTCTTCTTCCAAATGTCAGCAATTTATGGTTGTCTGTCATCAGTGTAATGGTATTTTCAGTATTCCATCAAACTTTTCTCATCAGTATGATAACATAATTGCCTATAGATTCGGCTGTACAGACAAAGATGTGCAAGAAGTGAGTACTTAGTCAAAGGCACATAGATACATGTTGTCTACAAACAGCACCATACAGAACATAATATTACAGAAGTTAAGCAGAGGTAATTTTCAGCCTATTAACTTGACTGCAAAAAGAGGCACGTCAGCTCAGATACCGAGCTCCTGCTTATAAGGCCATGTTCCAACCAAAATTACTGGTAAGTGATCTGGAAGGGAAAAATATGCTAGAACCCATAACAATTTATTTTCAAAATCTTGTCTGCTGTTCCTTTTCCCCCCTCTTTCTTTTTTTTTTTTTTTTTTTTTCCTGATGAGTGCTCTGTATTTTTGTTTTTCAAGCAGCAGGAAAGAAAAACAGCTGCCTTAATTTGCTCTGACTTTTGCCTGAGTAACTCTAATGCATTGCATCCTGTGAAATCTATTAAAACCCTTCACACTTTCAAAAAAAGAACGTAGAGATGTATATTCGCGCTACAGAGAACAGTTTTAACTCATCTGATATGTATACACACACATAGATGTGTACACATATGTATATACACATATTCACTCTGTAGAGAGAATATACATCTGTGCATTCTTTTTTTAAAAAAGCGTGAAGGGTGTTAAGAGAGAGAGAGATTTAAAAAAAATCCCAAGGAAAAAGGGAAAAGAAAAGATAGATAATATTTTCACACAGACATGAATAACCTGGCAGAAATGGTCTTTCGGAGTTGGAAGTTGCCTTCGCCTCCAAAAACTCTGGCACTGTGCTACAAAACAGGGAGCACAGTTTCCCTCCACCTTTCTGTAAGCTCCGCATTCAGCCAGGCCCAGTGGGGAGGGAGGGGGGCTCCCGACTGTTTCTTCCTTCATCAGCATGGCATCTCTCAAGGGGCCCACACTGAATATGTTAAGATTAGCTGTGTTCCACATTAGTGACAGGAGCTGCCTGTCTCTCTCAGGAGTACACAGTGGCATGGTATTGCTTCCTGTTTGAGCAAAATCAAGGCTTTAATTGCAGGGAATTTTTTTTCATTACCTGTTAATTGATAAATCATGCTCGCAGGTCTGTGAAACGAGCTGCATTGTGAGCGGTTTTCCAGGTTTCTCTTCCTCCTCCCTCAGAACCCGGACGTATCCGATACTCGGAGCAGAGCACTGCTGGCAGGGGAAAGCCTCTACCTCGCAGCACCTCCGTGAGCAGGCAGAGCTGGCTCGGGAGCCAGCGCGTTCCCCTGATGTAGCTCCTCAAGGGATGGAGCTTCAGCTGGGAGACTTTGCACCACTCCACGTCCATCCTGGGGTGACAGCAAAGGCAGGTGTTGCAGCCCTGCTTCCCAGGCTCATTCTCAGCTGCCTGGGTTTTGAGCAGACCGCAAGCTGCTTTAGCTTGGCTCGGGCTTGGCTAGAGACAGCAGCAGAACTGGAAGAAGAAAAGGTGAATTTTAAGTCACCTTCATGCACCTGCGTGGGTACACGCAGCTGCGTGTGCACGGACGCAGCTTCTTTTGTGCATGTTAGCCACAGCTATGGATCAGGCCTTTGATCTAAAATCAACAACAAAAAATGAGTTGGGCATTAAAGTCACCATCTTCAGGAGGCACATAAAGCATGCATTTTTTTTTAACATCTCTTTTGTCATTTCTGTCCTTTTATTCTTGCTTCTATTGCAAGTAGCAAGAGGCCACCGTCTTGGGAGGAACAGTAAAAATCCTGAGTATAGTGAAATAATTTAGCTGATAATTCCCCACTGTATAATTTTCTACGCTTCCTGCTAGCTGACCTTGTGGGCTCCTGTCAGGTTGCTAAGGGAAATCCAGCAGGACTCCTGCTCTGCTCCTCTACTTTTAAAAAAGTATTACAGGAAATGGAGGCATGTTTATGTCAGCCTAGTTATGTGCGTATTTGATCAAGTGGCATTCTCTAACCCTTTTCCTTGCTGCCTTTTTTTCCTTTTTTAAAAAGTTTGGATGATAGCTCAGTGGAGAGGAGCTGCTCCTAGCTAATCACTTGGCATTTTGAACATGAGAGGCATCACCAGAAAAGGAGGGAGCAGGCGTGTGTGCATGCATGCATGCAGGAAAGGTAAAGAGCATAACTGGAGTGTTTGAGGAAGCTGGTGGAATCGTGTCCGAGACCGCCTGTGTCCTGTGTCCTTATACAATGGTGGGTGTGTTGTCTGCACTGAACAACAGTAATAATGAGGGATGGGAGCATTAAGGTAAGCACTGCTAGGTCATACCACCTTGGTAGCGTGAGCACAGCTGTTAAGATCTACTAGACATTTGATGACTTCTGCACAAATGACTTGACGTTCCCATTCTGGTTTTCAGCAGACAAATGTTCCCCACAAAATCACACCTGCCACGGGTGGTGCTTTTGGTGCCTGTAGCACAGCGGAGAGGACACAGACTGACTGCATGGAAATAGCTGTAGGTAATATGGAGACAGCTCTGTACTGCTTCTAGGTGGTCCCTCTCAGGACCGAGGCAGCTTGGATGGGAAGCACGGGCAGGAGGCGAGCACTGCTGCTGCCTGTGCTGTGCCTGGTGTGCAGAGAAATTGAAAATGTTGCTCGCCAGGGCTATCAATCTGGCACCTTTGACATCCCCCAAAAATAAATGAATCTGTTGGAATGGATTTGGCTCATATTGCGGTTTTTACTGCCACGGTAGCTGTGACAATAAAACTTCAGAGCTAGGCTGTGCTGTGGTGCCATGATGTGCCCAGGTTTGGAATTTCACGTTTTGGGGTTTGAGCTGGGTTCTTTTTCTTTTTTAGCGTCCTTCAGGTTTTCCAACTTACAATGGCAGCGGTCCCTTCGGACCTGATGCTGGGCCAGAGAAAGCAGGCTCATCTGAGGAGCCCAGATTGTCCCTGTGGCCTCTAACCATATTACAGGATATTCAAGGTTACTCATAAGGTGTTTTGGCACAGTAGGCACTGCAAGCAGGTGCAGCCGTTGCCTCCACTGTGATTTTTCCTGACCTAGGAAAGTTTCCCTGTGCAACTTGTACAGGAAATAACAAACCATTGATTGGTGTCTGACTTGTTTGTAGGTAATTATAGGCCATTGATCTAACCAAGCTGGAGCTATGGCACAGTAAGCTGTGCAGCCCTCATTACCTCTGACCTGGTGACTGCAGCATCAAGTCATTGGAAAACTCATCCAGAAGAGAATCGTACCTTAAGTTTTTGTCTGCTGTAATAAAAAGCAAAGGTGAAATGGTCATTAGTAAGTTTTAATAGGCTGCATGTGATAACTTTGCAGCTTGATGTGTAGAAGTGGACAGTATCCTCGGGACAAGTGAGCTTCCTGTATTGTCCTGCTCTTTATAGGCTGGTGGCTTTAGAAGAGGAATTGCGTCAGCTGGCTTGCATTGCATCTCAGCTGTCACAGGGACAATGCAGTAATATTTGTGATTAATTGTCACTAGGCTGTGGCGCAGAGCTGGGAACATGACATTGCTTTGGATCAGAGCCTTTTAAAATTCAGCAATGGTAGCAAATTATGTCTGCTATGGATTAAACACAAGCATTTTTTGATCTACACTCAATTGCATGCCCCAGAATTTTTATCAATAAGTCTACGATTTATAGGCATTGATTTTGCAAGGCCTTTAATGGGAGAATAAAAAGGACCCTCAAGGATCGAACTTGAAAACTATTGCTCTTGCAGAAATCTGGTACTTTATATTAGTGAAGGTGGCAAATCTTTGATCAAAACAGCCTAGGCAATAAGTTGTCACAGAGATTATTTTGGGATGTTTGGTGCTTTTAATTAATGTTTTCTTTTGGAAAGAAGTAAACCCTTTAAGTAGCCATGTAGGTTCCTTGTGAGTTTGTCTGTTCTATTCATCCTCCGTACATCCAGTCTTGCAACCATATGCACAGACTGAAGTAGCACCGTATAAATTATAGGGTTTTTTCTCCCTCCAGTTTCCCTGCTCTTCTGCATTAAGAGTTTTGGAATCAGAAGAGAAAAAACATAGGATATTTGTTTCTAAAGAAAAAAAAATGTCACTCATTTCTCTTCTTTTGCCAGCACCTGCGTTCATAAATAAAGGAAAATATTGTACCTGCCAAGAACTATTATAAAAGGCACTTTCTTTCATGTCAACTTCCATTACTTTGAACAGGTTGTGTGAGGGCATTCAGCCTGCTGCATTGGAATATGCAGGGTGTGTTCGCGTGGTTTATATTTGCACCCAGATTTGAATACATTTGAAGTTAGCGGTGGATTTTTACGTTTGCGGCAGGATGATATTATACCACAGATGACAGGACAGCAGAATGACCTTGTAAGTCTGAGCCGCCGTTCTCCGAGTTCAAAGCGCAGAGGCACGTGTTTGCAAAACTGATGGTAGATACGGGGCGTTCAGTGGGGGGCTCTTTGGAATGTGATCTCCAATGGCACCAAGTGTAGGCAGCCCCAATGAACATCACCTCTAATGGAACAGGTCAAGAGGCGAATCCTGGTGCCTGACACACTCTACAGTGGTAACCTTGTCTACCGAAAAAAAAATGACCAGTTTGTTCTGTCTGGTAATGGGCTGGAGTAGGTGATGGAAGTAGCTCTGCGGACCGTGAGAGCCTGTTTCATATCCGCAGAAATGCTATACAAATAGTAATGTGCTTTTCTTTTACTACATGCTATTATGTGTATATTTTTCACTGACAGACAGGTGACTGGTTCAGATGGGTATAGATGGTGTAATTTATGCATCCATTTGGCATGTGCGTGTTTCCAGATCGTGGCATTGTCTCCTCTTCTTGCTAGATAAGTTGAAACATTGACAGGCAGTGTGTTCACTTTTTCCTTTTATTACAGTAATTTATAAGATATTTTAGCTAACAGGAGAACGGCCCAAGGGGGCATTCTCATGTTAATTACCAAATGTGGGCTTGTCAAAATCAAATAGCTTCAGGAATAATGCAAGTAGTACTGCATCATTATATTGTTTGGCCCTCAACCCCAATATTAGCTTTTAGAAGGAAGGAAAAAAAAAGCTTATTTGATTGGGCTTTTAAATTTAAAAAATCCCCAAGTCTGACCCATCAGAGACTGGAAGAGAAATGCGAGAGAGAGCATGTATTTTAAGACTGAATGAAGTTCAGATAACACCATGAGTTTTTAGTCTTCTTTTTTGTTAATATTCAGCTAAAAACAAAAGAACTGTCACAATGTTGATTGCCATTTTCTGACACTTCTTATACAGCTGAAATCCTTTGCACCCGCTGCAGTGTACCGTCAGAAAATTCCACTTCCAACGTTGTGGCGTAGGGTTTGCAGCTGTTCCCGTTTCTCCCTGTGGAACATCAGTAGTGGCCACCCAATGTCACTTGCTGATAACATCGTTGCTCCTACCACAAAACACCACACTCCACAAATCGCCCATCCCAGTCAGGTACCCCAAGGTGCTGTCTATGAGAATCTGCCAACAACTGGGACCAACAGAGAAGATATGTTCATAAATATATGCACATAGACATTGATACTCATACAAACATTGCTGATACACATTGTCTCATCATTTCTAAAGCATCAGCGTGGCCAATGGGGTTCCAACACAGTCATTAACTAGATTTTATGCTGCATAGTTGAGTTCTGATAACGCATGCATGAGGGTTTGAGATGATCAGTCAATAGTTGAGTTTCCTCCTTTACATTGCAATATTGCACAATTTACTTTAGACCGTCTTACAGACCGTCTCTGCCACTTCACAGACTAGCAAAGAGAATCCTGTCTTGCAATCTGCTGGTTCCTGTGAATATGAGTGAGGTGGATAAAGGAGGATTCCTTCCGGCTGTGCTGTTCTGCCATTTTGAAGTTTGACATTACTATGTTTATTTAACTTAACTGATTCTGTGCTGCCGCCATATTTCATCGCACAGAAATAGAATACACTTTACTAAGTCTTTTAACAAACCCACATAAATCTTTCCCAGTTCCAGAATGTTACACAGTCTGGGGCCTGTCTTACAGGCTGTTCCACATGAACCCCTCTAATTGCCAACCAACTTCTTGCAAAAGGCCATTTCCAAAGCAATGAGATTCCAGTCCTGTTGAACCATTTTGGATAGCAAGGTCTAAATGTACAAATCCCTAAAGAAAACCTCCTGGCGTTAGTATTTGCCTGGTTGTGCCAGAATAGAGCTGGCGAGTTGAGCATATCTGACCACAGTTGTCACATTTTCTATGAAAAAAAGTGTTGCCTCTCAGCTCAAACCAGCTAGGGCTTTATAGCCCAAAACTAAGCTGAATTTTACCTAGAAGTCAGTAGACAGCCACTGTAGTTCTTCAAGGATTATAGTCTGCAGTACCTGCAGTCGCTGTGTGGTGCTGCAGTGAAACCCTCATAGGTGCAAATATCTTACATCCAAAGGCAAAGGCAGATAGCATCTCAATCAGCTCATGTGCTTATGAAAATGTAAGTCTTCCCGCTAAGCAAAAGTGGTGAGAAGAGCTCTTAGTAGTCACTATTGCCTGAATAGCTAATACAGACAATTATTCTCCAAATAAACAGGCTTAGAAGATAAGCCTTAATAATCCTTTGGCCAATGTACTTCCACGTATTTTTCCCATGTTACTTACGAGAGCAGAATTATCACGGTTTATTTGGGTGGAGCTTTAACCAGGTGTCTCTCCGCCGTTCATCAATGCCTACGAGATGCTTAGGTAGGATACTTTCCCAGTCCAAATCAGAAGTAAGGGGGGTCTAAAGGTGTGTCTACCCTGGTAGCTGAACATGCTATGATTCATGTTGCTTTTCGTAGATGTCTCCTGATTCTCCCTTTACATGTTTACAACACTGATGACAAAGCAGAACCTTGCAGTGAAGATCTTTGTGACCTATCGGGAGCAGGGTGCGGGGGGGAAATCACCCCATGAATCCTCCCTCAACAGTACCCCAGAACTGAAGGTTAATGACATATGTGGAAACATTTGGAGCCAAACTGCCTCTCCTCAGGCGTTTTTAGGTCATTGGTATCTTACATTGACAGAGCAATTGTACTCTACGTAGGAGAGACTTGGATTTGACTCTGAGGTTTTATTGTGTGTCCTGTCACTTCCAGAAATTCAGGAAACATCACAGGCTGAAATTCAAGCAGAAAAGACTCATTATTCTTAGAAACTGTTACTCAAAACTTCATGGTGACTCTTGCAAATTGACTCTGACAGGTAGCTATCAAACACTCATATATCTCCGTTGTTAGAGCTTGCACAGCCACAAGAAATCTATCTGGATCTGACTAGATCCTGAAAATAATTCCTCACAGTCAGAAACACTTGACTCCATCACCTGAAGCAAACAACCTGGATTAACCAGCTTGTTAACCACCTGTTTTCTTTGACTCTTGCACAGTTACAGCAGATTTCAAATGTTTTTTTTCCTTGTAATCAATACATTCAGAACTGAGCTTAATCCACTAGCATTTTAGCCATCATCCTTTCTGCTTCATTAGTTTGAGGTCATCTAAATTGTACATCATATCTGATCTTGCCTTAGGGCAGAGGGATGCTCTAGGTGACCTTTTAAGGTCCCTTCCAACACCGTTTCCAATAATTCTGAGGTATGATCTGTCAAGACAAAATAGATGAGCAGGTACTTAGGGGTATTTAGGATGTATCTTCATCACTAATATGGTTTGATAGCTATGCAGTTTTCATTCTTAGCTCCATAGCAGTCAATTTTGGCTTTCAGGAGGTACTTTTTAAATGCAGGTGGAAAATGTCTGTATGACTCTCAGATCCTAAAAAAGAAACCCCAAAACACAGGGATTGTTGGCATGTAACAGAGGCATATCTCCCTCTCTATGCCTGCCACTACCACACACAGCACAGATTAGAAGCGTGGCTAGCTATACAAGGTGGACCACGGGCTACTGGGGACACATGCGTTGTTAGTGATGTCTGATAAGAATTCATTGGTGTGGAAACTGGAATAACACAGACTAGTTAGTGAAGGTGACTTTAACATTGCAGTAGGGTGACCTGTACACAAATGCTAGTCACTAGGTCAAGCCTCATATTTATAATGGACGTTCTTTATCAAACGCAGGCTGGAGTTTGAAGATTTCCTGTATTTAAGGGCAAGCATACACATCACGGACTCATTGTGTCCTTGAGCCTCTTTCTTAATTTATGCTAAGCAGTGTTCTCAGCTGTAGTGATTACCAAAGGTAGCTTTGATGGAGACCACAGGAGGGAAATGAAGTCTCTGACAGGATTCCCATGCAGCCAGTTCATGGTGGTGCTGTTGTGTAGAGTCGCCTGAAGTCAACAGGTCAGATACAGACTTCTGCAGTCGGCTTATGGAGCAACTCCCTTGCTCTAGGGGATTTAAATGGGAACACCGTCAGGTTTAGTGTTCCCGTTGAGCTCAATTTTCTTGGCGGACTGTAAGTGGAGAGAAGGTCTCAAATGCAGCCCAACCCTAGGTCATTAGGGGCTTTAAAAGATTGCAGTCAGGACCTTGAATTGTATCTAGTAATAAACGGGGCATTAGCAGAGCGTGTGGAGCTCACGATGGCTTTGTATAGTAATACCTCAAATACAAAAAAACCCAAAGTGTACCGCTTAGATGAAAATGTACTCAGTTTGGTTGAAGGAAAGCAGGGAAGGGTGAAAGCAGTGGAAGAAAAACACGGGAGGTTTGTGTTCTTAAGCTGCTGAGCTGGCTGAGCTAGCTAACAGGAGACAGAATTCTCCCCTTTAAATTAACTGAACAAATGCAATCTTACATGAATGTACTTCATGGTACTAGATTTTATGTTCAAAATGAGAATTCAGCTGCTTGTAAATAAATAGCACAGAAATATCCACCTGGTATTTACAAAGAGGCATGTTTTATCAGCAGTTTCAGAAGATAACCTAGAGATTGAGCAGGTTCAAAAAACAGAGTCCCTCTCACCAGCTGAAATGATCTTTTGAAAATCAAGGCACATAAAAAAAGCGGACAAGGTAGAAAACCACACGTAACCACCTCTCATACTTTCTATCTTTTCAGTCGAAGATTTTCAGTGTTCAATGTTCTCGGTCCAGAAATCTTCAGTGGTGCCAATTTACTCTTTCAGAGTAAACGACGTAAGGTTGTGTTGTGTTGTTTGTTGTTGATTTTTGTTGTCAGTGTGTTTTACATTGACAACATTTACATTTACATTTACATCATTTACTGCCCTACTGCACAATACCTTTGCGTTTCCGGAAGACGCATCCATACTGAAATTTGCCTGTATATTTAGGACTTCTGTCACATTGAAAGTGTAGAATTGTTTGTCCACACAGTTGTTTTAAGCTGTAATTCTGGTTTGACCTCGGGGACCCTGTACAACCTTATTTCATGCAGCCCTTAAAATCAACTAATCTTTGTGACAAAGGGTAGTCACTGAAAAAGATGTTGTAGCATGCAAGGGGGTTATGTAGGCAGCTGCATTTCTAGTTAGCGTTCAAGTCTCCTCCTTTTGGAGATTCGCGTTTTATTGATCCTCATTCATTTGTAGAAGAAAAATGAACAGAACGCCAGAACTTACGTCTTCTTTCAAAACAGGGTTGAAGAATTGAACGGAGACTGACAGGAGCACTTAGTGCGGTGGATATCTATATTCTGTCTTGCCAAAGGGTAGATAGAGGACATTCATTTGTTGATCAGCTTCTAAATCTCTTCTCTCCCCCTTCCGAAGAGGGGAGGGAAGAAAAAATAATTTGGAGAAGGGGGTTCTGAATACTCCGTATTCTCTTTTGCCCATTTTTAGCGGAGCCAGGCATGAGCAATTAAATCTAGGGCTTCCCTGTGGTCTGTGAATAACACAGCACAGTGCTAACCATCAGGGCACAAAGGCAGACAACAAAAGGGGCTTTTTTATTTTTTGTTTACCCTTCAGGACACTGTTTACCTTATCACTGAAGGGGAAGTTATCATCTCATTCCTTTTGGAAATCGTACTGGGTTGATTCTGTACCTCCAGGTATTGGACTGGCTAGTGATGAAGCGGGCACATCAGCCAGGGGCTAGGGAAGTCATACTGGGAGCTGTTGCACTCGCTCTCCCATCTCACTCCCTCCGTCTTTCCCTCTGCCTCTTGCGCCTTCTCTGTCAAACCATTCTCTCTGTCTCTCTTTCAGCCGGAATGATTTTTTTTTCCTTCCCCCTCCCCTCTAAATTTACTTCACAGCAGATTGTCTTGTAGTAAATCACCAAAAACCCAAATAGCACTAAAGCATTCTGATACAACATTAGCATTTGCTTAACAAGCACAAGATAAACATTAAACAAAGAACTGCATTTCTTTATTAGAGGCTGCAAGATACATAATCCATGAGCACAAGAAACATGGGACCCAGTGGATATGCAGATGTGTGTTATTTCATTGGCGCTGGGCGGCCTTGTTAGAAAAGGTTTTCATCTGAAGGCTTGGGGGTGGATAGTTGACTGTCCCTGGTGGGGCTGTAACTAGATACGGAGACTGTTGCAAGCTAGGCTGGGCTCCCTGGTGGATGCGCTGATTGGACAGCCCGCGGAAAACTTGGGAAGCATCAGGAAGTGAACTCAATCACCTTGGGGATGAGAGGGGAGAACCAGATGAAGGCATTTGACTTCTTTTGTAGCTCCCACTAAGGACAGATTGCCAGTGCGATCCAGCCTCCATAACTGCAAATCAGGCCCTTTCCCCTATGCCGATTTCATTAGAATGGCCAGCATGGTGCAAAGAGGAGGGAGGAAAAAAAAGGTTAGACACAGTAATTTTACAGGCAGGCGGGTACAAAAAAAATCTGCATAATTAAGCAGTCAAAGCTGCTAATAGGGGAGTTTATATGCTCTGGGACCAGGCAAGGGCAGCACATATGGATATAGCACTGGATATTAAATCTACGGCATGCAGACTTACTTCAGGGCCCTTAGAGAAAAGGCTAATTATAGAGAGAGGAATTGTGTTTACTGGTCTGTCTTGGGCAAAGATGTTGAGAGAAGTGCAACCAAGTTTTGCAGTTAGACATGAACAGTCTGTTAATAGAGATATCAAAAATATGTGCTTGTGGTTGCTTCGTATCTAATCAACAGGAAATCACAGATTCCGAGACCCCCTTCTCCCAGTTAAATGAGGAGGGGAAAACACATACATATACATATTCCGGATGCAGGATGTGAATGTGTTCATTATTAAATTGCTGGAATTTAATCTGAACCGAGCTCTTTATCGTCAATAAATTATATTTAGCAATTTACCCTAGTTTAGATACTCCTGTTTCAAAATGTCAGTGCTTCCCTGTATAAGCTCCAAGTCAGCATTGAAATATAAATGGATAATATGAATGGAAGTTGCAATGGGCAGGACTGAGCAGTTAGAGAAAGGGTATGTTTATGTAACAAGTCCTGACGTGGTGGACATTAACATTTCATAATGCAGATCAAAGGTATGGAGAAGACCCAAGAGCCCCTCAGTCAGAGGCCCCTAGCAACTGTCTGGTATGCTCCATGAGATGATTTCTCCAAATTAGAATGACTTACACTTTTCTTTATCTATATAGCTAGAGAGACATACAGGTTTTTAAATGCTTTCAATTAGCCTTTTTCTAGCTCCCTGCCCATTCCTCAAGGAACGAAGTGGCTCGTTGTACTGAAGGGAGAAGGTTATCATGGCATTCTCATGAAAAGGTGCCTCACATCCGTAACTGGTAGGAGAAGCTGGTGTCCACTGCCTGTTTTGATTTAGTATTGTACTGCTTTAGGCTTTTGTATTTGTTGTGTTTCCATGGAACATACCAAGCTCTACCATCGTAGGTAGCCCTGTTCTGGAGTCCTGGAAAGCAAGAGCGACAATCAGAAGTCTGCTGTGAAGGCCTCATTCAGCAGGGTGTCAGAGCCGCATGTGAGATGCTGGGTGCCCACCAGCACCTTGGGAATTCAGTGTGATTGAGAGGCGTTATGGAGTGCGCAGGAAGAATCCCTGGGCTCGGCTTCCTTTATTGCGTGGCTGGGGAAAAACAAACCAGCCTTCAGGGAATTTACTCAAGTTTTGTGTGGAGTCCTGTACCAGCACCACAATCACATGCAGTGATACACAGAACTGTGCAAAAAGCTGCCCCTGCCCCAGGGGCATGCTTGCAAAGGTGCTCCAAGTGCTCACTCCTCAAAGGAGCTAACACTTCTCTCGTTTGGTGAAGAACTGCAGGCTGGCCTGCTAACAGTGACTTCGCATCCTGAAGTCATACAGCAGGTGAGCTCAAAGGATGCCAGCCAGGCTGACTGTGAAGAGCATGCTCTGGTTTGGGTTGTTGGTTTTTTCCATATTGTAAAGTGAGGCATGAGGAGGAGCGCTGGGGTCACCTGGGATCAGCCAGGATGCTCCGCACAGGGTGGGACTTGTAGCAGGTGGCAATAGAGTGACAGCCCTGGGGCATCGGGAAGAGCAGAGAATATCCCTTCCCCACACCTCACCCAAAGTGGTAAGCGACTAAATGATATATATTTAAAACAGTGTTATTTATGTTGCTGATAAGGCAGAAAGCTCGGCATACATATGAAGCCCTGTTTCTCAAGGGTAGCATGTCACGTGGCCAAAGTACCTGTCTGTCGAGGTGACAGTCCTCCCTGTTTTGTTCTGTCCTGGGACAGGAGAGAGGGCTCAGAGAGAGCTGTGCTACTACAAATTTCGTGAGAATGCTGTTGAGTGGAGGACCGCAATCTGTATAGCATTCCCACAGAGGGAAAAACTGAGATTCAGCCTTTTCTAAACCTTACAGATTCTGCAGCAGAAAACAGAAACCCAGGACCTGGGGAGACCTTCCACATGTACATTCTTGGACACAGAGTCAATCAGCTGGGAAACACAAATCTGGAGAAAGCAAGCCTTTTTCTGTTTTCCGGTTCATGCGGAATTGTTTGCTTGGTTTTAATCTTTGGGTAACTTGTGTTCATCTCCTCCATCTGCTCAGCTGGGATGCTCTCACTGCACTACAATTTCTTTCCTATGTAGAGCCATCTCACTGCTCCTTTCTTTAGATTTGTAAGTTTGACGTGGAAACAAATGCATGTGTGTGAATATGTGCGCGCACACTCACTTTTCCACAGTTACACAGCAGTTAAAAGGATTAATGAAAATCCTCTTCCAGCAATTTTTCCATATGTCTGTGAGAAAATCTACCTTCAAACATTTCCAGGGTGTCTGTAATGGTGACGCTAAAGAATCGGCATTGCCCTCTGTGAAACGGTTTGGAGACAGTTGTGTTATCACTTCAGGTGTGAATAATATAAAATTGTGGAAGATGCTTGTTTTGAGGCCCATTTCAAGAATAAGTTGCAATTGCCAAAAGACAGAATAACTTTTTGCGAGTGAGGAGCAAGCGGCTAACCTGTCAATAGTGATGATCTAATGGCAGTCTCCAAGCTGTGCTGTGTCATCAGCCAGCTGTCAATCCCACCAGCATGTCTCAAAAGCACTAATTGTTGTGATAGTATCAGTGTGAAGGCTGCTAAGAAAAAAACATAGTCCCTTGGTGCTGCTTTGTAAAAGATAGGTTGAGGATCAAAGTTCAGCTTGGCTTGACTGGATTTCATTTTTGCTTGCATAGCTATCCATTAACACATTGCTAAGCACCTAATTGTAGCTGGTTGTGGCTGCAGTTAATTTGCTGGGAAAAGACAGCAATCAAGCTGACTGCAGTCTCCTTCGAAAAAATATTTGCGAGCTTCTCATAAAAGCATCTCCTCTTCTCCCACGCAGCCCTGTTAGGCTTGGATCCGGTGAAAAATGCCTGCTCCTCCTCATCCAGGTTGATATTAGAGACCTGCTCTGGCTATGGTTTAAGGGGTAATTCAAAATTTAAGGAGTGATCCTGCTTAAGTAGTAGTTCAAGCATCATTTCTGTATACAATTTGAAATGCATATGCATGTATCTTTTATTGATACATGTATGTCCATATTGCTGCTTTTCTACCTTCTCTTTCTCCAGTGCAGCCTATTCATTGCTTGATTGTTAAGTCCTGCAGAAGAGCAGAAAGTATTTCTTCTTCTCTTTTGATTAGGAGCTTCAAAGACAGAAATAATATCTGTGTTTAGAGTCTAATATAACACTGGCATTAGAAGAGATATATAATTATAACTAGCAGATACCTGTCAGTAATGGTCTCTCAATATTCCTTCACTGTTATTTTTGTCTCCTTTTTGCTCTGTTAATCCACCCATTCCCATTTCCAAATCCCGCTGCTTTTTTATTCTCACCACCTCAAAGATCTTTCCATTTCTTTCCATGTCTACAGCCAGTTCTCTTATTAGAATCCAAGTTGTATTTCACTTTAACCGTGTTGCTTTTCCCCAGACTAGACAACTGCAGCCACCAAGCTGGTTTTGGATACTGATTTATGTGGTTTATTTACAGTTACTTGTGTTCCTCTTACCCCTTTATCTAGTATAAGCATCTTGTGATCATTTTCAAAGATTTCTATCCAGGCCTGCCTACGTTCTCTTGTTGAGATTCCTGTATCCCTCTGTGCTCTTCTAGTGCTCACGGCTTTGAACACCTATTTCTGGAGTCACAGCCAATGTCCCATTATCTTTTGTCACAAGGGCTCTTGCGCTTTGAAGAAATGCTGTCAGGACCCCTGCACAGCTCTACCTTGTCCGGCTTTGAGTCCTCTTCAACATCTAAGTTCTGCTGTGCTTGCCTGGAGTGATTATTTGTTTCAGAAAAGAAGAACACAAATACATGTGCTTTATTCAGTGTTCCAGTCCCGTTTTTTTCTGGCTGCTTGTCCTCACACGGAGAAGTTCTCTGGGCTGGGGCCACCTGCCTGGAATATAGTGTGAGCTGCAGGGGGAATGGGTAACAAGGCCAGGCAACAGCGTATTCTGCTGTTCTTCTCATTCCTTCAAACTCTGGCAGGTTACAGCCACAGAACCACTTACCTGTCCGCATCTCTTTTGCTCTCAGACTTCTTCAGATGGTGTGGAAAAATACATTTTTAAGAAGATTCAAGTGAACTGGGCATTAAGGATTTGGCAAAGCTTACGCAAGCAGCAGGATTTGGGACCCAATCCTGCAGATACTCCGGGCATTTTACAAAGCCCTGAGTACGGAGAAAGGCAAGAGAGGAGAGGCTATATTTATCCTGGTAGGCAACACCAGGGACATGAAAACAATTGACCCCTTTGTTTCTGTTTCTCCCCACTTTTGCAACCCTGCCAGGCCTAATTTAGCATCTGTATTCACCTTCCCTGAAGGCAATGCAGTCTTTTACTTGCCTTGAAACTGTTTTCCCAGAAACCTGTATGTCAGCTGGCATGGGGAGAGATTTTGTGGAGAATGGGGGTGCGAGCTGGGTTCTGTGGTTCCTCAGTTTTTCTGCTGCTCGGGGTGTACCTCAGGAGACTAGCAGCCTGATGAATGCATTGTTCTAAAATGTCAAAAGGACCTCTGGGCACAAAGTCTCGCGTCCTTCAGAACCACCCAACTCGTGCAAAAGCAAGAGAGGTGCAGCCATAGGGAAAATGTCAAGC
>VZSC01015662.1:166487-183987 GCA_013398225.1 Steatornis caripensis
AAAAAAAAAAAAAAGAGAGAGAGAGAGAAAAGAAAAAAAAAGAAAAAAAATCAGGAAACATACAGTAGATGCATTTTACTGCCAGAGTGGAACTTCACAATCCTACCAGGGGACCTTTTTGTAATGTTTGTAATGTGCTGCTATCGTGCTTTAGCAAAGAAAAATGTCACTGCTGGGCTTTATTTTTAACAGACTTTTTTAGCATCAATTAATGCAAGCAAATGTAGTGAAGCAGATCTTACTTTTTATTTATATTTGGGTGAAAGCAGTGAGGGGGCTTGGGGAGTGGCGTGCATGGGCAGGGGGTGGAGGGGGCAGAAAGGGAAGTTTATTCTGCAGTTCAGCGGCAGAGAGGTGAATTCTTTTTTAAAGGTGTGTAAATGCAGATGGGCACCCGGCTTCCACTGGCAGTCACTGGGGTTGAGGAATCAAGATGCCTTTGAATGTATCATTCATGTTGCATCTTAAAAAAATACATTATAAAACACGCAACGTAAGTTACGCAACATGAAAGACCATAGGGTTTCCCTCAGCTGAAATCAGTCGACCTCCATGCGCCTTGTTTTTATTTTCAGGGGCAAAATGATCAGGTCGCCCTAAGAAGTGACATTTGTTACTTAGTGCATGAACCCTGTAAGAGTTGCATCATATTATATTTCTCTCATGCTTGAAACTGTTGTACTTGCAGTGTTTGCTAGCTTTCTCCTGTTTCTCCAACACAAATGCAAACACACATGCAGGATTGTAGGCAAACTCTTCCCTTCCGACATTGATTTGTTTTGCACTGCTGGGAAGAGGCATTGCTGCAAACCTTGGCTGTGCAACATGCACTTCTTTCATGTGGACCTTTCATGGAATTACAGGTGAAAGATACCGGTTATTTGGCAGGTATTTTTGACTTACTGTGATGTGACAGAATTTTCATCTGGGCACAGAGAGCACAGAACGTGCGATTCGAAGATAGTGTTTTGTATACATGATGTAATATCTTACCAACACAGTGAACCAAAGGAAAAGCAACAACTTTAATTTGGAATTTTCTTGCTATTGCCACTTTTTACTGAGGCCTTCAGAGTGGTTTATTTTCCGAGAAACGCTGGTGTTTCGGTATGTCAGCCAAATTTCTGTTTGCTATAGCTCACTTGCAAGTTATTTTTTTCTCTTCATAGCCAGCTTGTTGTCATTTTATCTTTTGGGAGAGAGGAAGGGCGCGTCAGCCACATGTGTAAAATGTTGGAAAGAGAAGGGGGTTGGTGGATGGTTTGCGAGTACAGCTGTCGGTTCGGTTGCCCCACCTCAGTTTGCTTGCTGCTCTGCAGGTACTCTTCATCAACTATTATTTTCAGTTCTGACCTTTGGCTTGTGGTGCCCAGATGAACTACAGAGGCTGCTTACCTTTTCTGCTGTATAATTTTCAATGATTTAACATAGCAATTTTTCTTCTTCTCCACTGCTGTATCATATATCATGTCCAGCAATCAAACAGAAATGAACATCAACAAAATATGTTGCTTAGTTGTGAAAGTGTCACGGGATCAAAAATCTGCGTGCTTCACTCTTAGCCAATATGCATTATGAAATCTAACAGTGGGTTCCTGCTGGTCAGTGCGGCAGAGAGCATAGCAAACGAGTTTGCCCTCTTGCTCTTCTCACCACCCCCCTTATTTTTTCTTTTTTTTGACTTCTAAAATGCCCCTGTTTTTCCAAATACGACTAGAGGGGTAATACCCCTCCTTGACCTTATTTTCTGTTCTTCAAATCCTGCCTAGTGTTAAATCCCTCTGCTCACCTCTGAATTTAATAAATTAAAAGTTGCTTCTTGAGTGAGGTGGAGGCAACTGCAGGGGCTGGGGGATATATTCTCTCCGCTTTACATCTTTGCTTCTCAGATGCTTGTTTTTCCCACTCTGTTTGGAGAAAGACTGACAAGCGTGCTGGGCACTGTCAGTAAGTACAGAAACTTGCCGCCTGCAAGATTTGTGATGAAGACACTTCGTTTTAAAGAGCGTCAGGGCTTCCAAACGATGGGCCTCAGGCTTTCAAAAAGACCAGACAAGTTAAATGCATGCCTTGTACAATTCTGTTAAAAAATACTTTTATTTCCTAATATCATCAAGATGTTGATGTTAAAGGAAACAAAATCCTGTGGAGCTTGCCTTCGTTGCATAATCAGGGTATAGGATATTTAAAATTTTAAATGGTAGCTTTAATGAACCTGTTCAGGTCTTGGGCAAATTGTCATAAAGTTAAGAAATTAAAAATTTGCCTACAGTGAAGATGCCCACAGCATCTTTATAATTCCACGATAGCTGTAAAAATATTTTACTTTTTGGTTTTTTGCAGGCAGTAATGCCTGGGATTCCTCTGTAAAAGGGATGGCTGTCTTCCCAGCAGCCTTCTTTTCCCTGACTAAATGTGCGAAAACCTGGGTCCGCAAGTACTTTGTGTGTCTCCTTCCATTCTTGTGCTTATTCTTCAACTATGTCAACAGTAGGTGTGGATAAATAAAATATCGAGAATGCTGATATCATCTTCCTTTTCCCCTTTCCCTCCTCTAACTTATAATAATGTGGGGCAAAGGTCTACTTAACATAACACAGTTAGGATAACTAGTACACTTGTATTTCTGCTATGATGAGAGGTCTGCTGTAGTGAGACTCATCCACTGTTGCTGCTTCTTCTCACCAGTGTTAATTATTCTTCAGGCTCGTGTAGCGTGCATATGGAAACACAAAATAAGCGATCAGGGAGTAGGATATTTTTGGTTTTATTTGTTGTGTCAGTGACACTTCCACTCTGACATAAACTCACAGCACAACACTCCTGATCTGTAATGAGGTTGTGTCCCAGGATGTGTATTAAACACACTAAATAGTCCCTTGCTTATTCAAAATCCTCATTTATCTGAATTAATTTTGTGTCCCCCATTTCATTTGGGTAAATTAGGTTTCACAGTTTCACAATTTGATCACAAGTCTCACAATGTTCAGTGCTTCTTTTTCAACCTGAGCCCCTGAAATGACAGTACTGCATCGAAGTCTCAGTCTTCATTACAAAAAAAACCTCAAATACTCGTTTTCATTGTTACGGGGAAACCCTGAGGGGAAACTGCCCAAACTTGAATGCCCACTACAAAATTCCAGGAGTACACTCGGTTAAATCTCCTGATTTTTAAGCAGTTCTCCTGGTTTTGCAGCCCATGGCATTAATAAATTTGTTCTCGGCGACTGCTCGACACCTTGTACGTGTACCCACAGCGCTACATGCAGGGCTGGGCCGGGTGGGCTGTGGAGGCTGCAGAAGGAGCCCCACAGCTTCGCAGAACTGTTCTCCTGTGAGCCTGAACGGCTTCACAGCCGTAATTGGGCGGGGATTAGGTCTCAGCTCCAGTCTCTGTGTCTCAGAAGGGGATTTCACTAGGGGTGTCACCGCCCTGCAGGGCTCGACGGCCTCCTGGCACCTCCAGGCCCAGCTAAAAGACGGCTGGAGCCCAGCCCAGCGCAGCCCTCGCAGCCGTGCGGAGCTCTGCCCACTGCTTCCGTGCCCACCCAGGAGGGATTTCCCATGGCAGGAGGCGAGGAAAGGCCGTGCACGGCGCCTTGCAGCTCCCTGCCCAGGAGCGGGACGCCAGAGGGAGCCAGGGCAGGGAGAGGGGCAGCCGATATCGGGGCCGCACATGCCACCTGCTCCCCGGCGTGGCTGGGCCTGCCAGAAGCTTAGGCGGCTCCTGAAAAGGGGAGGTGTTGAGGAATGTGTTTCAGGGGGAGGGCTGGGAGCTGGTGGGTAAGAGAGAGGGGCAATTTGGCACTTGCCCAAACCTCCAGGGAAATAAAGGGGTGGAAGAAACCCCAGCAAAATCCCGTGTGTCGTGACCCCACACCTTGGCGTGACCTCCCGGCTCCTGCCAAGCCTGGTTTGAATCCTCCCTGTCTGCTTGGGCTCCTCTTTTTTCACCCTACCTCTTCTTATTTAAATGAACTGACACACGCATAGGCGTGCACACAGTGAAAACCCAGTGGGCCTTTTGGAGAATATTTCAGCCAACGAATGCAATCTTGTGGCTTATTTATTGGAGTATGTCTTAGTAAAAGGCTGATGCCTTCCAGTGGTCAGCCACCTCTCTTGCTGTTACAGGCATGTTTTTCATATCGCATTTCAGATTTCCTCAGAGTTTTACAAGTGTTTTTTGGTTTTTCAGTGATGTTAATCACCTCATAGTCATTTAATGTCACGCCACATTTTTCTCTAGCTCTGTAAGTTTTATCTAGAGAGGATATACACTGACCTGACAGCCTATACATTTATTTTTCTCATAATAGTGCTGTATTTTTTTCCTTTGGTAATATAGTTTGATGCCTTATACTTGTAACCTGCTGTTCGTTTTAATTGCTTATTGTTATAAATTATATAGAGGTAACATTGTTGGCTTGAGACATTTGGCTGTAAAAATACATCTATCATTGTTGCCGTTGGAGCTGCAATAAATTACCCAACCCTGTCTGGAAATGAATGCTTCTCTGCATTTCTTCAGTGAAATTTGAATGAGGGTTAAATCAAGACTTTCTTTCCCATATTCACCTCCAGCTAGGTTTCATGCAGTTGTCCTGCTTCTGCTTGCCACCTCTTCTCTTCCGTCAGCCTTTTCAGTCTACTCCCTTTTTTCTTTATCCTTGCTACTACATCTGTTCCCCTTCCCCAACCAATCTTTGCCTGTCAATGATATATCTCTTTTCAGCCAACTCTTCTCTGTTTCTCCTATTCCATTGTTTTTCCTCCCTTTCCCATATTATTTCACATTCATAAATTTGCCATTCTGCTACCTGAAAGTTCCCTGGAGAGGGGGGGTGTTTTTAGGTACCACTCCTCAACTGGCATACTGGGAAATGGTGTCTTTGCTTCAGAGAGGAATTAGGTTTGATGAAGAGTTGGAATAGAGCTGTAAAAGTGACTTTTAGAATTAGAAAAAACCCAAACTGCCAACCCAGAAACATGTAACAAATAGAGGAAAAATAACTAATTTGCCCTCTTTATTCTCTTATCCACAACCTAAGAACTTTGAGTATAGAAATCCCAACAGCTGTTTGTTCAGCTCAGTGTGAAGTCTTGGTACCAGCAGAGAAAGTGGGAAGGAGAGTGGAGTAGGTTTCGAATTAAGTCTGGTCCATTTTTTGATATGTGAGCCCAAAGCTGCTTGCTTGCCTTACGGCAGGATCAAAGAGGGAGATAGGAAAAGGTTAGCACAAATTAAAATTGAGGTTTCTCATGCTTTCCTAAATAAAACAGCAAACAAAGTCAGATGAGCAATATAAATAATACTTTATACTAAATGGAACTTTATTATTTTAATACATTGCTGTACAAGGACATGTCCCCTAACTGGCAAAGCAGTTTGTTCAGGTGAAAAGAATCTAATTAAATGTCCAGTTATCAGCATAGACCTGAGGGCCTTAATGGCCTGAACCGCTTCTTCCTCCCTGATTTTTCTGAGGGCTGGGCAGGGAGGAGATGGAGCTTAAGAAGAAAGAAAGCAGCAAGTTGATAAACCCCTAAATTACTTTAAGAGCTGGATCAATATCGCAGCAATTGCCACTCATTGTCCCTTGCCTGTGTAAGAAGATGCCAAATAATCTTTGACTCATATGATGGCATTCAGATTTGGAAAAAATTGTCAATAGTATCTGATGTATTAGGAAATATGCTTCATGCTATCAGTTCAAATATCCAGTAATACAGGAAAGCTCTCTTCTATTCCATTCTGTTCTATTCTATTCTATGCTATTGGTTTTTTCCATTTTGCTTTTTTCTTCCGCTTCTTTTAAGCATAAGCAGGCAATGCTTTGTAGGTTGGATAAACACATTTCAGCATTTAGAGACTTTTAACTTCCAGGCATCTAATGGCTTCGTGCCAAAAGAAGGAAGGCAACTCTGACCCTTTCTGTATACTCAGAACAAAATAAATACCTGATGAGAGTTGTGTACAAAACATAATTTCTACTGCTGGTCCATTGTGGTGTAGAATTAATATTGACTCTCTGATTGTCTCCATGCGAGGAGATGTTTTCCCAGTACCCCTAAATTTAGAACGGATTGCGTTTATTTTATGTAATGTGAAATATCCTCTCCTAGTTTAGCAGTTTGTGTTTTCTTTGTGCAGTACTTAAAAGTAGATATACCTGTGCTTCCAATAGTCCCAGATGGGTGGGCGTTACTAGTAGGTAATTGACATCAATTAACAGAGAAAGCTGGTTCTCCAACCAGAAAGCAAGAACAATAAAAACAAACTGTAGCCTATACAGTGAGCAAGAATATTGAAATTAAATGAACAGTGCTGACAAAGCCGAAAGTTTTTACTTATATTTTACTGTTCCTAGTTCTTCTGAATACAAACGTGACATTTTTATTATTTTTCCCCCTACAGTTTGATTAAATTGTTAATTACTACTTTGCTCAGGCAATCTCTGAGCCATTCAAACTGTAAATTTACTTTACTAGAGAAGATTTTGTCCAAAAAACTTTCTTCTCAGAAAGAAAGAGGCTCTTAGCTCATGGAAGAGAACGATCAAAAACTCAGTTCTGATCTTAATGCTGACACTGTGTTCATAAAGACGGGCAGATTAAGCAGGGCCTGATTCTTCATCCACTTGAATTTAATACGACCCATTTTCATTCTCTGTTTGGGGTAGAAAAACAGGCATTTGGCAGCTCTGGGGTTTGGTTTCTTTATCTGTAATATGCAGATAATAATCTGTATCTCACTGTGCAGTGTAAGGATGGAGGGCTTCCTCTCGCACAGTCTGGCAGAATTTAGTCCCACAGAAAGTCTAGACAAGAGTCTAGTAAGACGGGAGGCCTGCTCCCTTGAGCTAGTTATGCCAGCATTTGAAGGATCAGTCTCCAAGTTTTTAATCAGTGAGCACTAAGTGCTTTTTGAAAAGGTAAACGTTGAGCTGGATCATCTGTCTACAAATAACTCATACCACTCAGCTTATTCCTACTGGTTTAAATTTCTTTTTATATCCCATGGTAAAATTGTTTCCAAAATAAGCTCTCTCACCTGGGAGTTTATTGCAATGATGGAGTGTAACCTTGTAATGTGTATAGGTACGTGATGCAACACAGACTTCTTTTTGAACAAATTTTAAGACCTTTTCCTGGTGCAGTTACAGACAAGGAGTAGCAAATTATGCATGTCTCCCATCAGTTGGTGAATAGCCCTGTTGCTGAATTCCTGAACTCTCTGCTGGTAGCCAGTTGCCCAGAAAATGCTGTTCTTTGATGGAGAGGGCATTTGCTGCATTTAAATCATTCTTACTTGAGCTGAAAACATGACAGTTATTAAGAAATAGACCCTGCCAGTTGCCCTTCTTTTATTTTCATCCAGCCTCACCGAAGCCAGACGATTCGTGGCTTTAATAGAACATACAAGGCACATGTGGTAAGAAGAGTTCACTTACAAGCAGCCAAAGTGAGTGCAACCAAGCAAAAAAGTGAACAGTTGGTGAAGTGAAATGCATCCCTTGCTTCAGACAAAAATACAGTGGAATGAAAGATGCAGTAGACTGGCTTTCCCTTAAGCAGATCTAATTTCAAAATCTGGCCCTGGAGAGATGAACTTTTGCTTTAATTGAGGAGGTGGATCCCAGCTCTTTGTCACTCCATCAATCAGCACCCTTTGCTGTAGCTTCAGCAGTACGCTGCGGAAGGCTGTAGGATTTATTCCCTGCATGTTGAATAAGGCTTCCTACCTGATGCTGCTGGGAGCCAGCGTGGCCTGGCCTCAACAGCACAGTGCGTATCCCATCCTCTTCCTTCTTACGTCGGCCAGTGTGCTTCAAGGCAGAGTCATAGTCCAGTATCAGCTTTCCCCTTGGGAGGCTACAGCTGCTGGTGACTCGAGAGCTTAGGATTGTTCCTCGCATCTTGTCCACCTCCTTCCTCAGGCACAGGCAGAGCCCTGCTCAAAAATCATTTTGAAGTGGAAAAAAGCAAGGGGAAAGACGTTGCTCAGGTTGCAGCCTGATGTGTCGAATCTCCCGGTCTTTAGCTAACATCATGATTTCAGTTAAAAGTGGTATTAGGAGTAAACACAGACCACCATGCAGGCCCGCCTACGCAAGCAGTAGTGTGTGGCACAACAGGGAAATGTAGGATAACAGCACCAAGACGGTGAGGAAGATATTTCCTACCCCGACCCTCCTGACTCCAAACACGTGGTGATCTGCCCTAGACACTACAGGAGAAACACAAGTGTACTTCTGTCATTCCATCCAATCCTCCATCCTTTCCTGACAGGACTGAATTGATAGTTAGGACTTCAAAAAGCACGTTTTTTCCTAACAGATACTTCTCAAGGCTGTAAATTCCAGCTGTATTTTTTTCCTGCTGCAAATTCCAGCTGTATGTTTTGCCTTTACTATAGTCTCCTTCTTTATCGCTGTATTCCCATGCTTTTCATGTCAGCTTCCAAAGTTAACACCATGGTGGATAGTGTTTTTCATGAGGGGGTTGTGATAATGTTTGAGAAATTGAAAATGACAGAAACCCGATTACAATCAGGGAGAAATTATGAACATGGTGCTGGAGACTTCAGGCACTGTTTCATTTCAGCGTCCAGGCTTGGAAGAGGCGTTGTGTGTTCCTTAGCAGGTGAGGAGACTTGTCACATGCTTGCTGGCCATAGTGAACCCTAAGACCAAATTTCAAGCAGGAGTGAGATTGTCTTCAGTGGCACAGAGAGGCTGATAAGCATGTGGGTGTATGGTCGATGGAATTAAAAAGATGCAGACAAACACAGCACTATAGGCTAGGAAGCACAGACGACTGTGTACTCTGCAAATTATAGTGTTGCATGGTGTGTTTTGTCCTTCCCCGGTTTTTAGTGTGAGATGTTGTAGCCAAGGGGTTAGCTGTCATCGGCGGCATTCGTTCCTTGCTCCTCGGATCTCTGGCTTATAAATGTGTGCTGCAAAATTAACTCGGGGAAGAGTGGAAGCAATGTGAAGAAGGAGAAATTGGTTTAGGGGCATGGTTTGTTTTGTAAAAAAAATTACAAAAAAAGCACATTGAATGTAGGAGCTGTGCATGCTTTAGACCTGAAAAAAATACTGGGACTGCAGGCCATTTCATTCCTGTGTTGTGTGTGGAGAGCAGAGTTTACACTACTTCTTAGCAAATGCTTCTAAGCATGGACCCAGCCTCGTGATGATTTACCAGGAAGACATCATCATCTTTGGACCTTTGCCTATATATTTATTCAGAGTAAAAGGCAGAAGGACCCTTCTGGACAATCTCAAGGGTGAATGAGAGAAAGAGTTACTTATAAACTGTTACAAATTGGTACTCGGTAATGGCTGTAGTGTTGATCAGACAATATAAGAGGGCCCCCAGTGGTTACCGACTTAACAGCTGCATGTAAGTCAGCCAGTGAACATTTGCTTGTAGCTGCTCTAGTTTTATTTTTATTGAAGAGCAAGAAGCATAAACGTGGGACACACAGTCTAGAGGCTGCTTAAAGGGTTTCACTTGTTTAAAGTGTTTATTGAAATGTCAGGGCCTTCCGTGAAATGAACAAGTTGTGCGTTGAGTTGGTAATGCAAATTGGGCCAGGTCATCCAAAGCAGTACCTCAAGTGGGGGTGCGGGTGGGGGATCTCAGCTCCACACAAGTTACTCAGTGACTCCACAGCATGGGTAGCCACTGCAAAGACAGAGGATCCCCAAACGTGAGTATATGCTCGGCATGAATATTGATTTTGTTTGCTTTTATAGCTGGTAATCAAGTTAGTTGCTGAGGTAATGGGCTGCACCTCAATTAAAATCTACCTACCCTCACAGAAACATTTAATATTTGTGTAAATATTAAACATTTATATGAATATTAAATGTGTTATTTAGAATTGATTCATGTTTACATTTTCCCACTATCTGAATAAAGATTACCAATGGAAAGTAATTTACTTATGCAGAAATTCTGCATGCATCAAACTCATTTGTCTGCCAGCGGTGGGTAAACCATCCTCATCCATGTTCAACCACGTCCAAACTCATATCCTAACCATGGAAGGGCAACAGCAAGCAGCAGTTCTGTGCTGTATAGTGGGTACTTTGTTCTTGCCTTCCTTACAGAGTTGTTGGATCCATAATGTGAAGGACGTGCTGACTTGTTTTACGATGTACCACATCAGGGAATGCAGTGTATGATTTTCTGTTAGATTTGGAAAAGTGAAGGCTTTGTATTAAAGGTTCATTTCTTTTTTCATCGTTCAGCTAACTCATTTGCACCGTAATACACTTTCCTATTCCTCCTCCTGATAGTTGCTGCTTTTATACCTATTTTGCAAACCATATTTTTAATCTAATCTGTACAGCAGTTGTCTAAAATTCTGTAGCATTGCTTATTTCTTACCTATAACTCTTAATAAAAAATAGGGCTGTGCCAACCTGTTATATCCTTAATAGAATATTCTAATGGTTATTAAATCAATTGACTCTGAATCTCACTTTAATAAATGAGTCAGACAGTATTTTCCAATTACTGTCAGCCGCCACCTTTCCAAAGAGCAGATTATTTTGATTGAATTTTTTAAAGCTGTTCAGCACTTTTTTTCTTTTTTTTTTTCCTTTTTTCCCTGAGTAAGAGCAAAGAGCAGTAGCTCTGTTCTGCAGGGAAGGAGAGCCTCTTGGACTGTATCTGACACTCTATTCCATTTCAGATTTATCCCAAATGGAAACTGAAAATGTGACATTTCACCGGCCCTTTATTTATTAATGATATCGGACTTTGCACTTCCTATCAAATTGTTTGCTAAACATGAAGAGCTAGACAGGGGCCAGTGCGTAAACAGAGCCTTTTGCATCCTCTTCCCACATCTGGCACCTTTGCAAGAGCTGCCACACCCTGGCTCTTTCATGCCACTGGGAGATAAAATGCTGGCCGTGCTTTTAAATTCTCTATGGAGAGCAGAGCAGGGACAAAGCCTTGTTCCATCATCCTTCTGCAGCACCGTGTGACCCAACCAAGCAGGCAGTTGTGTGCCCGAACATGTTATCTTCAACCTTTCCAAAGGCAGATGGCAGTTATTGTGGGTCTTCTGTGCATGGTAGACAGTCCTGGACTCTTCTCCAACTCCACTGTCCCAGTTGTACTAAAAGTCTTAAGGGATACTAATTAGGTCAGCCTATTAAAGTAGAAATTAAAAATTAATACCTCTTCTTTACATATGGGTAGTCTGAGAAACACAGGCTGTACTGCCATGCCCAAGGTGATAAGAGTAAGTCAGTGTCGGAGTTTGGAACAGCACCCAGCACTCCGGGCTCTTCTGCCGATACTGTGACCTTATCTGTCTCCCTTAAGTTTAAATCATGCTGGTCTCATGTTCTTGAATTCACAGACTGGAACCTTGCCCTTTGTTCCGAGGATGTAGTGGAGAGCAGGTGATGTGCACAGAATGGGTGAAAAAGAGTGTGAGCGGGGGGATTTGTCACTCCTGAACAGTGGGACTTAGGAAAAAAATTATTCTATTAGTTATACAAATGCAGTCATATTTTAAATGCGATCTTTAGAACTAGAAGACTAAAAACATTTTATTTTTAAGAGAAAGCTTAGATTCTGCAGAAATTGATGTCTCTTGCCTGGGGAGGTTTCCTATCTGCCCCAGGCGAGTGGGTGAGGGGACTTTTTCAAACTCTGTTTATAAGCCTTTAGGAAAATTTGGTTTGCAACATACAGTAATCAAAGTCATTTTGATGTTTGTGACCAGGAGATCGCCTCAGATCTGAGTGATATGGGAAATACAATAGGGTCACATTTAACAGAGTTCAATTCTTCTTGAACAATTACAAACACGGTGTAACTAAAATTAGTTTTGCTTCAGCATCAGGAGTGCATGCCTTTCTTCCTACTTTTTCCTCATTAGCTAAGCTAATGGAAAGAGAAAAAAGCCTTCTCTGTCTTCTGTAGCTCCATATAAAAATATTTCTTTTTAGGAAGTCTTTCTCCCTTGGAACGTTTGAAGAACTCCCCGTTCAGTGTTCCCATGCTCAAGGATGATTAGCGTGGTTCATTTACACTTTGCCAACAGTAACTCCGTGACTTGAGAACTGGCATCGATTATCTTCACCTTGACATGTGGAAGATCCTGAGATGGAGCTCCTTTTGTCCTAATTGCTCTGACTGTGTGTATCAGCACAAACAGTTTGATGAAGAAACTTCACCCTACAGGCTTTCTAGCCCATAATTACCCTTTGTGGGGACTTGCGCCATCTTCAAAACTATCTGTGTAGTCATGAGCATGGCAAGGATCTGGGTGTAGGGGAAATTAATCTGATTACATGTGACAGTCTGTACGTTCCTTGTAACTGATTTGCAAGTTCAAGGAAGAAGAGGCATTTATATATGGCTTGTTGAGCCTTCCTCCTCTTTTCAGTATGCTATTCTGCAGCTTCACCCACAGCTGTGGGTTGCTGCGTGGTGGGAGAGCGCAGCATGCAGCCTTCCTCACAGGATGCGGCCATCTCTCTTAGATGTACAGACTGATGTGTGCCGGGTTCTTTTCCCTCATGCTCCTCTTGACGATGCTTGCATGGCCCATACTTGTCTTCTGTCAGCAGTAGCAAAAGCAGAACACACTGGAAGGGTTTGTGGTGGTGGAAAACCCCAAATCCCAGACAACTCTTGAGAACCCACTAAAATTTTCCCTGCTAAGGAAATAGAGTTACAAAAGGTGTCACCTACCTGACGAGAAGGTCTCACCTACCCCTGATCTGCCTCTGGGAGTGTCTTGCACAGAGCATGTTCAGCCAACAGTACCTGTCTGCCAGTGTGGCTGGCTGGCTGGCTGGGACAGCTACCTCAGCAGCCTGTGCTCCTCTGCCTCGATGTTCTAGTCTCTCCAGAGAGGCAGTGGTGGCAAAACAACTAAGACTGACCTGATCTAATTTGGTGCCTGGTCAGGTAGGCTGGGAGTCAAAAGCAGTGAAGTTCTTGTGTCTGGTTTGTGTAACAGAGACGAGCACCTCAGTGGCAGTAGTCCATGGGCACAGGATCGCCAGGACCACTGACCTGTTTAAGCTGACTCCCAGAGCAGGCCTACCTGGGAGCTCTGGTAGCTAGCTCTTCAGCTTGTGGAGCTAGGCAGGATCGTTGCTTTAGTGGAGGATTGGGTAGGGGACAAAGGGAAGTTTGCAGTTTGCTGTGTTAGCACGCAGGTGATTCTTGGCCATGTCTGTCTACACCTGTGGCACCACTCTGTTGCGCTAAGGCTGACAGGAAGACAGGAGAGTTACAAAGATGGCCACATACCGATGTGTTCACTTAAAAAGGCCAAAATTAGGTCCTGCATTCCTCTCAACAGTCGCTACATGAAAAACACGGTTTTACCATGAAAGGCAATGAAGATGCCTTATACGTGAACATTATGAGAGCTAGCTGTTCAGTGGAGAGAGAGCTCCCCAGTTAAGGACTTGTCAGGGCAGAAATTTTTGCCATCAGTGTATTTTTACCCGTTTACTCCAAAGGAGACACCCCACCAGCCCACCTCGATTTTGTTTAAATCCTTTGGCTGTGTTGGTTTTTGCCTGCCCCTTACCTTCTCATCATAAAGAGCTCACCTCGTAGAAAACCACACGACGGTATTTTTCAGTAGTCCCACCTGCAGAGGAGGTGGGCTTTTGAGAGGACGCGTGGCCCCGCTCGGCTACACAGGCACCATGTCATATTTTCTTTACGTTGGTGGGGAGGATTGTTGTGCGCAGTACAAAATATTGTCTCTGCTGTCACCGTCTACAGCAATTGCCAACCACAAACGTCCGTCATTGCAGTCACTAATCACTGCAGGCAGCGCTCTGTTCGGCGGGAGGTAGGCAGCCTGGTATTTAGGTGTTGGGGTGGGCTGGATGCTCTCCTAAATCACTCCTTTTCACCCCAGAAACAGTAGGGAGCTGTGCCAGTCGCCGAGTGTTTTATTCCCGCTTGATTTTTAATAATCAGATACAGTATTTACCTGCGAGATCAATGCTACTCGTGTAGCACACTGGTGACATACAGAAGGACCTTTTCTAAGCGGCGCTGTGGGAATTGAGGCCTCTGCAGCAGGGCTGGAAGCCACTTCTTACCTAGCAACTGTTTCTAAGTAGGACAGCCGTTGACTGCCCTCATGGCGGAGTGGATGAATCCTGCAGCACCCTCAGGAAGGGAACCTGGTGCCAGGCACCAGCCGGCCTTCGGGGGACAATGGAAGGAAGCGGAGGAACAAGCGGCGGGGAGTGGGGAAGGGTTTTAAAGCCACAGGACCTTGACAGGAAAGCTGCGTCAGGAGGCGCACGGGGACGTTTCTGAGCTGTTAAGAGGAGAAATGCAAATAAAGGGGAAAAGCTGGGATTGTCGGAAAGAGAGCTGGGAAATCCTGTGGCTTGCAAAAGGTTTCGCGTATGCCCCTGGGACCGGAAACGTGGAGCAGGAGTGATGTGAGGGTAGAAACTACCCTCCTCTCTCACGCTGGTTGTGACAAGCTCCATGTCAGCCAGGATGCCAAAAATGTGTGCGTTCACAGTTCTTACCCATGGTAGACGGGATGATGTGTGATTGGTGTTAAATTCCTTGCGCACTGTTTCGCAAATGTACTTGGTCGTGATCGGGTGACTCTGCTAAGAGATGATGTGTCTGGTCCCTCTCATCATTTCCTACTGAAGTCTAATGCTCTGCATTCCTGTTCAGTGGTAATTGTATGTGGAAAATCTGTGCTTTTGATACGCAGTTAAGCTTTGTCCGTTATGAAACCTACCAGGTAAGAAAACACTTTAGCAGCTGTAGGTGCCGAGGGACATCCAGTTTCCTGAACTTACGAAAACAAAAAGTCTCTTCAGTTCATAGATCGTGCTGGACTTGCTCTTTGGTAAGGGCTGTGGTGAATTTCACTTTTCCTTTGATTTCTCCCGCAGATGAAGGACTGAACCATGAATGCAAACTCTGCAATCAGACGTTTGACTCTCCTGCCAAACTTCAGTGCCACCTGATAGAGCACAGCTTTGAAGGCATGGGGGGCACCTTCAAATGTCCAGTGTGCTTTACAGGTAGGGCGCAATCACTGCTGCTCCCAGTCATGCCCTTAGGACTCCACTTGCAACTGTGTCATGTGCTGGCTTTAGGTTAGTTTTAGGAGGGAACATTACTTTTGTGCCCATTAGTAATATTGATTAAAAATGGTTTAGAAAGCCGAGCTTCATGGAAGGTTGGGCATTCGTCTGTAAGAACTGCATTTCAAGTTCTTCTACTGGAAGTTTGAGTTTCTTATAATTACAGGAAGTGATAGTCTATTGCCTTCCACAGTATCACGTTCATCACCTTCATGTTTCAAAGTTGCCGAGGTTAAAACTGCTCATAAATTTGTGCTGTGACGCTACAGATGTTTGATCTAAAATGGTGTAACTCAGAGCAGAACTTGGCCCCACAGGCGAGGGCTGCTAGACATAGCCTGTGCAGCAACATTCACCTCTGATCGGGTAAGAAAGACCACTTGCGTGTGTTTCTTGGCCTGTGGTGAGAAGAAACACCCTTGTAATGTGCTTTAGAAAGCAAACCATGCTGTCTTTGCCACAAGTCAAGTTCTGCTCTCCCCTGACGCAAGTCCAAGTGTGGAATAATCCTCCCCAAGTCAGCGGTGTTATTCAGTAGTAAAACCCAAGTGAGAAAATAACTTGACCCAATAGGGCTAAGCACTGCAGTGTTTGGGCCATAATGAGTAACAGAAAAATGCTGTTGTTAGAAATGGAAACACATTCAAAGGATGCCTACAGAGTTGTTGTGAGGTTTTTTAAGGACTTCTTAATAGAACATTTCATAAAATGATAACCTAAAACATAAGCGTTAATATGTAGCTTACGTGCCCAATTTTGCTTTACAAGATGAAAATCAAAGATAATCGCAAACAGGACAAAGCACACTTTGGGTATGTTCGCATCAATGGCATGCTAATTCTGGAAGCCATTCAAGGTTTCTGTTCTCCATTAATGGGAGTGAAGGATTTTCATTGATAGGCAAATAGACTCTTTAATACCTTCATTTTACTTCTCTTTGTTTTGCAGCTCCCCTCCCAATAAAACCTAAGTGCACACTACAGAGGAAAATTGAAGCTGAATTTTTCATCTCTCAGATACAGTGGCTGGTGATGATTTTTACGTCACTGTGTTCAGTTTTCACACATTTCTGTGTGTTATAAAATTTAAAAAATGCATAGTTCATCTTCACTGCGCAGCTTGTCATAGTAATGTCTGAGCGTGGATAGTCCTGCCGTAAACAGTTTGCCTGTTAGGAGTCTGCATTCAATAATTCTTTCAGTTAGGCGGTTTTTTGGTTTTTTAGTTTTATTACTGATTCTACTAATTTTTTTCCCTTGTATTTGTGTACGCGTTATGAGGTGATCTTTTTTTAGTGTAATGCCATGGCTCTTCGGTTTCTGAGTTTGGGGGAGTTGTAAACACAATACAAAAACTTGCATATGTAAGGAGTACCTGCTCACGGTTCTCCTTGTGAGCAAGATCCCTGATAAAACTAATCCTTTAATGTTTGAGCCTTGTAAAATGTGTTAAAGAGTATGAAGATAAGTCGATTCCAATCTGTGTGAAACACTTTTTCCTTTTTGCTGATGGGGTAAATAGACACCGAGCATTAATCATAAACAATGATGTTTTATTAGCAATATGCCATTAGATTATTTCAACATGTCTTGCTAGAATATTAACAAGAAGTTAAAATCACCAATATAAGTTTTATATGGAAAATGGAATCTGATCTTTTTTTTTTTCAGGGTAATGAGAAATGTGATTAAAATGTATGACTCAGAAGAACAATATTCTGATGGTTTTTGTTGCCTTGCAATTAGAATAATTTTAATGATTAGGAGTGGAGTCAAAGTCAAATGCCAGCATCTTTAATAAATCCTTTCCCTGCCTATACAGATTAATATTGTAGATGCAAACTTTTTTAGGTCACAGTGCACCAGGCATCCATCAGAAGTCAGTGCTGCCAACCCAAACACTGCCTCTGGCATATACAATTTAATTATTAATAGTATGTCTCCTAGGTAAACTGTTACACAGTCTTAGGGCCTTGTTTTGTAGTCATTAAAATTGAACATGTTTATATTATTGAAACCCTTGTGTTCGGTGTGTAGGCAGAGTTGATCTTAAAGTATCCAAAGAGAATTTACCTGCAGTTCTGTTTCACATTTATAGACATTGCCCCAGTGTAGCTGTGGGATATAATTTTTAACATTAACACATTTAAATACAGAGCTGTTTGTTAGCTTTAACTTTAGGCACACAGAGTAAACAGGACTTTGGCATCTATGCTTTTCAAACCTGTTGGTTGCTGGAAATAGGTTTTGTGTGTGTTAAATGCAGTAAGCATGAAGAAATAATTCTGAAGAGAAAATGGCATTTTTAAATTCTTTAAATTTGAAATCTTCATTGATTGTCCTGTTAGGGTCTTTTTTTTTTTTTTTTTA